>JAVGVS010000465.1:132943-293813 GCA_032718565.1 Distichodus sexfasciatus | reverse complement strand
ACCCACTCACTCACTACCCACTCATCCGCTACACAACATCATGCTGTGATCAATTTGCTGATTTACACACCAACTGTCTGTGTGTTTTTATAGACCAGTGGTCAGTGGAAGTACCTCACAAAGACGGCAAGGTGTGTGTGCGCGTATGTGTGTGTGTTTGAATGTGTGTGTGTGTGTGCGTGTGTGTGTGGCCCCGGCCCCAGAAGCGGCAGCTGTACTCGTTTGCAGCGGATGCTTTTAAACGGGTCTCACACTCATAATAACGGGTGAAGTGTGTGTCCTCACTCAGTAACCTGACCCGGGGGGCGGAGCTGCACCCATCTGTTCTCACACAGTGTAGCACCTCCCCTTACACACACACACACACACACACAAGCTGCCTTAATACACACATGTATGAAGACTGTCTCTACACACAAAGCTCACATACACACTCAAATCTTTCACACAGCCTTTCTCTCTTTCTCTCTCTCTCTCTCTGTCTCTCTCACACACACACAACCTGCCTGTATACACACTCATATAACAGGACTGTCTTTACTCACAAAGCATACACACACACTCCTAACATATGATGATTGTCCCACAAAGCCATAAAAATGGACAAATCATAGTTTTTGCTGTGTTTTAGGGGACAGCCAGGTCCTCACAACCCCCCTTTAAATACATGAACACACACTCTCACGCACACACACACACACACCCCGTCGAACTGCGGATCCTACAATCTGTTCTCTAATGAATGTGGCTACCTGATTCCAGAAGTCATTTGAAGCGTAATGGAATCACCATCCTGATGGAGGGGCTCACGGGGGCAGCGGCTGGGGGCTCGAGGTGCAACCATTAAAAAATGCTTTTCCGTAATAGAAATTAAAGATCTCATTCGACGGCCCCGCAATCGTGATGCCATTAGCTTCAGACTGCATTAAAAGAAATTCACCCTGTAAATTTGGACTGAGATTTTGAGCAGGAGATTTAAGGACTGGGTCTCATTTGCCAATTACGTTTTTATTCAATTTGTTCTTAAGAAAGTTTAATGAAAACATTTATGTAATGTAGAATATATAATAAAACACACAATAATATAACACTAAAGTTTACTTTGACATATATTGACAACGTATAGTGTTATATATTGTACTTATTACTATATCTAATATATTAATTAAATATGTGTATATTTAATGTTATATATTCATTGTCAATAAATGTCAAAGTAAATTTTATTGTTATTATACAGTATTATATTATAGTACAGTTGTATAGTATAATAATGACAGATAGTATGTTATATATTGCTATATTGACAGATAGTATGTTATGATATGTTATGGTTTTAAGACCAGATTTCTTCTTAAGAACGTTTGGTCCACTGTGTGCATGTGAATTTGCCGTGTTCAGCCTGAAGCTTGTCTGCGCACTAATTACAATGACAGTTAACTACGGAAGTTATTGTAAAATTGCATGTAAGAATCTCATGATGTGTGAAGACCAGAGGAGAGATTCGTTGGGCGATTCGGAGAATCCTGACTTTAGTCACGTCCTGTTTTTGGCTGAAGCGTTTAATACTGCAGCCAGCGTGTGAAGTGTATATCTCTGATCTTTAATGACTTTGTCAGAATGAGTCCAGTTGGTCAGTTTTTGTTAGCCACAGATCAGGCCGTTTACCTGAGCCTGGGATCCTGTGTGACAGAGGTCAGCATCACGTGGTCAAATAGAGTTTGATGCCATCTGTCCCAGTTTTTAAGATTTGCAAGTGCTCCCCCTAAAGGTTATATAGGGGCACTGCACTTTAAAATCATAACTCCACAAATATTAGGATTCATATCACAGCTAGTCTTTTTAAAATAACACAAAAATCAAGTGAAATTCAACTGAAAGTTAAGGAAGGCACCTTAAAACAAAGTGCTCAATTTCAGGAAAAAATACAATGTATTTGATATTTGTTTGTTTTTCATATTGTGCAAATTAGCTCAAAATCTCAAACTGGTAGTAACGGTAGGGTTTTCATGTTTGTTTGGTGTGTGTGCTGCTGGTACCAAAGCACCACCACAATGGCACACACACACACACACCAAACCTCATTACAATGCACATTCCAGCCCAAAAACATCCATCTGGAAGTGTCAGATCTGTGCGTCGGTGATTCTGATCGTGGTGACACGCAGTCGCAGCTGTGCCACACGTTGTGCCAGAGGTGCCCCAGAAAAGAGCACTAAGTGGGGCAGGAGGGGAGAGAAGGCTGTGCCACCTACCCTGCACCACCCCACGTGCCTACACTCCCGGGCAGCTTCCGGCGTGAAACAGAAAAGAGATGAGGAACGCTGGCCCTGACGCAACTGACGGCCTCTACAGCACTCCTGTTTATTCCTCTTGTAAACAGGCAAAAGTGTCTGAAATGATCAGCTGCTTATAGTATAAATCTCTGTTCTCTATTTAGAAACATATTTTCTATATATTTTTCCTATTTAACATATCTATTTCGAAGTATAAATGTTTTGAGCCCTTACAACATTCCTGATAAGTTTTATTCTCCCTGAAAGCAACTTAGGGTTAAGGGTCTTGTTGAGAGACTCCTTTTGTACCCAGTGCTGGAGGTAGGATTCGAACCCATGACCTCTTGGTCCAGAGGCGAGTATCCTAACCATTATTTGTCATTATGAACACAATGTACCACCACAAAATGTGACCTCTGCATTTGACCCATCCGTGAAGGAGCAGTGGGCAGCGTTTTGGCACCTTGTGGACGGTACCTTGTGGGAACGAGTACCTCAGTGGTACCTCAACCTCTCTCACGGACTGAACTGCAATTCAGCCTCTGTCGCGCTTTAACTCTCTTTGTAGCTCTCCTCATTCTCTTGATTAAAAATGCAAACAGCATGCGGGTATAAATTCCGCTTTACAGCCAAGACCATATGCTCTGCCGAAGCGGCATGCCAAGCCTTGGAGAAAGCTACTAAAGGCAGTTTTTTAACGCTCACCCCCCCTTATTTATTTATTTATTTATCTATTTATTTATGCCATCATTCTTTTTTCTTTCTTTTCCACAGTCACCGAAAGGAAAGGCCACGCTCTGTCCGTGCTCAGGGAGTGCAACCTTGACGATTACGACGGGTAAGTGTTCCTGCAACAAATTAGTGGAACGGAAACATTTAACATTGGCATAAACAAAAAACTGGGCCTCCACGCAAGGTGGTGGATGGAGTTCACAAAATGCAGCCAAGAAAAAACGCGTTGTATTTGTTGCCGGGAGAGTGCGCGGTGGCGGCGACAATGCGAGACTCTAATTAAAGGTGCGGCTGTATTTTAGCCGGCCGGCGTGAGGAAGGAGGATGGCACGGAGTCAGAGGCAGATGATGCAGTAATCCTGATCCTGCCTCTCCTCAGGTGGCATTTAGCCCTCATAAATAAAGCAGCGTTAAAGAGCATGAGGGAGAGAGACAGAGAGAGAGAGAGGTTGGAAAAGGAGAGAGAGAGAGTGAGAACGAGACAGAACGAGAGGTTGGGGGTGGAGCTGGGGTAAAGGGTGAGAGAAAAAGAGAAACAAGGAGAAGGAGAGGTTTAAGGCAGGAAGAGAGAGAGAGAAAGAGGGAAGAAGGGGAAGTAGGTATGTGTGACAGAGAGAGAGAAAGAGTAAGAGAGAATGAGTAAAGTAGGTGTGAAAGAGAAGGAGACGGAGAGAGAGAGAGAGAGAGAGAGAGAGAAAAAAAAAAAAAAAAAAAGAGAAAGAGGGGAGATTGGGTGAAGGAGAAGGAGAAGGAGAAGGAGGAAAAAGGGGAGATTGGAGGCTGGGAACGAGAGAGAGAGATGGAGTAGAAAGAAGGAAAAGGAGAGGTTTGAGGCCGGAAGGCAGAGAGAGACGGAGAGATTGGTTGAAAGAGGAGGAGAGTTTAGAGATGGAGGGGGAGTGGGGTAGAGAGCGAAAGAGGGAGAACTTGAGATAAAGAGGGAAAGAGGGAGATTGTGTAAAGGGTTAGAGAACAAAGTGGAGAGGAAGAGATTAGAGGCAAGGAGAGACAGAGAGTGAGGGAAATGGGACAGAGGGAGAGAGGGGGCTAAAGAGGAAAAGAGGGAGAAAAAGGGAGATGGAGAGAGAGAGACGTCGAGTCAAGGCTTAAGAGAAAGAAAGAGAAGAGAGGCTGGAGATGGGGGCTACAAAAAGAGGGACAGAGAGGGTTAGAGAGGGCTAGAGAAGAAAAGAGAGAAAAAAGAGAGATGGAGAGAGAAAGTGAGTGATAATGTTGTGATGAGAGCAGCGCTGCAGGGTTTTAGACGTGACTCTCTGCAGTAGAGCTGCTGCTCTCTGGCCCACTGCGGCAGGTGGCTCCTTAATTACCTGTGCTGGAAGCAGTGATGGAGTGCCGTGCGTTCGGCTAACTCACACCCGCACGCCGCCTACACTAGGGCTCGTCAATACCACCTCAAATCATCACCAAGGTACACTCAACATTGTACCTCGATTACGAGGAATGAACAATTATTTACCAACATTCACCATTAAGATTCTTTAAAATCCAAACATTCTCCATCAAACGCCAACATTCTGCATCAGGATTCTCAATCAAACGCCAACAATCTCCATCAAGATTCTCAATCAAACTCCAACTTTCTCCACCAAGATTCTCAGTCAAACTCCAAAATTCTCCATAAAATAATCCATCAAACATCTACATTCTCCATCAGGATTCTCAATCACACGCCAACATTCTCCATCAAGATTCTCAATCAAACTCTTAAATTCTCCATCAAGACACTTAATCAAACACCAACATTAGTTTTGGTTTGTTTTTTCTCCTCTTAGGTCACTGACAAGGTTTGTTGTGTTAATAATTAAAACAAGGGTATATGTTAATGAAGGAATACATATTTACATTTACGAAGAGACTCAGGAGAAGCTTCTATCTGTGGATGTATTTATCAAAGTATATGACTCTAAACGGCGAGAAGGATTGAACTTACACATTTGAGTATAATTTACACAAGCCACAAATCAAAACACTCTTTATCTCCAAAACTTCACTGTAACTAATTCTAATTTAATTTTAATTTTCTAATTTAAGAGTAGCTTTACCAACTTTGCTAAAACGTCAGCACGGCCATCCATTAAGAGTGCTCTGCATGTGTGTGTTTGTGTGTGTTTGTGTGTGGGTGTGTTATGGGTTAGGGGCGAAGTCTAGCTCTCACTTTTTGATTAAAATCCCAGCATGCAGTTGGGGTGAAAGACAAAGGGACGAGGGCCACACGGCGTAGTGAAATTGGCTCGTAAAACTAGGTTGATTCTGGGGAAACTGGTTGTGGCTCGAGGCAAAGAAATGAATTGTTGAAAGAGTGATTTTTTTAAAATGGTGACTTCAGGGCTTACAAAGTTAAGAAGAGATCAACTTTTAGGAGTTTTCAGGAACTTATTGTCATGTGGGGCATCAGCTGCAACTGGGGATAAATCAGTGTGTGTGATGTGTGAGCCAGTTTTCAGTGCCTAAAGGATTCTAGGAAGTGTTTTGTGCATACAGATTGTGGACGAACCTTGTCCAATGTCACTTTGAGTCAGTGTACCTGCGTGTTAGCTGTCTGAGGAATAATTCAGTATTTGCCTAAAGTCTTGAGGAGTTTCGCCGGATGGTTGTTCAGTGTAAATTTTCTAAAGACCTGTACCCAACAGTGAAGTAAATACCATTAACCACGTTCCCAGTATTTCTCTATCAAACATTCTTTTTATTCAGATGTAAACTCATTCTCCAACATTCTCCATCAAGATTCACCACCAAACACCAACTATCTCCATCAAACACCAACATTCTACATCAAGATTCTCCATCAAACACCAAGATTGTCCATCAAGATTCACCATCAAACACCAAGATTGTCCATCAAGATTCACCATCATACACCAACAAGATTCACCATCAAACACCAACAATCTCCATCAAGATTCTCCATCAAACACCAAGATTGTCCATCAAGATTCACCATCAAACACCAAGATTGTCCATCAAGATTCACCATCATACACCAACAAGATTCACCATCAAACACCAACAATCTCCATCAAGATTCTCCATCAAACACCAAGATTGTCCATCAAGATTCACCATCAAACACCAAGATTGTCCATCAAGATTCACCATCATACACCAACAAGATTCACCATCAAACACCAACAATCTCCATCAAGATTCTCCATCAAACACCAAGATTGTCCATCAAGATTCACCATCAAACACCAAGATTGTCCATCAAGATTCACCATCATACACCAACAAGATTCACCATCAAACACCAACAATCTCCATCAAGATTCTCCATCAAACACCAAGATTGTCCATCAAGATTCACCATCAAACACCAAGATTGTCCATCAAGATTCACCATCATACACCAACAAGATTCACCATCAAACACCAACAATCTCCATCAAGATTCTCCATCAAACACCAACATTCTCCAACAAGATTCACCATCAAACACCAACAATCTCCATCAAGATTCACCATCAAACACCAACATTCTCCATCAAGATTCACCATCAAACACCAACATTGTCCATCAAGATTCACCATCATACACCAACAAGATTCACCATCAAACACCAACATTCTCCATCAAGTTTCACCATCAAATATCAACATTCTCCATTCGATTTCTTGTTAAACGTGAATCTCCATCGAACACTAACTTTATCCATTAAGATTCTCCATCAGGATTCTCCATCAAACTCTAACATTGTCCATCAAGATTCACCATCAAACACCAAAATTCGCCATCAAACACTAACATTTATCATCAACAGCAACATTAATCTAGCACCAACATTGTAGCATTGTCAGTAATATCAAGTGTCTTTACATTATTTAAATAAATCTTGGTAAAATAATGTGGGCGAGGGACAATGTACCCCATACAGGTGCTGCCCACCTGCCAAACATTTTGCTTTGTGGGTGTTTTGGTCTTGATTTGTTCGACATGGACGGAGCTTCCACTTCACCATATGCTCCAGCCAGTTCTGCTACCACGGACATTTTCCTTTTACTGTTTTATTGGCGCGTTTAGTTGTTGGGGTTTGCCAGCGTGCTGTGCTGTTCCTGGTGAGTTTGATGGTGTTTATGAGTGCACGTTGGTGGCTTTATTGGCGCGGCATGGCGTTTTTGAGTGTGTGTGTGTTCTGGGCTTAAGACAGCTCCCCTGTAGCCATGGCCTTGGCTGCCACTCGGACAGAGAGACAGATGGATCAGGTGAGGGAGGGGCAGACTCGTGATCCGCCTCTCCCCCAGCCACTTCATCCTGCTCTTCCTCTCCTTCATCTTCCTCATCTCCTGCAACACTTTTATATCAGGAGTATTCACCCAATAGGTAAAGAGCTCCGCTTAGAGAAAACCTCTTCAAGCTAAGCTCCCAAACATCCTCATTTATGGCATTCAGCAGACGCTCACATACGCCGTGACTTCAATAAATGGTATTTTAACCCAGTGGTGGTATTGCTGCAGGTAGAATTTATATCCACCACCTCTTGGACCAGGAACGAGTAGCTAAATCACTACAGCACCATGTCCAACATGCGTTATGATTCAGCACCATATATTTTGAATTAGCCCAGATGGATGGATGGATGGATGGATGGATGGATGGATGGATGGATAGATAGATAGATAGATAGATAGATAGGGATGAGGATAAATAAATAGATAAAAAAGATGGATGGATGGATAGATAGATAGAGGGATAGATATATAGGATTTCTCAATTCAAAACCTTCTGATCCTGATGTTACAAATGCAGTTTTTAAAACAGTAGGTCTGTGTTCTGTAAAGAACATCACAAAACATAAAAATCAATATCCTCCAGCAATAATCTGAATAATAAATGAGAATTTACACTTAATCCTCGCTCAACAAAAGGAGTATTTATGATTAAATATATAGCTGCTCAGTTCCGGTCTGACAATTGTGTCAATTTTTCATTTTCTGTCTTCACAGCAAATCACTTGTTCATTTGTGGCAAAGATGTGTAAGCTACTTAACCCACGGCCAAAAATCTTAGTGTTGTTTGCAAAACAGGATAATCTCAAGAAGGGGAATTGCAGTCATCAGAGCAGCATCTGTTACAGCCGGATGCACACACATTTTCTTTCTTCTTTGTATTTGAACAGGTTTTTTAAATGTGCTGTGAAGTTGGCAGCTGACGCTCGATTCCGAGAGTGTCTCATGTAATTTTGTCATGGAAAGTGCTAGAAGATCTCACCCTCCGCCGTGGCGTGTGAATAATTTTTGAGCACAGGGGAAAATATTAGCGGGTTTGCAGATATTTTCAAGGTGTCTGATTAAAGAGGGAGAGATGCGGCTCTGTCAACACGCCGTTTCTGGATAAGAAAGGAGACGATTTCTCAGGCTTTTTCCAGCATTTTCCCTGAGAGGAAACGTTCTATACAGCAACACGTATGTCTACACAATATCCTCCCCCGCCACCACCACCACACACACAAACACACACACTTCACACACTCGCTCCCTCTCACTGCTTGCTTAATTAACCTCAGAAGAATTAAGTTTGAAAAGGTAGTACTAATTGCACATTTTTCATTAATAGATCATAACTCATTAATTACTTCAGTAATCTAGCCGTTCTGCCCTTTTTAATGGAACCATGCTATTTTGGATACGTTTCTCACAAGGTCGCTGGGAGTGAGACACACACACACACACACGTCTGTAATTGCACAGAGCCTCATCACGTGTGAGTGTTTGCGCCACAATAGACAGGTTAAATAGGTGTCACTGCTGCTATGACTGCAGCCATTGTTCTCACACATTATTACTAATTATCAGCACCTCAGACTAAAAAGCTGCATGCTTTTAATCCACACACACACTCACATTGGCAAACAGGAGTATGGAGTTTTGTTGGGTTATTAACCTTGCTTGATTGTGAGTGACAGAATGTGATCCAAGTTTTTTGGATGTAAAGAATCTGACATGTTTTAGAAGATGTGCGTTTGCTCGCGTGCTGGAAAAAGTGCCTTTAATCCCGACAGCAGCTTCTAAGCTGTAAGATAAGGCACACACTCGCTGATCAAGCTTCCAAACAGGCAGGTGGTGTGTGTTTCATGAGAAAGCACCACTTCTAACCCCCGACACACAAACTCACACTCACACACTCGATTAAACGTGTACCTGTCAGTGTTGATTAACTTGCTTACATTTGATCACCTGCTTTCCAAAAGGACAAGCTTTAAAGGGACAGTTTAAAGGGAAAGTGTTTATAGTCATGTCTTTACTTCACCTAAGACCCTAAAAAACATTTTAAAGCATGATATATGAGGTTGACGGATATGTTTTTTATAAGAGCAGATTTTGGTTATTACTAATTATGAAAAAAGTATTTTGAACCGATATACTGTATATATACTAGGGGTGAGATGAGACGCTCAGCTCACAAGACGAGACGATACACGAGGTTGGACTCTTGAACGAGATGTGATTTGAACACTATTTCAAAGAAAACTTAAATGATGAAACATTTGACTGGAAAAAGGGCTTTTATTTAGCTGAAGGACATCAAAAGTTGCGTGCAAGAGCAGTGTATTTAGAGCATGAAGTGACTGGACTCTCTCTTGTATGATTCCTCCTGCGTCTCCTCACACCATTACTGTGCATCAGCTTCTAACTTCTAACTGAAGTGTAAATCATCTCATTAAATCACAGATTGTACTTTATAATATCAACATTGTATGTTAGCAACTAGCATAGTGTACGTTAGCAACTAGCATAGTGTACGTTGGCGACTAACATAGTGTACATTATCAACTAACATAGTGTACATTAGCAACATTAGCAGCTAACATAATGTGCAAAATTAGACAGAGTTTAATCTCCACTTCATTAAAATCTGATCAAAACTAAGCCCGTCTTAGCTCTGGGATCCTCCTCTCGTGTCTCACCTGCTGGATTTTGAAAAAAACCCCGGCGTTGAGCTGTGAAGGCTCAGCCTAAACCCCAGGCGAGAGACGGGCGGTGCTGTGAAAATGGCATTTCCCAAAAATAAGCTTAATCTGCCTTCGCTGAGTTCTGCTTATTTATTAGTAATGTGCTTAAAAGCAGATTAATGGCCTTTTTTCTAATGATCTCTCTGGCGGAGGAGGACTGCTGGTGGTGGTGATGCGGGGGAGAGAGGGACGTTTCCCAATTAAAATGCTCATTCCGCCCGCTCGCGCCCAAACGCTAATCCATCGTCGGGGACGCGCGGCGGGAATTAGCATTTTTCCGTTAATTGAAATGAATTTGACTAATAAAGACATGGCTCAGTGTGTGTTTTAATCTTATGTAAAGATAATGCCAGGAAACACAATGAGGCAAATATGAGGCGTTGTCAGAGCAGCAGTGAGCGTTGGATGTAATGTACTGTATCTAGAAATGAATGTGTTGTGATATTAACATGTATTTGTAGATCATTTTGGGGATGTAAACCCCCCTGCCCCGTCTCTCTGTCTCCCCCCTCAGGGTGGTGTGTGTCGGGGGGGACGGCTCGGTGGCCGAGGTGGCTCACGGCTTGCTGCTCCGGGCCCAGATGGATGCTGGGAGGGACACAGACTCCATCTTCATGCCTGTCCAAGCAACACTTCCTCTGGGCGTAATCCCAGCAGGTGAGAGTTCTGGGTGCTGTCCCTCCCTCCCTCTCTCCCTCACCATCTTTCATCTCTCGATCCTTCTATTTTCTCCTCCCTCTTTCCCTCTTGGCCCTCTCAAAACCCCTTACCCCTTTCTCTCTCTCTCTCTCTCTCTCTCTCTCTCTATCTCCGACTCTCATCTCCAGCATCTCCTTTTCTCTATCACACTCCCTCCCGCCCTCCCTCCTCTCCTCCCTCTCTCTTTCCCTATTTCCAACCTCTCCTTTTCTCTCTTTCTCTCATCTTTTACTCTACCTCTCTATCTCTACCTCTCTCACACCCACACTCTCCCTTCATCCCTCTTTCTGTTTCTCCCTTCTATCTTTCTCTCTCTCTTTCTCTCTCTCTCTCGTCTTCAATATTTAGTTCTCTCTTTTCCTCTTTCTCTCTCACACATAGACACCTCTTTTTTTTTCTTTTTTTGCCTCCAATTGCTCCTTCTCTTTCTTTCTCTCTTTCCTACACACACTCTCTCCATCCCTCCCCCATTCTCTCGCTATCCCTGACCTTGTCTTGTTTTCTCTTTCTGTCTCACCAACTCTTTCTCTCTCTCTCTCTCTCCCTGTCACCAGCCTCTGCTTCTCTCTATTTCTCTTTCTTTCTCTCTTCTCTTTTACTCCTTCTCTCTCTTTTAACACTCTCTCATTCGTTCTCTCCTTTTTGTCTGTCTTTCTCTCTCACTCTTTCCCCCACCTCTCTCCCTCTTGTTCTCTCTCTCTCCAACCTTTCTTTATTTCTCTTCAGCAGCTGTTCCTTAGATCCGTCCCTCTGTACACAAACGCACTCAGACTTGTTCAGTATGTGTGTATACATATTTGATTCACTCCTCACATAAAATGAATGGTTTGTCCATCGTAGACCTACAGGCTGTGTGTGTGTGTGTTTTCCTTATCTGGTGAGTGTGCGATGTGGTCACTCACATCCCTGTTATGTCTGTTCTCTCGCCGCCTCACACTCACACCCCGACGTTACCCAGCATCCCTCTGCAGCCCCGCGTCCTCCCTGCTCCTCATCATTTACTCCGGGTGTGTTGCGAAGCTGCTCTGATGAAAACAAACACACACTCGGAGGCGCTGTGTGTTTGAGTGTGTATGATTACCAAATTGATTTGATTAGAGTCGGGGCTGGGAGTGTCCCAATCGCACGTGTTAATTACCTACAAGAGCCTCCGACTCAAGGAGACCTCATCCTGCTCCGCTGGTCTACTGCAGCATTGAGTCTTACAGAGCAGTACAACACACACACACACACACCCATCACAAACATATATAAAATTCATAAGCACAGATACAGTATGCATGCATGCACACACACTTACATATAAGGACATACACACATATGCTGGTTTGTGTGTGTGTGTGTGTGCTTATGAATTTTATATATGTTCCTAAACAACATACACACACTCATGCACAATTGCATATGAATACACAGACACAAGTATGCACACGCACCCGTACTCCCCTATGCAAACACATATAACATTTATATGCACAAATGCAAAATGCGCACACACACAACAGAGCTGTCATTAGCTCAGGTGTAAAACAACTCTCTCTGCATCCCCAGCTGTGTGTGTGTGTGTTTGTGTGTGGGTGGTGGGGGGATGGCAGGAAGTGGGACCGGACTGGACTTTTTTGGGCCAAGAGTTTGACCTTCACTTGTCATTTGAGTCGCTGCAAAATGGAGTGTGTTGTTCAGTCAGATGGAAACCCTCCAACACCGCCAACCTGCTCGCGCTGGGGTCACACTTTCTCTTCATTAGCTTCCAGTCTTACGGGAGTATTTGTACACTGCTTCCCGTTACAAATGCAGGGGAGAAGGGCCGACACACGGGCATGAAACACACCCACCCACACACCAGGGGAAATGCATTTCAGGTCTGGGGGAATTTGGAATTAATGTCTCTTTTATTTCTGGCTTTTTGAAACACAAGGTTTAGTTTGATTTCACTGTCGGTCACACATGAGAGTATGTAAACATGCTCAGCCAAATTTCCGTGGAGGCTTTGCCATGATGTGCAATGTAAAAACAGCGTTACAGATAGTATTCAATCTGCACAACTAATGCGTATATCAGAAGATTCTTGAAATGTTCTCATCTCATCTATAGTCGTTTTTCAGTTTCTTTGTACGTCATTAACAGCCTCCGTTCTCTCTGTCCTCTCCGTCAGTGGTGTCCTGATGCCTTGTCAGTCATTATGATTCGGCATCGCATTTCATCACACGCCAAAGCCGGAGACTTACCGAGAGAGAGAGAGAGAGAGAGAGAGAGATGGAGACAACGACGTGCAAATTCGACATGATTCCCCCCTTATAGGCGAGTCGTAATTGTGCAGAGAGCGTGGAGCAAATATATTATTTACAGCAGGCTGAACGAACATGTAAAACGACTCTCGCAGACCAATTAAGGGCCCGGCTCCGGTACGCCCGCTACGGCGCAACGCCGCTCCCACAACGTATAAATCCTGGGCTTCTAATTAATTTGCGCGGTCCTAAGCGTTTCCATGGGACTGTTAATTTCTTTGATATTCCAGGCAAAGAACCAAAATGTTGGTGCGGCTTTGACGAGGCTCTAAGACATGCTTGACTAGCGAGTCGTCTCATCGCATTCATCTGCCTGGATGGGGGAGACATTAACAGCCTTATGAATATTCATGCTGTCTGCTTAATTAAGTTAATTGTTCTGCAGAAGTGCTCGCACTTCCAAGGACATTTTTCTTCCCCCCTGCCTCCCCCTCCTCCTCTACCTCCCACCCACCACTCGTTCTCTCTCTCTCTCTCTCTCTCTCTCTCCCTCTTTTCTCCCAAACCCCCACTCTCGTGTCAGATCGTGCTGTTCATCACTGCGGTGCTCCGGAATGGCGATGTCTAATATATGGAAGCCGTTGAGATGTTGGCCCCATCTCCCGTCCTCTTTTTTATTTATTTCTTTCGGCGGGTGAACGAGGTGAAATATGGAATTATGGCGTGCGGTGATTACACGAGCGCCCAGAGAAATAACAAATGCCCAAAACAATCCACATCGAGCGCCCGTAATGAAGAAGCTTCCGTTTTTTCATTCTCCACACAATGCACAATCCGGCGGATCTCAGGTGGAATCGGAGCGGCAGTGTTATGTAAAACAATGACTTTGATCAGATTTTTATAAAGCGGTCGTATTAGTATTCAGACAGAGACATGCTTATAGCAGGGGTGGATGGTGATAATTGATTTCATTACTGAAGCAGCGGGTTTTCTGGGCTGATCCTGTGCCACTTCAGCGTGTATTGCCCGGTGTTTGGGTGTGAGACGGGAGCGGGTTTGTGTTTACTACAGGCTTCCCCGGATCAGGGAGGAAGATTCAGCACAATCAGCACAAACGCTCTAAATTCTCTTTAAGCCCTTGTTTGTCTGCAGATGAGACGGCAGCGGAGAGATACGCTTTTACTCCAATTATCACAGCAAATGGGAAAACGGAGAGAGCAGGAAGTAAGGGTGGAAGAACGAATGAAGAGAGAGAGAGAGAGAGAGAGAGAGTATTCTTGCATGTGCCTATATTTTAATATGAGGATTAGCATGAACATGCACAATGAGCACCTTTTCTACCTGTTTTTATATTGCGATTATTGTGTTTTATTTCGACCGTTTTAGGTTTACTTCACTTTTGCCAAGCCTAATGTAGGAAGATTTATGTTTAAACTTTTATTTTTCTTTAAAAATGCCTCATGAGGTGTGAGGGTGAAATGTTACTTCAATCCTGGACATGGTTGTAGTGAACAATAAAGCTGGAATCTTTGAGCTGAATTATGGTTGTGAGTAGGTTTAGAGGTAGCATTTTACCGTCTTTGTTTTATCTGTATCAGAGCATCTGATAACACTGGGTTTTAAGATTTGGTCAAAGTTAGATTCAACGTGATGAACAGATTACGTTCAGGTTTGGGGTTAGGGTTAGATCTTGGTTAGGACTGGATTATGGTGAAAGGTTCAGCGTTGGGCTCTGGTTAAGGTTTGTGTACGAGGTTTTGAGAATAGAATGTGTCAGAGACCATTAGCAGGAAATCTGGCCGTGTGGTTAATGTGACAGACTTCGAGGGTCGGCTCTGCAGTTGTGGGTTCGAATCCCGTCAGTGTCAGGTATCCATTTGGGAGGTGTTGGTGACAGTGGTTTAAGTGATGAAACCTTGTGTCATGTGTTTATAGGATTGCAAGGTTTGAATCCCACCTTTATTCCCCTGAGCAAGACCCTTAACTCCAAACCCCAAGTTGCTCCAGAGAGACCCCTGTAATTAGGACATGGAAGTTGTAATAAGGACATCTGATAAATGCCATATCTATCTATCTACCTATCTATCTATCTATCTATCTATCTATCTATCTATCTATCTATCTATCTATCTATCTATCTATCTATCTATCTATCTATCTTATCTATCCTATCTATCTATCTATCTATCTATCTATTTGTCCATCTGTCTCATTATTTATCCATTTATCCATCTGTCCATACATCTTTTCATTCACCCATCAGTTAATCATCCACCTTTCCATCCATCCATCATCCATCCTTCTATCCATGTATCTTTCAATTCATCAGTCTATATATCCATCTGTCCATCTATCTTTCTATCTTTCTATGCATATATTTATCCATCTGTCCATCCATCTATCTATCCATCTTTCCATTCATTCACCCATACATCTTTCTATCCATCCATCCATTCATTTTTCTATACATCTTTCTTTCCACCCGTGCATCTTTCCATCCATCATCCATCTGTCCAGTTATCCATCTCTCCATCTATCTTTCCATCCATCCATCCATCCATCCATCCGTCCAGTCGTCTTTCCATCTGTCCTCACCTTTCTAATAGTCCTTCCATATATCATCTATCCTGCATCTTTCTATACATCTTTCTATCCATCCATGCATCTTTCCAGCTATCCATTTATCCATCTATCCATCTAATTGTCTTTCTATCCATCCATCCATCCATCTGTCATCTGTCTATGCATCTTTCCTCCATCTGTCTATCCCATTGTCTTTCAATCTATCCATCAGTCTATATATCCATCTATGCATTCATCTTTCTAACTATCTAATTGTCTTTTCATCTATCCATCCATGTATCGTTCTGTCCATCCATCCATCCATCACCTGTCTGTCCATTCATCAATCCATTCATCCATCTTTCTATCCATCTATCTTTCCTCCGTCCATCTATCCAATGGTCTTTTCATCTGTCCATCCATCGATCCATCTTCCCATCTGTCCATCTAGTTCAATGCTGTACATACAGACACACACGTACACTGAGGCCATAACTCACACGTGCAGGCATTTCTAACGGAGTTTTTCTATGCGTTTTGGCCTTTCGTCACATAGCGTTTTGGGTCAGTGAAAACGAAGATTTTTGAAAACTCCGTTTCCGTGTTCAGGTTTGGACAAGAAAAACAACAATTTTGAAAAACGGACCGTCACATACGTCACAGTATCTTGCCGATGTCTGTTAGGTTTTTCATCTGTGCTGCCCTTGGCATGCTTTTGACAGCGTGTGGATGGAGATAGTTTTGAAAACGTGCTCGTGTGGATGCGATTAAAAAAAAAGCAAACAGAAAATCAGAAATCGGTTTTCAGAAATACCCACGTTATGCGTGTATGGACGCGTATAGGGACAACCAATAGTTAGGAACAGAAATCAGTACCAGAATCAGTAGGAGGTGTGTTTGGCCAGTGGGCAGATTGTGGTGCTTTATTGAGAATATCTGATCATCCTGATAGGGCAAGACGTGGGTTTGTGATGTCTGTATGTGACAATCCTCTGAAGTAAAAAATACTTTTCTGGATTCTAGTCTGTGAATTTGCTTCATAGATAGTGGTACTTGTTTTTTTGTGTGTGTGTGTGTGTATTTAGCAGTGTGTCCTGCTAGAGCATTGGTGTGTGATGGAGAGAGCAAGAAAACGATTCTATCCATCACCCTGAGTCCTGCCTCGGTTTACAGCCATTTGTCTTTGTACCTGTTTAATCTGTGTAAACACGCCGGCCGGATCAGCGCCGTGCTGAAGGAAGCGTCTTCTCACCTGATGAGGACCTGGCCTAGTATGGTAGTAAATATGGTAAATGTATGTTTTACCATCAGACCAAGCACAGACACCTGTTCACTAACCCCATACACACACACACTCACACACACACTCGGGCACCCAGACAAACCTCCTCCCCCCTGGCATGAGCTGATAGCGGCCTAAATTAATGCCGTCTGACGAACGCCTCACGCCCTAATCATTAACTCATCTCCTTCCAGATGTGCCAAAATTACAAGAAAGACAGCGAAACGGGAGGTGAAAGAGTGTGTGTTTTTGAGATAATTGGTTTGCCAGGTGCAGTGAGATGCAACCGCCCTTCACACACACCCACACACACACACACACACACACACCCACACACACACCCACACACACACACCCACACACACACACACACTCACTTAATGATAGAAACACTGTTTTTCTCTAAACAGTATTTACAGTAAATGACAGCAAATTGTAATTACAAGATCACACCTATACACATATAGGCCACTTTATTAGCGACTTCCGTCTTGTTGGTGTCCAGTTTGAGACGACAGGTCATCTGTTAAGTAAGTGAGTGATTATTTGTCACTGTGAACACAGCGCAGCCCACAGTGCACCACGACCAAATGTGACCTCTGCATTTGACCCATCCATGAAGGAGCAGTGGGCAGCTTCTTGACAGCGTCTGGGGAGAAGGGCTTGGGGACGGTACCTTGCTCATGAGAACCTCAGTGCTACCTTTACCCTGTCCGGTACTTGAACCTGCTTCCTTCTGATCATGGAGCCAACTCCCTCATCGTTACGTCATCAACTGCCCCTGCTGCTGTGTTCTGACTTGTGTTTTGTCGGTCTGTAGGTTCTACTGATGTGGTGGCCTGCTCTGTGCACGGGGTCCGACATCCAGTCACCGCTGCACTGCACATCATCATGGGTATGTGTTTCCTGCTGTGTATGCGTTTCTGATTTAGACTTATTTTGGAGACACATTTCAGACTCTACACCTGAAGATTGGGGACAGACCTACTTTTGGGGATGAAACATGTACTATAATCACTTGCTGTAAATGTGCAGTATTTGACTGTAGTTTGATAAGTCAAAGTCAAAGTCAAAGTCAAAGTCAAAGTCAACTTATTGTCATCTCTGCTATACTGTACAGATACATAGAGAGCGAAGACGGCGTGGCTCAGGTTATTTCAGTGCAAACAAACAAAAGAACAATGGAACAGAATAAATAGGCAGTGGCACGACTAAGCATGGAATAAACAATAAATAAATAAAAATACTAAAATATACATTAAACAATATACATTTTAAACCAGACAATATACAATATACATTTTGGACTAGACAGGGAAGACAGATAACATGGTAAAATAGTGTTTTTGAGTGAATAAGTGAGTGATTATTTGTCATTGTGAACCAGCACAGCACACCAAATCGGGACTTGAACCAGCGACTTGCCGTCGATCAAAGAGGACCGACTCCCTGACGTTACATTACACCAAATGTGCAGGCAATAAACTTAAAAAGTTTTTCTTCAGTATTAGAAGTTATGGTTATAGGTTGGGTTTAGGGCTGTTCAGCGACGAAATTAGCAATTTAATATCTTTGGTATGTAAAAGCATGATGAAGTAAATATTGATAATGAATGTGTGAGAGAGATAAGACACACACACTGGCCATTGGAACAGGTGAAGGATTTAATAGAGCAAAATCTACACTATATTAATATGTAAATGTGATTCCCTATTTACTCTCCTACACCTGAGTTATAAGCACGCAGGGAGCCGACTCTCACTTCACACACACTCTCTCCTTCTCTCTCTCTCTCTCTCTCTTATTCAGTAGCGCTCTCTCTCGTTTATCACAATAGCAGATTGCCCGGTCCTCGGTGATCTCCTGTTTAATTAGAACGAGCAGGCTGTTGTTTTTGGGGAGTCCCCAGGGGGCGACGGTGGAGTTCCGTCTCTCCACTTTAAGATGCTTAGCAACTGGGTCCCATGGAACACGAAAAAGTCCCAGGAGAGTGTGTGTGTGTGTGTGTCACTCACTCACCCCGGCTCTGCCAGCATCAGGACCTCGTACATGACTGCCTTGCGTTTGCTGAAGTGTGCTTGTGATCTCATTTTGAGAACAGGAACTCTGGAACTGTGTGTGTGTGTGTGTGTGTGAGAGAGACTGAGAGAGCGAGAGAGTGTGTGTGTCCGTCTGTCAGGTGTTTTTGTGATGTGTCTGGCCCATTGTGTTGCCTGTGTGGGTCTCTCCTGGGTTTAACGACGAAGACAAAGCTGATTTGAAAACGTAATGGGGATCACACACACACACACACACACAGACCAGTGTGTATTACTCTTTGTGAGGTCTTTCCATAGGCTCCCTGTATTAAAAGTACATAATTTTACACCTACACCTAATCCTAACCCTGACCTTAACCTCAGTAACAAAAGCACATATTTTACCTCTTTTAGTTTCTCAAATAAAACAAGCATATTTTCTATAAAGTCATTTTCTCCTCATGGGGACCTCTCAAATGTCCCCACAAAGCCAAAACAGATAAAAGTGATTTTAGGGGACAAAAAGGTCCCCATAATGCGATAAATACATGAACATACACACACACATACACACACACACACAACAAAACACTTTGCTTATATTCTAAGAAGGAAAAAAGGCGTTAAATCTTGCACTAGGAATTTGGAACTAAAATAATACTCAAGCAGTAATTTTGATGCAATAAATTGGTTAAATTAGATTTTTTTTTTAATAAAAACGCTTTCATGGATAAAAATGGATGAAACAATGGACAGAACTTGCAAATGGTGCGTATCAAAATGTGCACTTCAAAAACATTTACACTACCAATAGTCCATACGTTTTAGAGTTGGAACAAAGATCCTAGCACAAAAACTGTACGAGGAGTAGCGGTCAGGAGTGTGTCTCCCTGAAGCGTAGTTGCTATTCATAACTACGTTGCTAATGTACACTATGTTAGTTGCTAATGTACACTATGTTGGTTGCTAATGTACACTATGTTGGTTGGTAATGTACACTATGTTGATTTACTAATGTACACTATATTTGGTTATAATAACACACTATGTTGGTTGATAGCATTACACTATGTTGGTTAGTAGCATTACACTATGACTGATTGTGCGTACACTATGTTAGTTGCTAATGTACACTATGTTAGTTGCTAATGTACACTATTTTAGTTGCTAATGTACACTATGTTTGATATTAATGTACACTATGTTTGATATTAATGTACACTATGTTAGTTATTAGTGTACACTATGTTGATATTAATGTACACTATATTTGGTTATTAGCGTACACTATGTTGGTTAATGCGTACACTATATTTGTTAGTATGTACATTATGTTTGTTGTGCCATTACACTATATTGTTAGTTAGTAATGTACACTATATTTGGTTAGTATTACACTATATTGGACTAGTATGTACACTATGTTGGTTGGTAATATATACACCATGTTGGTTTAGTAGCGATACACTATATATATTGTATTGTATACTATATTTAGTTCAGTAACATCACACTATAGTAGTTATTAATGTACACTATGTTGGTTGGTAATGTACACTATGTTGGTTGATGCGTACACTATATTCCGTTGTGCGTACACTATGTTAGTTAGTAATATATGCACTATGTTGGTTATTGCGTACTATGTTGGTTTGTGCGTACACTATGTTGGTTATTAGCGTACACTATGGGTAATGTACACTATGTTGGTTGGTAACGTACACTATGTTAGCAGCTATGCTTTTGGGAAACTCCAGAACAAGTTTGTGGAATAAAATCCATTTGTATTTGCTTTCTTTGTTAATGGAATCTTAGGACGTTGTTTATTTTATGCATGCGAATGATAAAATCATGTTCAATCAATGTCATGTTTTGCTGCTATATTTGTAAGGGCTTCGTAATCGTAGTGTGCAGTAGTAAACTGCATGTTAAAACCACCGTGGCTTCCTCAGGCGGTCGGGACGCAGCCTTTAATTAAAGCCACTTTCTCACTAGTGGGAAGCCTGAGTGTGCAGATCTGCGCGCTGGATGGTCTCGCCTTCCGCCGCGTGGCAGCCGTCTAAAAGTTGGCCACTCCTGGGATTTGGTGCCGGACCCCTCTCCTCCGTCCCCCTTCCCCAAAAACACCCTTACCCTCCAGCCCGTCTGCTGTACACACTTGGCCGTGGAGTGTTACGGTTAACCCGGGACTAACCCTGCTTTTTGTGAGAGGATGCGTCCCAGCGTTAACCCCTTTCCCGAATGTAGATCTAGGCCATATGGTGGTGTAACTCATCGCTTTTGACCAGAGGGAGGGAAGGAGGGATGAGGGATAAAGGAGGGAGGGGCAGTAGAATTGGCGCTGGGTGTTCCTTTGTTAATGCTAATTGAGACTGGCACCCGCCCGCGAGTCTCCGCTAGTCACGGTATTTCCGAGCGGCTCGGCGAGTCCATAACGGCGTTAACGCGGAGGAAAGATCTGCCCTCATGAGCAAATTGTTTTGGGTGTGTGTTTGTGTGTGTGTGGGCACAGATTTTGGTGTAAATCACAAGCTTCATCATGATACAGTATTATTTAGAGTCAGTGGACGATTCCGGCGTCTGCCGATATCACGAAGTCTATGATACGATATGAAACTTTGATACGATTTTAATTTGATTCAGTTCAGAAGCCAATGATTGATATGAGACAATATCATGTGCTGATTTAACAGCATCACTTTTATTCATATCAAATCACAAAAAGTAAATAAATAAATTATGTTTTATTCCTGAGCTCGAGCAGACATTTAAAAACCACAATCTTCACTTTTAATAAAAATGGACTTCCCGTTCGATATAAAGTACAATATGATTGATGTTTAATCAATTCATTTTCATTTTGGATCAATGCTATAGGTTCACTGATCACTGAATCGATGTATCAATATAGATCAATATAAGTGCACTCCTAGTTTTTTAGGCAGTGAGTCATGAGGACACGATTATCCCCTAAAAGCTAAGAAAACCTGAGATTTGTCCAAATTTGGGGGTTTTCATGTGCGTATGTGAATGAAATTAACACTGGAATCAATGGAAGTGCATCACAAGATGGTAAGATGTGAAAGTGTGTGTGTGTGTTTTGTGCTGGAAGGCATAAAAGAGCTGAACACCTGACGTGGACGGGGCCGAGGCGGCTGCTTACTGGGCCGATGGAGGGCTTGTTCATTTCTAATTAAGTAATATTTACGCATGTGAATGCGGCCAACTGGCGGGATTTGGAGGGAGCTGATGAATAATTCATGAGCGGGGAGCGGAGAGGAGTGTGGGGGTGGGGCTGGAAGAAGAGGGTCAGGCCTGTGGCTGAGGGGATGGGGACCAGACACACACACACACACACACACACACACACACACACACACACACACACACACACACACACACACACACACACACACACACACGCGCGCGCGCGACCTGAATAGGCTCAGATATGTCACTTTGCCACTTGATGGACTCCATTGTTACAAGTGGAAGCAAGTTGAAGTGTAAACCTGCAAGTTCATCACGATACGATAACGCAGTGGTACCTCGGTTCTCAAACAGTTATATTTGGGAGAACTAACGCTTATTTTGGCCAAATTTGAGGAACTGAGCGCCACGGCATGTTATTTTTGGGAAATTGCATGGAGCACAATATTTGGAACCAAACGATCAATTCGTCGCTCAAACTGTATTTTCCATCCAAGTCAGAATTCCAGCGTTTATTTTGTACTCCGACTCGACGCCAAATGAACTCGTATGACTAGAACCATCAACTGATTGTTGTCTCTCTCTATTTGGCCATCACAAAGCTGCTTTGTCATTCCGCACGTATTTACAAAATTGTAAAATTGCACGGAGCGCACTATTACCAACAAAATCCAACAATTCAGCACTCAAACATTTTTGTGGAAATTGACAGAATTAAATCATTTATTTTGTACTTTTGCACTGAAAAAACAAGCTTTCATGTGTAGGACCAACATATTGTTGGTGTAATTTTGAGGGGAACGGATCAATTTTTAATACATTGATTCTTATGGAGAACATTAACTTGGAACTCAAATTTTTTTGGAATTTGAACCCCCTTCTGAAACGGATTATGGGGCTGTGTCCACCAAATGCACTTTTCGCGCTGACAGAGATCAAAACCTCACTCCCAGAGCGCTTTCTCAGCGCCTGTTATTGCTAAGTTACGAAAAGTGTCATCTGGCACTTCCGCGTTGGTTCCTGTTTCATGTAAACATTGTAACGTGCTCCTTGAGATGGGTAGTTTAGCCGACATTAAAGATTATCTTTACACTGGAGAGAAATGGCATCTTGGCGTTAGTGGCGGCGTTTGAACTAGTTCGCTTCTCCAGCTGCTCCAGATATGGCACCATTGTTGTTACTGAGCTCTTGACTGCGTATGTCCCACCGCTTCCTTGTTTTTGATTGGCTAGCAAGAGAGTAGTGACATTGACGAGCCCAGCGCTGTTCTAAAAGCGCTCCATCAGTGTTTTGGGGTTTTTTTTTCAGCTGAAGGCGCTTAGCGCTCTGAACGCTGAAGCTCATAGGATTGGTATTAAAAATAGTTGGGGCCATGGACACAGGCCCTAAGGTCGAGTACCAAGGTACCACTGTATATAGATTCAACAGACAACATTTGGATGTCAGCCGATATCACAAAAACTTACACGATTTCGATTTGATTTAATTCAGAAGCCAGAGATCAATATGAGACAATATGTGACCCTCCACGGCAAAATCAGTCGCTTATCACAATGGAGGTTTCCAAGAAAAACGAGCGTTTATGTTGCGTGGGGTAAAATTTTGGATTTTTTGTTTTTAGTGTTTTGAAACAGTGGAAGGTCTATACTGTACTGCTGTGAATAAATTTGGCTGAAAAACTTACCCTTTCCATCTTAAAAACGTGACTTTCTTGAGGTGAGGAATTCAATTCCAGCAGAATGTTAAAAGTTTGTGTTTTGACCGCTCTACTTCAATATTTACGGTAAATCCACTGGTTGACTAGCGTGAAGATATTTCTCCGGAATCCATCTTCGTCTCCCGAGTTCAGTTAACCTAACGCAGGTAGGCTATCAGTGTGGCTGTGAATGCAGCGTAGGCTACCGTAAATGCAAACGCAGCCGCGACCGCACCAAGCGTCTGTGAGTGCTACGGCGATAGTCAACTTCGACGGCAGATTTCTCTGTTTCTCACTTGGCGTGACAGGAGAAACCCGACTCCTTTGAATGTTGATATCTCAGTCATATGTCGTCCCATTCATTCCATATAGGTATCGTTTTGAAGCTTGATTTATGCCCTTTCATGAAAACATAATAACTCGATTTAGAAAATTTGTGAGAAGCAACTGGTTTTGCCGTGGAGGGTCACATATCATATGCTGATATAATACTTCAATTCATATCAAATTACAAAAAGCAACTAAAATATCATGCAGCCCACTGTATCTTGTGCTATCACACTTAATGGGGCAGTTGGAAGTGTAACGGTAAGGGAGTTGGTCTCGTGATCTGATGGTCACCTGTTTAAGTCCCGGGACCGGTAAAGGTACCACTGAGGTACTCTTGAGCAAGGTACCGTCCCCTAGCATTGCTCCCCAGGCAGTGCCGTAAAACGGTGACCACTGCTCCTTCACAGATGGGTCAAACGTAGAGGTAACATTTGGTTGTGGTGCGGTGTGTGCTGTGCTGCATTCACAAATAATCACTCACATTTCTGGCTAAATAATAAATTTGACTTTTGTATAAAAATCTAATGATCTCATGACTTTTTGGTGCGTAGTGACATTTGGAGGTTGATGATAATTAATCGGTGTGTGTGTGTGTTCAGGGCACAGGCAGGCCGTGGACGTGTGTAGCATCACATCTATGGACCGTCTCCTGCGTTTCGGCTTCTCTGCCATGTTTGGTTTCGGTGGGCGAACGCTGGCTCTGGCTGAGAGACACGGCTGGATGCCACCCAGTCAGCGGCGCGAACTCGCCCTCATTAAAACGCTGGCCAACCTCAAGTAAGCACCATCTCTCTCTCTCTCTCTCTCTCTCTCCGTCTCTCTCCGGTCTCTGTGCATCTCTTTATCAAAGCCGGAGTCAGCGTGTGAGGATCGGGCCATGGCTCAGGCTCAGAGAAACTCCTCACCTCTCCACTCCTCACATCTCATCTCAACCCTGTCTTCTCTCTTCCTCTCTCCGTTTGCCTTTCTTCACCGTCCCTCTCTCTGACGACGACGGTGGCGATGACACAATCGACGATGAAGGCCCGAGGATGTCGAGTTCTCTTTTATACCCAGTGAAAGAGACGAGTCTGATCACACAGGGTGAGTTCTTCCTCCCCCTCCTCCTCCTCCCCCTCCTCTTCTTCCTCCTGCTCCACCTCCCACCAGCCCGAGTCCAGCCCGTAATTATTCCAACGTAATTTTGAAACAAACTCCCCCGGCTTAATTGGGCGTTGGAACGAAGTCAGAACGGCAGAACAGCTGAAGGTCACTCGGCTAGTCGAGAAGCAAGTGTTGCGTTGCCCACAACTGCACGTTTAACACACACACACACGCTTTGTTTTTAAACAGGAGCGAGCTGGAGGACGATCTGAGCGATGCTGGTGAGTGCAGCTAAATTTAGTGTGTGTGTATTTGTTTGTGTGTTAGTCATATGTTTCCTCACACATGCCTCTATTTATGGATTTCAGTGCGTTTCAGTAAAAATATGTAACAGTAAAATTTGTGCTGTGCAGAAGTCTTGAACAAACCCTTGATCTTCCTGTTTTGCTTCCAAACAGCCAGGTTTTATTGTATTTTTAATGTCACGTTTTGGCCTTTCGTATTTCAGTCCAGTCCCTGTGCTTGACCGGTTGGTCGTGTAACGGTTGGGAGTTGGCCCCGTGATCAGACGGTAAAGGTAACCAGTAAAGGTACCACTGAGGTACTCATGAGCAAGGTACTCTCCCGTCCGTCCTGGTGCTGCCAAAATGAGTCAAATGCACAGGTCTGGTTTGGTTGTGGTACACGGTGTGCTTTGTTCACAATGATAATCACTTTAATTCAGAGCAGCGTTTTCGATGATAAGCCACACAGTGACCCATGTATGAATCACTCAAGCGTAGCAAAGCCATAACTTATGACAAGAACCAGTGATTTGTTCCTATATTTTCAATTTAATCTCATTCATTTGAACCAATTTAAACATGATGCGGTGATGGCACAGTGCTCTATGATTATTTGTCATTGTGAACACAGCACAGCACACACTGCACCACAACCAATGTGTCCTCTGCATTTGACCCAGTGGTGGTGGAGCAGTGGGCAGCTAACAAGGGCAGGGAGCAGTGCTTGGGGTTTGTACCTTGCTCCTGAGTACCTCAGTGGTACCTTTACTGGTCTGGGACTGGTAACCAGTGACCTTCCAATGACGGCGCCGGCTGTCAACCGGTGTGCTACCAACTGCCCCAAAAAGTAAAACTAAAGCCCATGTTGGTGATCACCAGGTTGGGCATTTGAATCCAGGAACCGCACATTTTTGGCCTCTCAAAGCAACCCCAAGTTCCTGTAATTAGTGAATAGGGTTGGGTACCGAGGTTGGTACTTTTTAAGGTACCGACCAAATGATGACGATACTCAGTGTCTCAGCGTCTCCATACAATTTACATTTACAGCAGCAATAGGATAGAAACAGCGCCGAGCTCGTCAGTGCCACTTCTCTTTACACCGCCAGGTTCCACTCCAGCTTTAGGTAATTAGTGATCTCTCAGTTTTAGTTTTTGTTCTGAGATATTTTTTATAAAAACAAATACATTCATATTGTAGTTGTAACATAAGAAATGTTTAAAATTAGTTTGGGGCTTATTTATTATTACTGTATTTTTTGAATAAGTGTTTGTCATCGTGAACACACCACAGCACAGCACACAGAGCACCATAACGAAATGTGACCTCTGCATTTAACCCATCCGTGAAGGAGCAGTGGGCAGCTAACAAGCGCCCAGGGAGCAGTGCTTGGGGACGGTACCTTGCTCATGAGAACCTCAGTGGTAACTTTACCGGCCCTGGATTCCAACCTGTGACCTTCTGATCATGGGGGCGAACACCCTACCGTTACGCCACCAACTGCCCACCAATGATATGTTGATACAAACCAGGTTTTACAGATTGAGAGCAAGGTATCCAAATGAAGTAGCGTTGAGGTACAGCAGGTTCCGGTACCGGTAACGATATCGGTTCAATTGTGAAAGGTACTCAACCCTATTAGTGAACGGAGGTCGCTCTGGATAAGAACGTCTTCTAAATGCTGTAAAAGTAAAGCTACTCTATGTCAAAGTAAGACAGTTTGACAAGAATCAAATTGGATTTTTGCAGCGATTTTGTAGCGATTTCCAAAGAGCTATTAGCGTAAAACGTGGCGTAGCTCTTCACGGTGCGCAGACAAAATCCAGACGTGCAGGCTCCTAAAAACTGTCCGCAGCTGATGATGAAAATGCAAAGAAATGAGTGTTGGTTCAAGACTTCTTCACAGTGTTGCATGTGCTGGGAGAAGGGCCCATGATGATGTGGAATCATCTGTCCCTCCCTCCACGTCCCTCTTCCTCCCCAGCAGCGTGGCAGAGCAGGCGTGGTCTCTACCTCTCCATCAGCGTCATGTCCATCCCGTGTCTCTGCTCGATGGCACCCCGAGGCCTGGCACCTTTCACCAGGTAGGGACAGATTACATCCAACACAGTGTTTACATCACTGACTTACTGTCCGTTCATTCATTATCCAAACCACTTATTCCCAGCCGGGGTCGCAGGCACCGGAGCCTATCCGCAAGGCGGGGACCAAACCCTGGGCAGGCGGCAACACACCGCAGGGCACACACACTCACTCACACAATCGCACTCACATTCTCACCTTATGGGGCCAAGTTAGAGTTGCCAATTAACCTGCAGTGCATGCCTTTGGACTGTGGGAAGAAACCGGAGCACCCGCAGAGAACCCACACGAACACGGGGAGAGCACAGAAAGACCCTACGGCCGTCCTTGGGGTTCGAACCCAGGACCTTTTGGCTGTGAGGCGGCAGCGTTAACCACTGCGCCTCCGTGCCGCCCCTACTGACCTACTACTTTCTATCAAACCAGCTTCCCTCACTTTGCTCATTACGAATGAACGCATCAATTTATTTCAACGTTCATTAACTTTCTCAAAATGTTGTATGAATCTTGTCTTTCTCCACACGTTCTTGTTGCCTCGGCTGTTCTCCTCCTCCTCCTCCTCCAGCACTTTACTGCTCCTCCTAAGCAGATGCGAAATCCAAACATAATGTTATATATTACACGTTTTTATTCACACTTTCTCTGATCACTGTGCTAGAAACTTTGTTCCAACTCTCAAATCTGTGGCCTATTACGGTGTGGGCTGCTTGTTTGCACATTTTTGATACGTGCACTCGTTTGTGAGTTCTGTCCATTTTTCGACGCTTTACTGCACAGCCGCCGTTCTTCACAAAGCCACCAGATTCAACGTGATATGAGAGCCCATGAGCCTCTTCGCATATCTGTAACCATCAGGACCCGCACTCGTCTTCTACATCTATCTATCTATCTATCTATCTATCTATCTATCTATCTATCTATCTATCTATCTATCTATCTCTCTCTCCATCCATCCATCCATCCATCCATCCATCTCTCCATCCATCCATCCATCCATACATCCATCCATCCATCCATCCATCTATCTATCTATCTATCTATCTATCTATCTATCCATCCATCCATCCATCCATCTGTCTGTCTGACTGTCTGTCTCCGTCCTTCTTTCTTTCTTACTTTTTTTCCTTTCATCCATCCATCCTTCCATCTAAAATGAAACTCTCTTAGCAAAAACCATGTTGTAGTTCGACTTTTATTCCGAGTCTTTCTACTCTGGCCGTTTTCATGTCACAGCTACAAAACCTGAGTGGACATAATTCAGTTTCACGACCATTCCACCATTTGTCTTTATTTGCAAATACAGAAGTGTGACATCTGTGATTCCCCAAATCATGTTGTAACCCTAACCTGCTCCCTGCTTTATCATTAGTCTGATCTCCTCCTCGCCCCACTGCTCTCACTGCAGAGCAAACATCAGACTCCAAAGCCCTAAGACTGGGTCAGTGGGTCTCTTACCCATCTCCTGGATGCTTCCTGGGGCCGTGAGTGTGTTTGTTGTCGTGCTTCGTGTGTGTTGTGGTGTGTGTGTGTGTGTGTTGTGGTGTGTGTGTGGGAGGTGCTGGGGTGATGCCAGGTAATCCCCAGAGATTGGGCCGAGCGTTTGGATCAGACAGCTCAGGTCAAAGGCACCTAAAGTGGGCTAATCAGACTATAACAGGTCTGATTAAAGGGGGCGGTGTAGCAGGATTAAGACTAAAGCAGATGTCCACAAGCTTTTTGGAACTGCCCTCAACCCCCACCAGCACCAACACACACCCCCGCAAACACCCCGGCGCCGAACAACTCGGCTAACGGGAAGCCGGACTGATCACACACTAACCTACCTACGGTACCGGGTAGCAGCGCAGGACGGGAGTGTGAAAGTGGCCCTTTAAATATGTTTCTACATGCAGGAGTTAAAGGGAGTGATTATTTGGCATTATTGAACACAGCACAGCACACTGAGCACCACAAACAAATGTGACCTCTGCATTTGACCCATCCGTGAAGCAGCAGTGGCCAGCTTTTTGGTAGCACCTGGGGATGGTACCTTGCCCATAAGTCCGTCAATGGTACCTTTACTGGTCCGGGACTTGAAACGGCGACTGTTGCGCCACCAACTGTCCTAATAGATATACACGTCGAAAACAGAATTTGGTGAAAAGAGTTTTCAGTTTATTTAGAAGTTTTAATTTGAGAATTTGCCAAATGTGAGACTATAGTGAAATTCAAATATTCATTTTTAACATTTTACTTCTTATACTTATTTTCATTACTTATTTTACTAACGACGGTCACTCTTGGTTTGTGGGGCAGTTGGTGGCGTAACGGTAGGGTGTTCGCCCCGTGATCAGAAAGTCGCAGGTTCGACTCCAGGGCCGGTAAAGTTACCACTGAGGTACTCATGAGCAAGGTACCGTCCCCAAGCACTGCTCCCCGGGCGCTTGTTAGCTGCCCACTGCTCCTTTACGGATGGGTTAAATGCAGAGGTCACATGTTGTTGTGGTGCACTGTGTGCTGTGCTGTGGTGTGTTCACAATGACCAAAAAATCACTCACTTTCACTAACACTCAAATCTGAATCAATGTAGAATATCAGATGAATGCCGTTGCAGTGACAATTGCATTTAGCAGACGCTCTTATCCTGAACGACTTCCTTTTTCCTAATTTCGGGAACAGTCTCCCCGAGAGCAACTTGGGGTTAAGGATCTTACTCAGGAACCTAATGCTTCGAAACCACAACCTCTTGATCCAGAGGCGAGGATCCTACCCACTAGAGCCAGTAGTGTAACGGGTAGGGTGTTAACTCCGTGATCAGAAGGTCACCGGTTCGAATCCCAGGACTGGTAAAGGTACCACTGAGGTACTCATGAGCAAGGGACTGTCCCCAAGCACTGCTCCCCGGGCGCTGCCCACTGCTTCTTGATGGGTGGGTCAAATGCAGAGGTCACATTTCGTTCTGGTGCACGCTGTGCTGTGGTGTGTTCACACTCACAAATAATCACTCACTCACTCGTCCATCACCACCAGAGACGACGTAGACGTAGAGATGGCAGTTTTCGTCATCTAATTTTTCTTTAATCTGATCTGTTCTTCTCAGGCTAAACGACGGCAGCATGGCGCTTGTGGCTGCAGGGAACACGTCCAGGTCAGAGTTCATCAGACACCTGAAACGCTACAGCGGCAGCTACAATCAGGTGAGGTCACTCGTGCGGGAGACGACACAAACTGCCAGCATCCAATTTGGCTTTATCCCGCGTCACGCCAGCGCTCAGGAAATCCCCCCGCGCTAATGCAGTTAGCTGCCTTTTCAGGCTAAGAAGAATTAGCACAACGTCAAGTCAAATTAGCCGCCGATTGGCGAGATTGGCGTAAAACACTTTTCCAGCTAAGAGCGATTAGCCCGATTGCATGGCGGCCGGACCGAGTCTCACTCCTTATTCCTGACTGACCGCAATCTGCTGCCGCTTGCTAACCTACATTCTATAAATACACTGTCAGCATGCGAGTGATGCACGCTCCTCAGCGCTGAGTGTGTGTGTGTGTGTGTGTGTGGGGGGAAATATATCAGGACATTCCTAATGGATTCCATTAAAATCTCTTATATTCTAAGTAGAGCTGAGAACCTTCATGCGTTAACTTGCACAATTAACCTAGACACTTTAACCTTGTTTTTTAATTGTAATTAATTACATCAGTGAATTTAAGGAAGTGATTTTCATTGTGAACACAGCACAGCACACAGTGCACCACAACCAAATGTGACCTCTTCATCTGACCCATCCGTAAAGGAGCAGTGGGCAGCACCAGGGGGCAGTGTTTAGGGGTAGATCTATCTATCCATCCATCTATCTGTCCGTCCATCGGTCTATCTGTCTGTCTATCTATCTGTCTATCTATCTATCTATCTGACTGTCTGTCTGTCCGTTTATCTATCCGTCTGTCTATCTATCTATCTATCTATCTATCTATCTATCTATCTATCTATCTATCTATCTATCTATCTATCTATCTGACTGTCTGTCTGTCTGTCCGTTTATCTATCTGTCTGTCTGTCTGTCTATCTATCTATCTATCTATCTATCTATCTGTCTATCTGTCTGTCTGTCTGACCGTCCGTCGTCGTAGCTGTAACCGCATAGTTTTGTGCTTGCTTGAAATGTCGTTAGACTTGAGTGACTCAACGTAAAGCTCGTATGAAAATGTGTCCAGTCCAGTTCAGAGTAATGGAACAGCCGAGCGGGCAGCTGTAAAGGCGACAACTTCATGAGCTTGAGTTAAAAACTCTCTCTGATCATAATAATCTTAAACCTAATCATCATCATCATCATTATCATCATGTCTATCTACTCAGCTGTCTATCCAATAATTCCTTTTCTCTCGTTATCTCTCTTCTATCTTTCGTTCTTATACACTATCTGTCAGTCCATCCATCATACTTCTGTCTCCTGTATCTTCTGTCTGTCATTCTTAGATCTATCGTTCTCTCCCATACACGGTCTAAATCTAAAATGAAACTTTTCTGCTCTTTCAATTTTTAAAATTTTTATTCAAATACAAGCTACCATGAGGTTCGTCCACTAAAGCTTTGCCTGCTCCCAATCTGCAGGTACTGTGCCTAGAACATGTCCCCAAATTAAGTCTAGGTCAGAAACACACACACACACACACACACGGTCCAGTCCAGTCTGGTCCACTTTGCTTGAGGATTTATTTTGGACTGACGCCTGCGTCATGGCAACAAAGAGCGCTAGCTTGATATTATCCAATTAAGTTTGGAATTGACAAATGATGCTGATTACAGCGCGGAACAACAGAGCGACATTAACGCGTCTCTCTTGAGCAGGTCATTAGAGTGTTGCAGGCTGAAAGCGGAATGTGGCGTGTGGTGCTGGGCTTTGGGCCCAGAGTGTGTGGGTTTGGCTGCGGTTTCTCCTCAGCGCCTGGACACTGCGAGCAGGGCGAGGGCCGAGAGCTGCGCTCCTGCTGTTCTTTACTGCCCCCTTGTGGACACTTCTCAAGCATGCAGCCCGGAACAAAGCACAGCTCACACACGAAGATTACAGCACATTTTATTTTAACACTGTTTATAATATTGAATATTTTCTATCTTTTTTGTAAAGGGCATTTTAATATTATTTTTGTATATTCTTACATTCATCTTCCCATTTGTTATTCGGGGTGTAAATCACACATTTTATGGATTCAGTGGAAAACTTTTTGACGTCTGCTGATATGAGTTTAATTTTCGATGGTGGCGTTACGATGTGTATAATGTCTGATCGCTGTTTTCATTTTGGATCAAGGCTGTGGGCTCATAGTCACTAAATCGATATATAATTACAATGATCGAAGGGTCGGCGGTTCAAGTCCCATACGGGCAAAAGGTACCACTGAGGTTCTCATGAGCAAGGTACCGTCCCCATGCACTGCTCCCTAGGCGCTGCCCATGACAGCTGTCTACTTCACAGGTTTGACACATCTGTGAAGGAGCAGTGGACGGCGGACATGAGCAGTGCTTGGGGACGGTACCTTGCTCATGAGAACCTCAGTGGTACCTTTACCGGTCCAGGATTTGAACCAGCGAGCTTCCAATCATGGGCCCAACTCTCTAACCGACAACTAAATGTCAACTTATTGTTACTGTCCTGACACATATATTTATGTCACCGTTATTGCAGACTTGCAGTCTTTGTCCAGCTGCTCATCTGTCTTTTTGTCTCATCTCTCACTCTGTAGTTCAGCTTTTCGTTTGTGGAGACGCAGGCGGTGCGCGCCGTCCGGCTGCGTCCGCGTTCTCACGGTGGCTGGCCCGAGGACACGTCGGAGGAGGGCGAGGAGTGGGACTCCAAAAGCGTCCCTATCATCTCCGAGGAGGGAGCTCACGCCTGGAGCATCGACGGGGAGCTGCTGGAGGTGGCTGGAGAGGTCATGATCAGGTACAACACATACACACACACACACACACACACACACGTTTTCTTCACTGTCGTTCCTCAGATGGCATTCCTTAATTAACATAATCCTGTTCATGATTATTTTGATTATTTTTAAATTGTTAATACTTTAAAAAAAAAACTTTAAATCTGTCAATACCGTCCCCTTAAAACACACACTGCCATCCAGTCTGCCGCTACATCTGTGTTTCCCACAATTATTTTAAAATCTTGAAGATAGTAACTCCTTCATTAGGAAAAAATATTCCAGCTTTTATTGATAAGCATATTTACAGCACAAACCTTGTTAAAGAACTATAAGGACAATAAAACACAAATAATCGTTGATTAATCGTGATATTGATTGAGGTTGTATTGCCCAGCCTTATGAGGACGGTAGTTAACTAAGCCTATCGCTCTCCCTAAACCTAAACCTAAACCTAACCTTAGTAATAACAACAAACTTTTCTGCTTGTGTAGTTATATTCGGTTTAGTGCTGTGTGATACGACCGAAACCTCACATTCCCATCTGTCATAACACATCCCGATAACCATATATATCACAATATAGTACCTTTTCTGTAAATTCAGAAAACTTTCACAACTTTCACAAGCAAAATCTAGTGTCTGTGCACGCTCAAAACACTCTGCACGCTCATACGGAACGCCAAAGGGGCCACAATTTGCCTATATCTTTATGCATCCATTTTACAGTTTTATTTGTTAAAAACGCAGCTTTTTGCGGTGCTCAAGCGACTTGTGGTCAAACGTCACGTTCTCCACTGTAAAATGTCTGTAAAAGGTGTTTTTTTTAACATGCTCTAGTAAGTAAATTATGGCACCTTTGGCGTTGCGTAGATCTGAGTGCGAGGGCGTGTAGTTTTTCAGGTGCGTGTTGGTAGGGATTGTGCACAGACTCCAGATTTTGCTTGTGAAAGTTCCCCTTCGTGCTCAGGATTAAGGCACAAGTATCTACATCCATGTGGCATCATGGTGACTGCTGCAAACCCTCATCCAAACCATCAAAAATATTGCTGTTCACAGTGTATTTTGTGACACCACGAAATAAACAATAGAGTAAAATATGAAACGACAGACGTTTTAATTTCATCATCTGATATGTTTTGTCACATCACACAGCCCTAATTCAGTTTAACACATATCTCATCCTTTTAAAATAAAGATAATAAAGTAAGTTAAGATATTTCAGCAAAACCCAAACAGGGACACAATTATTCATCCCCAAAACGTAGGTCCGTCACCAGTCTGCGTGTTCACAGTTAAAAATTTGCACAGAAACATACTCTCACCTTCACACAGGACTAACTTTGCAAGGTACACAATGTCACGAATAAAATATGTTTTCCAGACTATGACTAATGACATATATGACAGTAAGTGATAAAACTTCATGTTCTAAAGCTGGTCCTAAATCACATAGAGGCGTGCAAAAAAATCTAATCGAATCATGATTCTTTCTGTTCAATCAAAATCGATTCATATTGTTCGACTAACGTAATGCCGCTAGTTTACTGTTCCCTCGACACAAGTCCTACAGAGGGACCTTCACATGAGCATGAGGGAAATGCAGTCAGTATGTGTACATATGCATTACATTCGGTAAACTACATTTGATTATTTTGTTGATCTGCCACAGTCAAATGGGAAAAGTACCTCAAAGCAGCGATCTGGAAAGAAATTCCTGTATTGAATCGTTTATGAATCGCTTTTGAGTCAAACTGTGAATTCAAGAATCGGAATCGAATTGTGAGATTTTCTGAATCGTGCACCGCTAATACCAAACCCTAACCTCAGTGAGTGTGACTGTTCCACAGAGTCCATCCCAAACTCCTCACACTGTACGGAGCTGATGTGGAGGAAGCAGAGGAGTCACCGATCAAATGCACCTGCATTTAAACACACACACACACAAGGACACAGCTATGCAAAAGGCCACACACGCACACGTACACGCGCACACATGCACGCACACACACACACACACACAATGTAGCAGCTCTTAGCCAGAAGTTCAGAACAAAAACCGAGCCAAACAGCCTCATGCGTAAATGTCATTATTTTAATAACACCAAAGCAATAAGGCACATCAGACTCGTGACATTCCAGTGCATTATGAATTAAATTAAAAGTACATGTGGAGACAAACACTGCAGAGGCTTTTTGACAACAATGCAGCTACATATTACAATAATTAATTTATTTAAAAATAGCCATTTGAATAAAAAAAAAGTAATGTGCTTTTCATGTGTGACTCCCTGAACGTCATGCTAGTTCTCACTGTTTCATAGGTAACAAGACAGACTGGTGTGTGTGTGTGTGTGTGTGTGTGTTGGTGTGTGTGTTTCATACGCGCGGTGGTTCTGCTCTGCTCCCGAGTCCAGCTGCAGGGAGACGTGGGGGCTGTTCCTGACAGGACAACACACAAACACACACACACAGCGGAGCCGGGAGGGCTGCTCATGGCTATATCAGTAGTCTCACACACACAGACACACGGTCCACCTGATGGGTAACACGTGAGTCGGCCTTCTCCGTTTTTGCATACAAACTTTATGAAGCGTTGCCTCATGGGTAAACAGTGTGTGGCATTCACCCTCACCATCGCACACACTCGCACGCACACACACACACTCACGCATGCACGCGGTGGCGTGGCTCCAGACGTGCGTCACTCTCCTCAATTGTCTGTAGCGCAGCAGCCTTTCGCTGTTTCCACGGCAGCGGGCCAACACGCGCGGCAGCCGTACACTTGCCCATCTGCCGTCTCCTCGCCGCGTCGCTCCAAACTTCCCTCCGCTCGAGTCGGCAGCAGGACAAGGAAAAAGACAAAGCCGCGAGCAAGACGGTGTGTGTGTGTGTGTGTGTGTAGACATGAAGAAACAGGACTGACTGCTTTGGGTATAAACTGGGGGAGACGGACTGAAAGGGTCTGGATTAGGGATGGTTCTGGGTACACTTGTTACGGTACTTTAACTGTAATCAGCATGTTACGAAACGAGTGAGGTTACAAACCGTATGATGTCTAATCGATGCTATAAGCTTGCTGATGGTTGAATTGCTGTATCGATGTAGAACGATGTGCTCAAAGCGCTCCGCCAAAAGGTGCCACAATTCACAATTTTATGGGGTAGAAAGCGCTGTTTGACCACAACCCGTTAGAGCACAGCAAAACGCGGCGTTTTCAACGGTGTAAAAACTATATTAGAGCGCTGGGGAATTTTTTTTTTTTAATGAATAAAACGGCATTAAAAATGTGTTTTACTGTCAATTGTGTAAAAATACAGGCAAACTGTGGCGTTCCATAATGAGCCCTTGTGGGCAGAGTTGAGCGAGCGCAGACATGACATTTTGCTAGTGAAAGTTTCATTGAATTTACAGAAAATGTACTGTATTGTGATTATATATCGTTATCGGGATGTGAGATTTTGGTCATATTGCTCTGTCCGATCCTGGAGTACATTTACGAGCAGGTTTTGGATCACATCCCTAATCCTGGAGCGAACAGGAGACCGCAAAGTGTCAACATAGAAGAAAAAGACTCATCACTGGAATAGTCAGACACACAGACACTATTCCAGTGATGAGTCTTTTTCTTCTATGTTGACACTTTGCGGTATTTGCGTTGAGTGTGTGTGTGTGTGTGTGTGTGTCGAAACGACTTGTCAGAAAAACAGCACTGGGATTCTCCGCGAGTAACGGAGAGAGAGAAAGAAAGCCAGAAAGAGGAGGAAGATGTCATCATCAGTATGAAGAAGAGGAGAACTAGTGCACCATGAACACACTGCTGAGGTGGAGGCAGTTTGTGTTCTCCAAAACCCGGGACAGGAAACAGGAGGGAGTTTTTCCTCGGCCGCAGGTCCGTTAACGTCCGGCTCGCTGCTGGTGGAGCTCCTCCTCCTCCTCGTCGTGCGTTCCGGTAGCGCCGCTTCTGGTGAGCTCAGAGTGCAGGCAGAAGAAACGCAGGCCCCTGCTGCGCTCTCTCTCTCTCAGTTCGTCAGGTGACCATGAGCTCTCTGGGCTCCGGCCGCTGCGCTTCGTTCTCACTGGGGCGGTGAAGTCCGGCTCGAGTTCTCATCCTTAATCCTTAAGCTTTTTTTTGGTTTTTGGCCCCATTTTCTCTAGTCCTTCAAGTGTCTCTCGGGGCTCCGTGTCACGTCCGGCTACGACAAACTCTCGCCCTTCGGTACGTAGTCCCAACTTTCTCGCAGGATGTCCTCCTTTTTCTGTTTTAATGACCGTTTGAAGAAGCCAGCCTGAGGACGAGGTGATGAGAGACGAGCCGGGTGAAGGAGAGCAACAAAAACATAACAATTTAACACTTCATTTTACCGATGGTATGGAAAATATTTTTCCTTTTTCCTAAATATTGTGAGCAAAATTATCATGAATTTTGGAAACAAGTCTTAAAACACTGCTTTTACAGATAGTCAAAGTAGGCAAATGTGATTTTATAAAGGGTTGAGATGCCACTTTAGGTAAAAAAGAAAGTTGTGCGCACACTGTCCCAGCACCAAATTTTATAAAAATCCTAGGGATGCACGATAATTTTGGAATCGGACCGATGCTTAGATTTGCCCAATATTTTCCTTCAATATTTGACGACGCATTTATTTTACGTTGAAAAGGTAGCGTTTGTGTCAGGCATGTCCGAGGCGGGATTTAATACGGCACACGTCTTCCATCTTAAAATTTATGCCATTATTTTCTGCCGCTAAAATTCTGAGCACGAGCAAAATCTCTTGTCTTAACGCGCTCAACTCTGGCTGCACACGCACTGAAAGTGCTCTTCAACTCTGCTTTCACGCTCGCTTGACTTGACACTGTTAGGCGACGTCAGAGTTGTTGCGTTATTTTGGTGCACGGTGGAAGTTTGGTAAGTAAAATGTCAATGTGCTTAACTCTGCCTGCAGAGTTCCGCTCGACTCCGCCGTCCTCGTTAATAACCACTGGCAGATATAAGCATGAAAACCACTGCGTACTGGCATCGGTCTATAACGCCCGTATCGTGCATCCCTACAAAATACATTCGATGAATTCAAACACATTTGACAGCGGTAACTCTTCGTGTGGTGAGGGCTGTAGCCAATGAGAAACTCACGTTCCAGAGGCAGAAGACCAGAATGGCCAGAATGACGAGTCCGAGCAGCAGGCTGACCGCCACGATGAAGACGCCCACAGACCGGTGCGGTTTCTGGTTGTAGTGAGCCTCCAGCGTCACCTGCAACACCGTCATGCATCAGGATCAAGGTCAGACTGCACGTTTGGGAGAGTTCGTGCACCTGTTTATCACCTGCAGTTCTTTCTTTATCCAGCAGGAAATTAATCGTTGCACACTTTGCAATGTTTTATTTAAAAGTAATACTGAATAAGTGAGAAAATCTAAATTTAGAGTTCACAAATAATTAAGAAAAACTACATAACATTCATTTAGCATTTTTCATACATAAAATGCAGCCCAAAGTGCTTTACACTGAGAATCAAATCTGGAAAGTGTGACAATTAAACAAAATCTCAAGATAAAAAGTAAGCAATTATTAGACGAGTGTGAAATGATGGTATTAAAAGAACAAATCAGACAATTAAAGACACATGCATGTGGCAGAATGGGATGAAGCGAAATGTAAATATTAACTGATCATCAATTAGAGACAACTAACTACAGGGCTATTCATAATGAAAGAGCAGATTTCAAATATGTATTTCAGGCAAACAGAAGCTCATTCTGCACATCACTGGATAGAGCAAAGTTCAACGTTTATAAGCCCGCCTAAAAGTCCCAGTGAATGCCACCGAGCCAAGCTGTGAATTCAGTAACTAGGGACTCGTGTGTGGCAGGAAATGGCCTACTGTTCTGATGTACGTTGCGCTACACGTGGTGCTCATGCTGAGTGCATGCAACCTCAAACTTTCAACCTTCCTCTATCCAGTGAGGTGCAGAATGTGTTTGTCTTATACAGTTTGTTTAAAAGACATTTTTGAACTCTGCTCTTTCATTTTGAACAGCCCTGTATCGTACAATCATCTAAAAACACTGTGATAAAGGTAAAAGCCAGGGTAAAGAGATACGGTGATTTGGCTTCTCCGTTTGCCGCGTCACTAAAAGCTGCCTCCACATTAGATTTCTTTTAAAGCCACTGAAGTAGCAGACCTGAACTGGGATCAGTGTTGTCCCTTTCTGAAATAGCACTAAATCCTGATCTGTGCAGGTCAGAGCTGATTTCACGTCAGAGAGGTGAGTTCAAGGTCGTACACTTGAGCTGCGGTACGGTGCGGTGTGGTGCGGTGAGCTGCGGTGCGGTTTGAGGCTCACCATAGCGCTGAGGTCGTCGTTCAGCAGGATGGTGCTGTCCGGATCCCTGACTGGAGACGTGATGGAGATGACGCTGTCCATCTGCATTATGGCGTGTCGACCCTAAACGGCAACATGACAGTCTTAATATACAGAACTGTGCTAAAGTCTTGATCTTGACTAAATGAGACAATAGTGACGGTGATTTACTGCAGCGTGTGTGAACTTACATATAATTGCTATTTGAGACAAAACACAAGGAAGTTCTACACAATATAATGTAAATATGATAAAACATAATAAAATAATAGAAATGAGGGTTGGCTCAAGACTTTTGCCCGGCGTCATATATATATATATTTGTTGGAGAGATAAAATCAAGAGCTAAAAGGAAACGTGCACAAATGTTCAACAAAACCATACGTTGTTTGATTTCAGTTATTACATTTTTAACCAAATTTATTTTGTTGAAGTTTAATCTTCGCCTTCAATCTCAGGTACCTTCTCTTCACTGTTAGGACTCTTTTTAGCCGTCTTAACTGCCATCAGACATGTTTCATTTCATAAATCATCTGAATATCTTCAGCAATTTCTCTTTTCTGTTTTATTTTACATTTACGGCTTTAAACATACACTATAATCCAAAGCGACTTCCATGCTCGAAGACGCAATGGTGGTAGATCTGGATTTCAACCACAAACTATTGGTACATAGGATGAGTATTTTACAACTAAGACGCCAGGGCTGTGCGATGCGACCAGACGCTCATATCCCGATAACGATATACAGCTCTGAAAAAAATAAGAGACCACATCACTTTGTTTCTGATTCATTGGTTGTACACTTAGTGGCCGTGTGTCTGTGTAACATATACAAGTTAACGTTAACTTTACCATGCTTATTTCAAAATTCCACTCATTATGGAATAAATGATCTTAATCTACCCTGGAAGTTGCAAAGCTACACATATATTATTTTACAATGATGCGATTAAAGAATATGCTCCACAAGTCCACGGTGTGGTCATGTGCTGAGCTCTGTTTCCTCTAATCAGCAAGTTGAACCAGGTGTATAGGTGTTGGAATATAACACATGGAATAGCTGCTACATAAAGAGAACTGCAGTTGTATGTTAAAATATGGATTGCTGTCTTATTTTTTCACGGCCCTGCAACTGCAATAACTCATAGAAGAATAGCAACCTGTACATTTTACACTCACAACCACACGGTGCAAAGTCTGTGAACACAAAAAAGTGATGTGGTCTTATATTTTTTCTAGAGCCGTTTAGCTGTGCGCACCCCGAATTACGGCCAAAATAAAATCAGTGTAAAAGACTGTGTAAAAAGTGTAAAATCACATCATCATCACCATCATCATCATGTGGGGTGAGGTTTATGCTGAAGTACGACATGCTTTGATAATGTGTGAGTGCGGTATGGCTGAAGTGCTACTCACGGGGCTGATTAACTAATTGTAGGCTGAATACGACAACGAATACGAATAACTCTGCACGTCTCTCTTTCTTCTTCTAGTTGAAAGTGTATATTTGATGTTCTATCTACATTTTGCCTGTTCTATGTGCCTTATTTGTTCTTTGTTGCACTGTTAAAGCTGGAGCTTTATATTATTATTAGCTTGGTATATTATTCTCTATGTCTACATCCAAAAATGAACAAATATTACTGTAAACTGTATTTTTACCACCTCACGAACCAAACAATATAATATGAAACGATAGACGTTTTAATTTTGTCGTCCAATATATTTCCTCATATCGCACCGCCCTATAAGTCAACACCTAACACCAAATTTTGTGTTAAATCACTCATCGTCATCGTCATCGTCATCCCATTGACACCTTTAACAGCAAGCGTCTCGAGCACCGGCTTTACCTGACTTGTGTGTGTGTGTGTGTGTGTGTGCGTGTGATGAGGTTTATGCTGAAGTACGACATGCTTTGATGATGTGTGAGTGCGGTAAGGCTGACGTGCTACTCACGGGGCTGATCTGCAGCACGGCCGGGTTGAGCTCCACCTCCAGGTTGATGGTGACTTCTTTACCCACATCCAAGCTGCCCAAGCTGCACTCCACCACCAGGCAGGTGTCATCAGCTGGAGCGCAGAACTGCAGCCAGACACAACACAGCGGTACATCAACTCACCAGGCCTCTCTCACTACGGCGGCCAGGCGTTGTGGCGTTGTGTTCGGCCGCCGTCACACGACAACGTTCCACTCGTGATCGCGGCTCATCGGAAGCTCGTGCACACACTACGTCAGCTTACGCTTTCTTGATCTTGCGCAGAGTTCACGAGGCGGGTGTGCGTAGCTGCGCGCTTCAACGTGTGAGGGAGAGAGGGCGAGTAGCGTTTCACTTTGGATCGATTTTTTTGGAGAATGAAAAAAGAAGTAATCTGACTTTGTGGAAAACTAGAGCCTCATGAATAATGCAACTACACTGTGAGTGAAAGGAGGGACTCCATAACTCCACAAGACAAAAGCTGCTCAATTTTCACAGCTCTGTTACTGCTGCATTGCAGAATTATATTAAAGTGGTGTAAAATGATAATTATTACAACTAGAGCTGCATTTCCACAAGGAAACGCCAAGATGATTGCTCAAGTTTTGTAGCTGTGACATGAAAACAGGCCGAGCAGAACGACTTCAATTAAAATGCATTGAAGTGAATGGGGAAAGAACGAGGGATGATAAAAGTGTGAAAAAGACGAGTGCGGGTGGAAACAGATTGAGGTGTCTGTTTGTGTGTTCAGTGAGGTGGTCTCATGTGGCATTTCGTGTGAAAACAGGTGAAGGAAAGCTTTCCCATGTGTTCTTAATGGGAGAAAACCATGGACAGAATAATGGAGTACATGATCAAAAACGTGTAGACAAGCACACTACTCCGCTATAGGCCACACGCTGGAACAGCATTTCTAGCACAAAAACTGCAGGAGGAGAAGCGGTCAGAAAAAAGTGGGCAGAATAAAAAGATGACAAAAAAGTGACAACAATAAAAATTAGTTCAACAATTACAAGTTACAAAGAATGTTCAAAAAGCTTCACTTTTTTACGTACACAGACCCAAAGATCAGACCCTCCAGGATTCTGCGATGTTCTGCAAATTCAGCCAATCCCTGTGAATTCATTACCACTATGCAATTTTGACCAATCAGCGTAACTTTTTTGCAATTTTTGACCAATCAATGCCGTTTCACACAAAACATTGAGCCAGACGTCAGCGAACTCACTTCCGTGTTACGTTTGACACAGGAAACGCCTCACATTTACCTTCAAAAATAACTGTCATCAGTTAATAAAATACTGGTGCTTTTGTTCCTTCATCTTAATGAATTGTTAACAAGTCGGAAGTTGGTAGTTGAGAGCGTGCACGTGACCGGTGACTGTGTGAGTGCAGAACGAAGAGCCGTGTTACCATTCTCCGCCTGCTGGTTTTCGAGAAGAAGAACACAACCTCCTGGAGAGATGAACTCTTCTTCACATCGCAGTCGTCATCCAACCTCAGAGTGCTGTTCCTCAGACGGCAATGTCCTTGAGATGTCTGCGCGAAGTGAGGGAGTTGGAATGAAATCAGTTTCACTGAAAGTTAGACGTGAAGCGATGCCAAACGCCTGACACCACAAAAACACACATGCTTCTTACCATCATGTACAGTTTCCACTAGGGCTGTGCAACATGACTAAGTACTCTATCATTCATTTCGTGGCGTCGTAAAATACACTGTTTACAGCAATATTTGTTCAATATTTGTAGGATGAGGGTTTGCAGTAGTCACCCCGGCACCACACGGATGTAGACACTGAGAGTAAATACCATGCTGTTATATTTGTGACTTAATTCTGAGCGTGCGGTGAAACTTTCACAAGTGAAATCTGGTGTCAGCGCACTCAACTCTGCCTACACACACACACACACACACACACACACTCTCGAAACACTCCGCGCCCTCGTGCTCAGATCTATAGAACGTCATAGGTGCCTCAATTCACCTTAGAGGCAGCAGACTACTGCACCGTAAAAAGCGTCTATTTTACAGACATTTTACAGCTTAAACTACCAGAGCCATTACATTAAAATGTTGGTATATCAGAGATCCACAGAAAACAGCTTTTTTAATTTTAAAAACTTCATGAATACTGGTGTTTAAAAATCTAGGAGAATTGCCGCACCTTTGGCGTTCTATATGTGACCCTCCACGGCAAAACCAGTCGCTTGACGCAACGGAGGTTTCCGAGAAAAACGAGTGTTTATGTTGCGTGGGGTAAAATGTTGGATTTTTTGTTTTTAGTGTTTTGAAACAGTGGAAGGTCTATACTGTACTGTTGTGAATAAATTTGGCTGAAAAACTTCCCCTTTCCATCCTAAAAACATGACTTTCTTGAGGTGAGGAATTCAATTCCAGCAGAATGTTAAAAGTTTGTGTTTTGACCGCTCTACTTCAATATTTACGCTAAATCCACTGGTTGACTAGCGTGAAGATATTTCTCCGGAATCCATCTTCGTCTCCCGAGTTCAGTTAACCTAACGCAGGTAGGCTATCCGTGTGGCTGTGAATGCAGCGTAGGCTACCGTAAATGCAAACGCAGCCGCGACCGCACCAAGCGTCTGTCGAGTGCTACGTCGATAGTCAACAGGAGAAACCCGACTCCTTTGAATGTTGATATCTCAGTCATATAGGTACCGTTTTGAAGCTTGATTTATGCCCTTTCATCATACATCAAACATCATAACTCAATTTTGAAAATTTGCGACTGGTTTTGCCGTGGAGAGTCACATATGTGCACGTGCGGAGCTTCCATATGTGCAGAGTTCAGCACAAAGAAGCAAGATATTGCTTGTGAAAGTTCCACTGTAGTTTTAGAAAATGTACTACATTGTGATATATATACGGTTATTGTGATATGAAATGACTTCAGTATATGGTCATACTGCACAGCCCTAGTTCAAACACTATTCACCTGTCCTTAAAGCGCTCACGTTCATAGAATCATTTTTACATTACAGACACAGACATGATTACTGCAGAGAGACAGGAGACGTTGCATTCCAGCATTTTCTCACCTGTAACTCTGTGAGCCGGATGAGTCGCTCCATATAAGGAGCCAGAATCTGAGGAAGCTCAATTTCTACCTTCGCATCAAGAGCTTTACTGGGACCAATATTAATCACCTGCAAGGCACAGAAATATTGAACATGTTTCTTGACTACCTGTCAGCCTCATATTGCAGGCTCAGAAAAATCATGAGGATAAACAATAAAACTTTCAAAATACGTTACAATACATTTATGAAATTGTATTAGGATATATTAAAAATCATTTCTTGTATAACATGTCACATTTCTCTTCACTACTTCCTGCTGTTGGGAGGAAAATGCTCAGAGATCTCAAATCAAGTCTTTGAGGAAGTTTCATCTTTCACGGTGTCAGAACCCAGTAATAAATCAAGTTACCGTGTAAGTGTAATTAAACTTCTCAGTGTAGCAGTCGACTGGCATCAGTTCCTGCTCTCCAAATATGAAGGAGTTTGGAGACACGAATCTGGAAGAGAAAGGAAAACTTTATGCTGTTCATACTGTGTGTTTAAGACCATATTTGACACATCTCCGTGCGTATCGACTTGGGGGTGGAGTAAAAAAAAAAACCCCAACAGACTCTGAAATTCATTGCGATGTGGAATCTGGATGATTCCGAATCGGTTTATAAATGTCAGATATTGACTTTCTACATTTTAATTGGTCGAACTGTTGATGGAAAGTAGAAGGTGGAAATCAAAGTGAATCAGTTTCTCCAAGTCTGTGACTGGCCGGTTTTCAAGTAAATTTATGCCACTAACGCGTTTTGATCAACATCTTAATTTAATGCGGACGTTTATATAATGTACAATCTGATTATTTCAGCATCTCACATTCTGAAAGTGTGTCCCAAACGTTCTGCTGCAGATCTACTGAAAAATAATCTCCTCATTCAGTGTAAAAGACAACTCCGAGACCATAGCTGTAGGCTGAGGACCACATCCAAATTGTCTCTCTTTCACCTTCTAGTGTATAATTTATATATTGTTTATTCTATGTGCCTTATTATACTTGTACAGTATATAGCAGAGATGACAATAATGTTTGTAGGGCCCTATGATTTGCACGACGCGGAAAATGCGGACGGAGTCGCGGAATTCAACACATAAAATGGAATCCGTGGTAAAACACGGAATGTTGTATAATTGGCTGATGTCGGTGTGTGGGCAAAGCAAAGCAATGGTTTATAATCGGTTTTGGCCGCTGCAGCCCCCTGTATGTGTTACCTGTTGAGGCAGGACTCAGCTTTCCACACACACAAACGCACAGACACAGAGGGGGAAACATCAACGGTCAGCTATGGCCAAGAGGCTAAAACACCGAAGTCCTCAAATAAATGATGGAATTTGATTGTCAGTGCTAAGTTTAGAGCAGAACAATAACCAAAGGATTTTTATGAATCGGGAGAACAACTCTTTTGTAAGTTTTGCCAGCACACGATAGACTGCACCCGCAAGAACACGTGACGACCACTTACAGTCAAACACTAACATCAGAAACGTTTTGTTTTGCACGAAAAAATGAATGTTTTTTGTTGTTTACAGGTAAATGTTTTACCAGAGCAGTAAATGTTCTGCTGAACCCCAGCACTTTGTTGAAGTTGAAGAACAGTCATTTAATGTGAAATATTTTTCTAACGCATTGTTTTTTTTCCCATCCACTCCATAATTAGACACTTTTTAGGTGAATAAATATGATTATAAGGTAAAACACGGAATTCAGTAAAAAACAAAGCGGATTGCATAAGGCCCTAAGTTTACTCTGACTTTGCTTGGTCGGAGTGGCGGGCGCTGGAACCGGACCTGGATTATTCCATAATGATATTGCCTGGTGATTTTCTGGCTACAGCATAAACATTCTCGTTAAAAAGAACATCCAGGTAGTAACTATGGCTGCCTAAATCTGCAATCCACGCTCAACCTGCCTGCAATGTGAAGTCACGTAGAAAATCTGATGGGATGCATTGTGACGTATCGAGATATTGTATCGGACTGAATCGTTGATCTGATAATCGTAATCAACTCCAGACAAGTGAAGGGTCACACCTCTAATCGCAGCCCCCTGAATCGTAATGGAACCGTGAGGTCCCACCCCTAGTCTCCACAAGATGCAAAGTAACATCAGATGTGGCTTATACACGTGGGTTTTTCATCAAACCGCATGTGAAATATTTTCTGACAACATGTCAAAGTGGTTGCAGACGGAGCAGAACACTAACGGAGAGTGTGATGCACGCAAGAGGAATGAGGCAACTAGCGATTCTTCAATTCCTGCAGCGAACATGAGCTTGTTTACACGTTAAGGTTTTTTCTTTCTCCATAAGAATCCATAGAATGTTAAACTCCATCTATGTGCCATTTTGGGGTATTTGAGAACTTTCCACTAAACATTAAACTACTTGAGTGGATTGTTCCCGTCCATCCCTCTGACATGTCAACGTGCAGCAGCCGAGCGTGTGACTCACCCGTGAACATTAAGACCCACGCCGTATCTCAGAGGAAGTGTCACATAGGCCAGGTTGTCGTGTAGAAGAAACTCGTTCTCATAGTTGTCTCTAAAAATAAACGGCACACGTTCAGTCAGTTTAAATCAGTCTGTTTAAAGTGACGCACACTGATGCAGTTTGGTTACAACAACCAGCACACTTGCACTGTACAGCATATACACATTGTGTTATATTGGTCATCAACATTTGGACTCAGTTCTACACACATATTAACTTAACCTTTTCAAATTCCACCTGATTATCCAAGTCAATTTATTTTAAAACAGAATCAGGGCGTATTTTACTGCAGTTTCTACTTTATGTGACAGATAAAGAATTTTAAACTCAGTCCAGAGGTCCGCGCCGCACGCCCTTGTGCAATAATCAAACGCAGCGCATGTGAGAAATCTCCTCAGAGGAATATGAAAAGCAGCCGCCACCCTGTCTGCACTCTGGTGACTAATTATTCTGTAGTATCCATTTGCTAGTCGCCCCTAACAACACACAAAACACAAAGAAAGCTTCTCTGACAAGATCCCTCTGTGTGCACTGATGCCCAGTTATGGTCAGCTTTTAACTCGGAGCAGAGATGCATCTAATTTAAACCTGGGCCTGAACATGAAATCTTGGTTAATGCGGGCGCAGATTTTAAGGACTACTTTCGGGATGGTGGCTGTCTAGTGGTTAGGATACTCGCCTATGGACCAAGAGGTTGTGGGTTCAAATCCTACCTCCAGCATTACCATCACTGAGACCCTGAGCGAGACACTTAACCCCAAGTTGCTGTCAGGGAAAGCTGTCCTTAAATTAGGAAATGGACGTTGCTATGGATAAGAGCATCTGCTAAATGCATAAATCGGCTAAACGCAAAAAAATTATGTAAACGTTAAATGAATGAATGTTTCTATTGGGGGTCGACAGATAGTGGGGATTGATAACCGATATTTTTAACCAATAGATGTGATGTAACAATTTAATTTGGTGTCAAAATTTAGAGTTACAAATAAACCAATATACAACTTACATGCCTTTAGGATATACTTGATTATGAGACATTTTCATTATGTTCTTAACACTAAAAGTCCAGGGAGCTGCCAGCGTGTCAGAACACCAAACTTTCAGTGTCTTCAGACTTCTTCTAGACCACACAGTGGAGACTTGCACCCTACATTCTACCAGCACTACCATGACTGAGTCCCTGTTCCTGAAATTAGTAAAAAGTCACTCCGGAAAAGAGCTCCTGTAAACGCTGTAACCGTGAATGTGACTTCAGACATAGAGAACCCACAATTCAAGAGCCAAAGTATCATCATCATATGCATAATACTCTCCACATCAACTTTCAGCCCTGTAATCAGCATACGCGGCAGTCGCTTAAGCCCAGATCTAATCTTTTCTCACCTTGTAGCATTGAAGCTGATCTTGATGTCACCTGCACTGCTGTCCTGATTCACGTCCAGCAAAAAGCTGATGTTAAGCTGTGGGATTAAACAGACAGATGAGATGCTGAATCCGGGAGAGAACCAGCCAAAATATGCCAAAAACACTGCTCTATCATCTCCAGCCACGTTTGTGTCCGGTAGTGTGGAGTGTGTGTAGAGGAGGGGACTCCACCTTGGTCAGGGAGAAGATGTAGTTTCCCACACTGCAGTCCAGCCCGATGGCTGTTTTATTCTCTTCAGCCACTTCACAGCTCACATGATTCTCCTCCTAAAATCACCATCAGATCAAAACAACACCTTACAGTCAGTCAGCCAACTTATATACGGATATAAACCTAATACAGTGGTGCCTTGACTTACGAGTGTCCCAACTAACGAGTTTTTTCGAGATACGAGCTGTCTCTCGGCCGTTTTTTTGCTTTGGGTTGAGAGCTAAAATTCGGATAACGAGCCAGCTTTAGATGCCCCACCGCTAGGGGCGCTGACAACGGAGGAGCTAAAGGAGCTACAGACGCAGCAGCACACAGAGGTTTTGCAGGAAACGGGTGACGTGGAAGGAGGTTATCTCTACAAGTGAGATAAAGGAAATGTTGGGAATGTGGGAGAAACTTTCAGACTTTATTCAAAAGAAACACCCAGGAAAAGTTGCAGCTGGGCGTGCGACAGCGCTATTTAATGACACTAACTCATTTCAGAAACATGCTGAAAGGGAGGATGAAACACACCACATTGGACAGGTTTTTATCCAAAACCCCTGCAGATGAAAGGGAGGAAAGCGTGGCCAAACGGGCAAAAATCAGTCGATAAGATTGATTTATTCATTTCAGCCTTTTCCACCACCTTCGTCAGCATCTTCAAGTCGTCTGATCTCCAAGGCAAATGCTGTACATTACACTTAATAAAACCACTTTATTGCACTACATTCTATTTCTATCTATATTGTGTTTTTATACAATATTCATCATTTATGTAGAAGCACATTTCTCTTATTTAAAAACATAACAAAAAACAAAAAAATGCTGTGTTTTTTGGGGGGGTCCAGAACGGATTAATGGCATTTCATTTCAATTCAATGGGGAAAACTGATTTTAATAATTTGAGTTACGAGCTCCGTCACGGAACGAGTTAAACTCATAAGCCAAGGCACCACTGTACTATGATGATGTGGATCGTCAGATGATTGTTGTTAGAGCTGCGCGATACGACCAAAATCTCATATTCCGATAACAATATATCACAATAAAGTACAGTTTCCTGCCAATTTGTGCCTGTGCTCGCTCAACTCTGCCTACACGCACGCTCAAAACGCTCCACACGCGCTCACGTGGAACACCGAAGGTGTCACAATTCACATATAATTTTTACACAATTGACAGTAAAAAGCCCATTTTACACCATGTTATTTTTTGCAGCGCTCTAATATTCCAGCACTTTTTACATAGTTGAAAATGGTGCTTTTTTACACTGCTCCAGTAAGATGCCTTTAAGGTGATTCGTGGCACCTGTAGTGTTGCACAGATCTGAGCGTGAGGGCGTTTTGAGTGCGCGTGCAGGCAGAGTTGAGCGCGCACACACACTCCATGGTATTCTGTGTTCCTACATCCGCGTGGTGCTGCGGTGACTACTGCAAACCCACATTCAACCCACAGAAACATATTGCTGTAAACACTGGACTTTGCCACAACACCAAATAAACGATAGAGTACAGTGTGGAATGATAGACGTTTTAATTTCGTCATCCGATATCTTTCGTTATATCGATGTCAGAAATACACTGTTAATAAACGAATAAACAAACTTTTTAGCAAAATATGATTACTAGTGGTACACTCCTTAATTTTTCAGTGCTTAATAAGAATTACAAATCTGCAGTTTATGAAACATAAGTAAAAATGGTCAAAACTTGTGTTGTGCATAAACTTTTGATTGGTAGTGTATAGTTTTAGCATTGCACTGTACTCTGCTTAAACTGCATGTCATTTATGCTCAGGGACAATGCGCAAATGGGTTCTCACAACACAAAGTGATAAAGAGCAACTGGTGCCCTTTAAACTCTGTAATGAACACACACTGAGCTGCTAGAGAGAGCCTTCTAGAAACTCACGGCGTCCAGGACTCTGATGAAATCCAGGTTGGTGGGGAATCTCAGGTGCAGTTTGGGCAGAAAGGCGTCGTCGCCCGTGTTGGCCAGCGTGGCGTTCAGCATGATGGTCTTCCCAGTTCCCAGAGCGAAATATGGCACGTTGTTGTGAGACCTGCCAAGAAAAACAGCATGTCATTAAAGCCTAATCCTGCCTCTCCTCGCCGAGTTACGCGGCGCTGCAGTACTGCTGGCCTGGAATTAAACGGTTTTAGCGCAGTGAGCACGCATCTGAGCACCACAGACACTCGGCACATCTTAACACGTTGTTGGGAGAACAAAGGCGGCTTGACCTAAAAATCTCTGACGGCGTTAACAACATAGGGCTGCATTCCCAATTATTAGTGTGTGATCAGTGCAGGGGTTTTACAGTAATGAAAACCAAGGGGCTTAAGGTGGTCAGAGCACTTTGTGGCAAAGTCTATAGTAAAGATTGAAATATAGTAGGGCTGCACAATGATCCGTGTACTTTTTGGTATTTGAAATTTCGTTTCGGAAGCAAAAACGAAAATGAAAGGAATTTTCAGACTTTGATTTTTGAGTAAAGAATAAAATGAGGGAAAATAACGTATTTTTTTTATTCTATGGTAACAAATAGCAATCATAAAATTACACATACTTTTATGGATTTCTTTGTGATTCAAATAATGAAAGTATGAAAGCTCAAAAACAACAAAACTAAACCGGAAGGCTGAAGTTGCTACGTATTCGCAGCTTCCGACTCGTTTGGCTTCTTATTCGGCAGCGTCTCGTTCTGCGACTGAAGTTAGCTCCTTATTCGCCGCTTTACTAGAGGGAATGTTCTTGGTGGCAAAAGCTGCACAGTTTATCATTGAGACATTTTCTAATGGTATTTAGACGCTGGAACGGACGCCTATAATGAAAATGATTTTCAGGAAGATTATTGATCATTTTTTTATATATGTAGCTTTTTTGTAGCTGCACATACATCCAAAACTATGCGATCCACGCATTAACGTTATAAATCCTGATTAGGATTAAATGAATATTACTACATGTAGTTAGATGTACTATTTATGTGTAATTTCTTTTTTTTTTTTTGGTATATTTTGATATTCTATGTAAATGTGCCTTGGGCGGCCTGCGTGAAATGGCTTTTCAGAACACAGTGTACACAGTACACAGCAGGCACACAGCAGGTATCTCACTATATAGAAAAGTGAAATTGTGTTGACCCAGATTGATTTAACAAAAACCAGACAGCAACACAGCATGTCATTTTATTCTTTAATGAAGAATCAAAATCTGAAAATTCCTTTTCGTTTTTTGCGGAATTTCAAATACCAAAAAGTACACGGACTGTGTTTCACGTTTAACCCATTTTTGATTTGAAAATCGGAAATCGAGTCGTTATTTGTTACTTTCTTTTTCGTTTCGTAAATAAATATTGAAAAAACACGTTTTTTTGTTTTTTAAAATTTTGCTTTCAAGTGGAAGAACGAATGATACACGGATTCTGCACAATTCAGAAAATCTTACGATTCAATTCAGATTCTTGTGCTCACGATTCGATTAATAATCGATTCACATAAGTGAATCGTTTGTGAATCACATGTGTGAATTAGTTTCCAGGTTGCTGTTTTGAGTTACTTTTCCCCTCCTACTGTGGCAGATCAACAAAGAAATCACACTGGGTCACTAAATGTAATGCATATGCAGTGCTTCCCCGGTTTACAGATTTACATGAAAACAGATATTCTCATGATACAGTTTACACTGATCCTCAGCATTAAGTATGCTTTATAGTATAACTTGCACAACACTATTTTACAATCAGAATCAAGTTGAGGTTTATTGTCACATACAAGGATTTTTCCTTGCTTGTGTTTGTTGTGTGCTGTGCACATCAGGGATCTGGGATCCGCTAGCAGTATGTGGGAGACTCGGGATGTCTGTATTAAATCTATATTAACATGCGTGTGATAAGTAGTAGGTAATAAACGCTCTAGCAACCGCCATCTATTTTATTTGTAAACTGTAAACTGACAGAGGTGACATGCCGTCGTGTAAATAAGATAACATAAGGCTGTTTAGTTTGTTTAGTAAAAGGATATGGTATAGACCTGCTCTACAGGAAAGATGACCGTAAATGACTTCTGTTGTGGACTTGTGTCGGGGAAACGTAAACTAGTACCATTACGTTAGCTGAAAAATATGAATCGATTTTTTGGGATGTATGAATTGATTTTGAATCGACAGAGAAAAATTGATTTTTTGTGCACCTCTATTATATAAATAACCTTAAATCGAATTGAATAAGATTAAAACTAGCAGGGAAATTTTTTTAACTATAATAAAAATAAAAATGGAAAACAATAAACCTTCAGGGAACACTGTAAAACAAACTGAAATGAAATTTGTAAAAATTTTATATAAGTTCTAAAAACTAAAGTAAATGAAACAGAATTGTAGTTAAAATCCAAGTTGTTTGCGTTGTTTTATTTAATCAAGTTGTTCCTCATAACATCTTAAAAACTAAAATTAAACAGAACTACAGTTAAAATCAAAATCATTGTTGCTGTTTCATTTAATCCAGACTTTCCTCATAAACTTAGACTAAAACTAAATAAAAAATAAACTGAAAACTACTTACGCACTGGACAAACTAGTTAAACTAAACTGAAACGCTAAATAAAAATAACAACGAATTAAAATTTCAAACGTGTGACAACATTGCGTCAGTGAATATGAGACCATATTTTTCCACGCAGAGAGGGTTTTAAGGCTGCGGTCTGGAGCTAAACGGAGAGACGGAAGTAAACAAACAGTCCCCGCTGGTGGCGGCCCTCGTGCATTCATTTGCATGCCATTGTTTTTATGTGGAGGGCTAGAAGACGACGACGAAGAGGAGCTGTCAGACGAGGGAGAGGAGGAAGGGCTGGCCTCTGCACATGCTGCGGGCTGCGCCTGGGGTCTCCATACAACCCCCACCCCAAACACACACACCCACACAGAGTTCAAACCTGATACTCCTCTAAACCGGGCAGCAGGTGCGCATCTGGGAGTGTGACAAGTCTCACCATCACAACACACACACACACGTCTGCCTTATGAATAATCAGATCATGTATTATCACCAAGGAGAGGGAAAGGGGGTTCATAAATTAGTTTGTGTACGTGTGGAAACATGATCCAATATGCTAATTTGCACACACACACACACACACCTCAATTAAGTCAGTCTAAGAAATGATCTGGGCAGAATGGACTAAAGTGGAGTTCAGGCTCCTGTTAAACTGCTGTTGGAGACAGTAGCAGGTGCGGCGTTCTGCCGTCCCAGCATGCACTTCTGTACAGTCTTCTGCCTTTATGAGAGCAGATTTTTACATAAATGGACGGCAGCCGCTCTGAATTTGGCGCTGAGAGTTGGCCGAGGTCTGATCCTGAATTCCTGTTAAAGGGCAACAGGGCAAACTCTCTCTTACAGTGGCCTGACACATAAGAGGCATGTAGAGGAGTCTGAGAGAGAGGTGGAACCAGACTTTCACACTCTGGTTGAAGTGTTTGCCGTTTCTCACCAGGGACCACCATTCAGACTAAGCAGCAGTCTGTGGCCCACTGTGTGTTGGGGGCGGAAGTATTTTTTAGATATCTGCACTGAATTCGTTATTTATAAAGAAGTCCAAAACATCATGAAATGTCTTGAAAAATAAATAAAATATTTTTTAATAGGTGATTCAGTAGTGATAATGGATGGCGTGTCACAGACCACCAGCCGCAGACCACCGGTTGAAAACCCCTGCTGTACACTATTATATAATGGTTTACTGATTTCTGGTGCTAATATTTAGAATTACACAGAGTTCAAATTACCACGTTTTAAAAAAGTGTGTGAAAGGGTGTTGGTGGCCTAGTGGTAGGACACTCGCCTTGGGACCCAGAGGTTGTGGGTTCAAATCCGACCTCTGGCGTTACCAACATTGGGTCCAACACTGAGCAAGACCCTTAACCTTAAGCTGCCCTCAGGGGAACTGTCCCTGAAATCAGGAAATGTAAGTCGCTCCGGATAAGGGCGTCTGCTGTAAATGTAAACACACCACAGCACAGCACACAGTGCACCACAACCAAATGTGACCTGAAATGTGGCATTTCACCCATCTGTGAGGTAGTGGGCAGCTGACATGGACAGCACCCAAGAAGCAGTGCCTGAGAACAGTACATTGCTCATGAGTGTCTCAGTGACACCTTTAAGGGTCCTGGGATTCAAACTGGCGACCTTCCGATCACGGGGCAAACGTCCTAGCTGCCTGATTTTAACTGGTATCTGATTATTTGTGTGGTGAGAAGTTATATAACTGCAGTTTCAGTCTGGCATGGGTCATTCAGTCATTACATTTCAATGTTGTTGTACAGTTTGCAGTAAAACTTTCCTGGCAGAATTCATGGCCGAAACACAATAAAAGTTGGTGAGTTTCTCCACCAGTCTCACCACCATCTCCTCCGTCAGATAACTGCCCTTTTCTTCCCCAACCATGAGCTATATCAAGACATTACACATGCCATGCTACTGCTCACACTGCTCTAGCAGCTCTGAGGTGACTATCAGGAGATCTGTCTGATCTTAATGCTGTGTACAACAAGATTAAAGTATACAGTGTAAGCTCAGCTTTTAGCGGTCAGTATTATTAATGAAATCTCCTGGGGATTGGAAGGTCGCTGGTTTGAGTTCCAAACCGGTAAAGGTTTCACTGGGGTACTCATGAATAAGGTACCATCTCCAAGTACTGCTCCCCAGGCACTGCTAAAAAGGATGGCCACTGCTGCTTCACGTATGCAGATGTCCCACTTCATTGTGCGGTGGTGTGCTGCGATGTGTTCACAACGACAAATGATCACGCGCTAAAATACTCTTAAATAAGTCTCATGTTTATGGAGAGTGACTGTGATAAGTAGAAGAGCAAAAGCCAACATACTGTGGTAGCACCAGATGTGCAGAAACCTGCAGGTTTGTTGAGCAGTTCTCCCAGGCGCAGTATCTGGCAAACTTTGTCTGTGAGAAAAAGCAAATAAAAAGACAGTCTAAAGACACAAACATCCACACGTCATCTCTCAGTACGACAGCGCAGACTCAGACAACCACAGAGACGGGTAGAAAGTAAGAGTCGACCGATTATCGGCCAGGCTGATTATCGGGGGCCAATATTAGGCATTTTGCAATTATTGTTATCAGTGTTTCATTTTGACCCTCAACGATATAAAGTAATTACAAGGTGCGCCACTGTCTCCACTGCCATCTCCTCTCGCTGTGCTGTTTGCTCTCGACTCACTGCTTCATGTCCTGTCCCAGCCAATCTCTGATTGGCTATATGTCACACAAGTAGTAGCCAATCAACGCTGAAGACTTGTTGTCACTCACACACGAGTGCAGCAGTTTGAGTATTTATAATCAATAATAAGATAATAACAATAAGATATTTAAATAAAGTTTTGTGTTGGTGTTTGTATAATTCTATATTCCGGTTCTAAATATCGGTTATCGGCCCCGTTAAATAGCAAAAATGGGTATCGATATCAGCCCTGAAAAACCAATATCGGTCGACCTCTAGCAGAGGGTGCAGAATGAGCACATGTAAGTGAACGAACCTCGTTGCGGACCGTGTTACTCTGGCCGTCGCGCTGCTGCAGGATGGGCTTCAGCTGAGCGAAGTTTCCAGAACCTCGCGTCACTACCTTGTGCTCTCCAAGCTCGTACTGCACCTCAAAGTGGATGGGGGTGAAGATGTCCCGCACGTCTTTCTGTAACGTGAGACAGAACCAAAAAGAATGAATAAGAGGCTTGGATTGTGACTTTTCTCCTCATGATGGATACTGACGAGACTCGGACTGATTGTGTGTGTGCGTGTTAGCAGCCTCAGCTGGCCGAGCCACGCTCCCCTCTAGCTGCAGAGAGCACGTCTGACCTGCACTTTGGATATTCCAGTCACTCTCTGGACTGCAGCCACAACAGCTGTCCTACAGAGTGTTTACTGGAGTGCACACACACACCTCAGAGCCAAAGTCAAACCTGGGACCCACTGCCCTTTATCAGGGAGTGTAATGAAAAGAGTGTGCATGTGGGCCACACACACGCACACACACACGCACACACACACTTTTCAGGAAACACTCGGCCAAATGCCCAATCCTTTTTTTATTTCAATTTGAAACAGATGAAAGCAAACATTCGCTGGAAACTGATACATGAGTAAAAATTAGAGATGCACGACATGGTAATTAATGGCCGATGCCGACATGCAATGTTTTTGCTTGTATCCTGTTTATATTGATTATATTTTGCTTATATTGATATGCTTATATCTGCAGATGCTGATAACAATGCCGATAAATATCTGCACTGATGTTGACATCAGTACTCCGACAGGATGTAAAGGTGTTTGCAGTATTCCAGTTGAACAGCAGCTGTGGGTTTAAGTCTAGATGCGTGTGAACGTAATGTACACACTTCACCCTACTGCAGATCTAAGCTGGGCTCTAATGCTAACGCGTGCAACAAACTGCTGCATACAAACTAGGAGTTCCTCCGTGGCTGAAATCTGTGAAAGGACTGATGTAGGTGCTGGCCGACACCCTTCAGGGCATCATGTCAGCGTTGACAGAGTTCTGTAAGTAACCATGTGTTTTGCCACACCCTTGTTTCTTTACAGCCCAGGAGAGCGATGGCCACGCGCAGGAAGTCTGCAAGATCACGGGTGTGAAATTTATGTCCTGTGCATATTTTATAGTGTATGGTTTTTCTGCAAATAGCCTGAAACACCTTTATCTAAACCACCATCTGCAACATCTACAAACAAACTGTTATAAGCCTATCACTGTGTGTGTGTGGGTGTGTGTGGGTTTCACTGTAAGAAGGGACCATAAAGCAAAAAGGTGAAAACCATGCTGGTCTTGCTGTGGGTAAAAAGATTATTTAGAAATTTTAGCCACATAACTGAAATAACCAAAATATTTATTGGTTACTGTAGTTAAGACTAAAGACTGATTTCATTTGAATTATTTTCTCTCTTCTTCTCCTCTCAACACTCCCAATGCAAATCTTAACAACAACCACCACCTCCAGTCAGACCCTCCAGAATTTGCCAATGCTGCGATCACAACTATTAATGCAAATTCAGCCAATTCCCGCAAATTCATTACCACCGTGCAGTTTTGACCAACATTTCCCGCAAAACGTTGAGCCATATGTCAGCGAACTCACTTCCTCGTTATGTTTAGAAGACGTAGAAAACGCGATAAAAACACCTCACATTTACCTACAAAAATAACAATGATTAATGGTTAATAAAAATAATAGTGGCTTTGTTCCCTTAATTTTAATTACATGTTACAGAATCATTATAAAGGAGGACAAAATCATACACTTTTCCTCAACTTTGACTTGCTCCCACAACTTTTTTGCAACAAAACGCCTAAAAACATGACTTTCATGTAAATTTTTTAAAAAAAGCTGATGCAACATCAGGCAACAATCTCAAAAAAGGGCCACGAGATCCTGAAAATATTAACAGTTCTGTACGACAGCATATCAGCATAAAAGGAGCTGATGGAGGGGGTAAAATTCTGAAGGTCACACACACATTCATAATCTCAGAGAATATTTGCAAATGTATCCAACTTTTTCTTCATATAAATCTACAACTTTAATATTGGCCAGTTTTTTCTCCGAATTTTACCACCCTTTTTAATATATAATGGCCCTAATACGCCGTCAAAGTGTTGCCTCTTGTATTGTTCTTAGTGCCGAAATCTCCAATCCACGGTTTAGGTTTAATAAAAGGCTAATTAAATTATTTCCCCCAATAATAATAATAATAATAATAATAATAAATTGTCTATAAATTAATCATGTAACATTCACATGTAACCTTCGTTCATTCCTTTTTCACATTAAAAACCTAACCTAAGAAAAGGAATAATCATTTGCCAATTTGTGCTACAAATTAAAAAAATAGAAAATGGAAAATGCACAGTCATGTTCCATTTTTGTTACACAAGTGGCATTACCCTGAAGTAACCGTTACGCATAGAAAACTTTTTTGTTTAAATATTTTTTGTTGACCGACTACTAGTATGAGTCACAACATTTACGGCAAACAATTTGAGAGTAAAATGGAAAAATGTAGAAATGATTTGTTATTATTTTTTCATTTTGGTTTTTGAAAGTTTTTTTTTGGAAAAAGACATGCTTTTTAGCTCCTGCTTTTAATTTGAAAAAGTAATGAACAAAAATTTTTTACACGTTGGTCACCTGGACAACACTAGAGTTTGGGCTCAACTCACAAACAGAAAGTAAGTGTGTGGGGTGGACGAAAGCCAACCTCCATCATATCTACCGCTTCCTTCCTAAAACGCGTGTACTTGAGTCTCGACCCGATCCGGATTAAACCCCACGAGCGCCGGCCGCGCTGCCCCGTGACGGATCATCACACTTGCTTTATGGACATCTCCTTCACCGCTGGTCATTAATTTTGCGGCCGCCGCAGAGCCTCCGTTAATTACTGTGTAGAACACGGACGTGGCGAAAGCGCCTGATTACAGACGGCCAAATGGGACCAGAGTCCAGAGGGGCTGCGGTGAACACCTGGACCACTCACACACCCTGACACACACACACACTAATACACACTCACACACACCATTTATCATCACTCCAGCCTCTTGGTATGTTTCATTCTTTAGGCAGCTGCCTCAGACGCTGATCTTTCAAAGGTGCCTGCCTTATCACACAACATTTGATCAGCATTTTAGGGAACAGATGGTGGAAAGTTTAAATAAATCCTATGAATAGAAAGCTGTAATGCTGGGTGATGAAGCAATCTTGATGACTTTATAATTTTCTATTCAGTGATGATGATGATATGTTTACTAGTGAGGTACCGATCCAATACGTGGATGGGATATTGGTCCGATAATGACTCAAATAACTGGACTGGATATCGGTGACATTGGGGCGGTCCACGGACCATTTAGTGACGCTCCCTAATCCTGCGGCGCTAAAACCATCAGGAACACAGAGATTGTGAGTGAGAGCTGGTGTTGTTAAGGAAATTGAACAGTATAATGGTGCGATTTCTTTTTGGCTTGTAGTGTGTTGTGTTGCTTGTTCTGCTCATTGTCATATTAATATGTAGGAATTAGTGTGAATGTCGAACAATAAACCAGCTTTACCGCAGTCACACTTCCCACACACAGTGAACTGCACATGTGCAAGTTTTACAGATCGGCTCCATGGACCGACCCAATGCCACCGTTCTGTAAAATGTGCGCATGCACAGTTTTAAATGTTAGATTTTAAGAGTTTTGGCTCAATTCACAAGTATGTGGGGTGCAGCAACCATCAACAAGTCTACAGTTTCCTTCCTAAAACTCTATATGTACTCAAGTCTCAAGGAAGTAAAATTCTATATTGTAATAAATACTGAGATTAACCAATAATTGTTTTTTTTTATTTTTTTTAAATCATCGGCATTGCACCGATATGTAGATTTGCCCGATATTTCCAGCCGATATTTGATGATGCATTTATTGTACTGTACTGGAAAGGTGGCGCTTATGCCAGGCATGTCCAAAGTCTGAGTTGAAGTCATTAGGAAACATGATTATTAATGCATCACATGCAGGCGTTAGTCAAACAATCAGGTTTCATCTAAAGTTTGTACAAAATAAGTGTTCACTAGCAATTTTTAAAGTCTTACAAAGGCTGCCCCGCAATGCATTGCACATGCAGTGCAGCTGCAGGCTCCAGGAGTTGGACCTTGCCCAAAATGTCCTCCACTGAAAATAAACCGTGTTGTGGTCTTAAAAAAGCAACACGTTTCACATCACACTCTACTCTGTGTGTGTGTAGTACACGCCTAATCTTAGAAAGATACCCAACACTGAGCAGTTGTCTCCTACATGCTAACCGAAATTATTTTTGGCACACTTCGAGCGCAAGTCACAATTAAAACAATCAAGTTGTAACAAGGCGTGTTCGTAATGAAAATATCAGGAGCTGGTTTTCGCTGCTCACCATTTTAAACTGGTCTAAAAAGATAATGTTATGAATAGGATTTTTGCTTCTGGATCGAATGCCTTTAGCTCTGTACTGAATCCAGATGTTACCACAGAACTCGTGGGAACTGCAGAGATGAAATCAATCCCAGACCCTTAAAGGGGCACACCATCCCGAGACGTAAACGAGGCTTACAGTAAATGAAAACTATTATTAGCGTGCACTACAGCGAGCTTTCATTCACGGTTAGCCTCGTCCACATTTGTGCTCGATTTGTGCTATTTTAAGGAACTTTAACAAGCGCCAGATGGCAGGTCAGGACTCAGATCAGGAGTTGAGTCCGAGGTCTAATCAAGAATTGACTCAGGCTGTGAGTGAGATTGATAAGGTAGTTTAAACCAGGACGTGAATCAGTCAAAAAGACTCAAACCGGAGTATGACTTACTGCAAAGTTCTTCATGAGCTTTCATTCATTGTTAGCCACATTTAGCCTCTTTGGGCAGCGGGTCCCCGTTATGTGCTTAACTCATTTGGAAATTTCCAACACTTACTGCACATGGGGGAATTTTCCATGAGGCAGATTGTGCTGACGCAGTCAAACAGCACTGAGCACGCCCAGATCAGGCAATGTTAAAACAGGGTCACGCGTGCCAGCCGGCTGTGTTGAAATGTTCCGTCAACGTTCATTTGCAATGCAGTGCTGCTCAAGGTCTATGTGAACTCCATTTGTTCCGTCCACAGGCCCTGCTACAGAACTCAACACTGTTCTCTTAAGTAGAGGCCTTAGATTGTAACTGCTGATATACCATAACAGCCTGTAGTCACACTCAGTAGGTTATAGCAGGCCAGCTCATTTGCGTAGAACTAGGGTTGTGCCGAAACCACATTTTCATACCAATACCAAGAATCAATGTAAGGCAGTGCTTATACCACTAAAAATAACTAAAGGATGCACAATATGGGAATATCAGCCGACGCCGATATTTGATGTTTTTCGTGTTTACACCCGACGATGCCGAGCTGAGTTGCATAAAGAACAGAACATTTTTCTCGCCACAGTTTCACTGCACGCTCAGAATTTTGGCACGAAATAACCCCATACGTTTGAAGGCAGAATGCGCAGGCCGTATAAAATCCCACCTCGGACTTTGGACACTGACACAAGCTCTATTTTCCGACATACAATAAATGCATCATCAAATAGCGGCTAAGCACTGTTATGATGCAGGTGACGTAAAAAAAAAGCAATTATCAGCCGATTTCGGGACGATTCCGATATTATTGTGCACCCCTAAATATAACCATGAGCTAAACCTGCATAATCACACAAATACTCCAATAAACATTTGTCTGGACCCCATAACTTGATGGTATTTTACCAACAAGCACATTTAACTTAACAAGTTTATATGTTGTACCAGGATTACATTCACAATCACAGGGCAACTAGAGGAACCGGTAACAGACGGAGTCTAGTCTCTAAGTGGAAAACAAAGAGGTGGAGATAAAACACTGGGTTTCCTAATAAAGTGGCTGGTGAATGTGTGTGAATCCAAGTTAAAAACAGAGTAATGCTCCCTTTTCATCTCCCTTGTCCTATTCACTGGCCTCATGGTGTCCTAACTGCTCCTACAGCATCAAAACACCCCGAACGACGCGCTCAAGAATGTTCTCTTACCCTGAGGAAGGCTTGATGCTTGCTGCAGGCCAGCTGTCCGTGCCTGGCCTTGACGCGACCCGCTGTAAAGTTTGACGTTCCGTTTCCATTAAAGTAAAAGCGATGAGGGAAAACCTCCTTGTGGTGCACGTCGGCGGTGAGGTTGTACTTCATCTCTGCGTAGGAAACAAAACATCAAAAATGAGGAAGGAGACCGGAGATGCATTTGGATGAAAGTTTAAACCACATAAATGTATATCTACATACTTTATAAAATTATTTCTGGGGCAGTTGGTGGCGTAATGGTTTGCCCCATGATCAGAAGGTCGCCGGTTCAAATCCCAGACAGGTAAAGTTACCACTGAGGTACTCAAGGTACCGTAACCAAGCACTGCTCCCCAGGCGCTGCCCACTGCTTCTTTACTGATGGCTCATATGCAGAGCTCAAATAATTACTCACTCACTTTCACTTCATTAATGATGCTACTTAATATGAATCCCCACGCCATGAAATATGGTTTCGCTCTACCTTCTAAAATCGTCAACTAAATTACAAACACATATAAATGCAAGGTATTTTCCATACCAGTGTAAATATAGTCCAAGTCAAGTAAACGTCAAAGTACATAGAGAGACAAGTCAACGCATCTGCAGTTTTTACAGTACAAATAACAAATAAGCCACACAGAATGAGCATATATAAACAGTAGGGGTGCACCGATCCAACTTAATCAATCCCAATACCAGTACCGAATTTTGGGCTTTGGGTATGGGTTGATCTCGAGTACCAATCAGATACCGTTTTTAATAAACAAGTTGTGTATTTCTCTGTGACGCTTAAGGAAATACTTGACTTAAATACTGTTTTCCTACTAAAACAATGTAATAATTACACACCTGTACATGCTAAATTATTTATTATTAAAATGACCTAATTGTGTCTCTTTCTACTTTGTTTGAAGTGTATATTTTATATTCTATTCATATATAGCTTATTCTATGTGCCTTATTAGTTTTTTTTTCTGCGACGCTTAAACCATCAGAAACACAGAGACTGTGAGTGAGAGCTGGAGTTAAGGAAATTAAACAGTATAATGGTGTGATGTGCTTTTGGGCTTGTAGTGTGTTGTGTTGCTTGTTCTGCTCATTGTCATATCAATATGTAGGAATTAGTGTGAATGTTGAACAATAAACCAGCTTTACTGCCGTAACACTTCCCATGCAGAACTAATCATGCGTGCGCACATACGCAGATCGACCCAATGTCACCGGACCGATATCCGATCCACGTATCTGATCAGCGCATCCCTAAAATAGACTATAAAACTTTACATATAAGACTCTCTATATAAAAACAACCAAAATCCAATCACCAATTTTCATTTGAAACAAACCTGTTATTTAAGTGAAATGTAACACAACTGGTAAATGAAATGTACAAGAAAGGTTGTAAACAAAATCACAGTGTGTGTGTGATGTCTCAAGACTTCTGCACAATACTGTATATATTAAATTAAGAAAATCCACTTTAAATCTCATCCTTCTCTACAGCACACCAGACCCATGTAATATAGAGTGTGTGGAACACTAACTAGTAGCTTAATGTAAAGAGAGCGAGACTAAAACACTGGGTGAGGTGGCTGGAATAAAATATAGGGTTATGGACTTAAACATTAGCTGACTGGATAGGACACCTCTATTTTAGTAGCTGTAGACAGAGACGCAGGCTTCCACGCTGTCACGAGAGACACAGAGTTGATGCACGTGTCAGTTGTCTTTAATGTGCGGCCAAAGGTAGCGTGTGGGCAGAGTCCAGGGTCAAAAACAGCAGCAAACACTCGTCTAGATATGTGATGTGTGCAAATGTCAACTAGCAGCACCAGGTCAGAGCGTGAACAAACAAGACCACTGGAGTTAGAGCAACAAAGCAAAAAGGTTAAAACCAGGATGTTACACAGAATGTTCTTTATAAAACACCACCAAGCACCTGCTTTGATGGTTTTACAGACTACATCTGTTATAGACCTAGCTCAGATTCTGAAAGTGGAAGTGAGTGATTATTTGTCATTGTGAACACACCACAGCACAGCACACAGTGCACCACAACCAAATGTGACCTCTGCATTTAACCCATTAATGAAAGAGCAGTGGGCAGCTAACACGCACCCGGGGAGCAGTACTTGGGGAGGTACCTTGCTCATGAGTACCTCAGTGGTAACTTTACCGGCCCTGGATTTGAACCTGCGACCTTCTGATCACAGGGCGAACACCCTACCGTTACGCCACCAACTGCCCTGGAGAACAGTGGGCGACGTCCCAGATTAAATATCAGGATATTAGGTTATAGAAGTGATTTATCAGGTGTAATTTACCGTATTTGCTACAAATTTCATTTCATATCTGCTTTTATAATCTGAGGAGACTGTGGCCTAATTTCAGTCAAACCTCAAATTTTTTTAGTCGGAAGTTCAGACGCATGTATGTGTTAAATTGTGTTAAACAGACACAATTTACAAAACCACAGACACACCCAAGAAATGTTCATTTTACTCATCCTGCTTCTGCAAGCCGTACTGCAGGCCGTCTTTCGAATAGAAGTCTTGCTAGTTTATATTTTCGCTGTAATTCTTTCCCAGTGAGCGGCGTAGCCACTGTTAAGTGATTTTGGCCGTGAGAGACATATTGAACTTGCTCTGTGTGTGGAGGTTGGTACAGAACATGTTGTATCAGGGTTTTGCTGGAAGGCAGTGTGTCTGACCCCCCACCCCAGGTTCTTATCTTCCCTTCACACCCGCCCCACCGCTGCAACCGTTACAAGGACCCAGCTGTGTGTTGAAATCTGTCCCCACCGATACACTGTTGCTCTGTGTGTAAACAAGAGCATATGTGTCTGGCCCCAGCAGATTCCACTCACACGCTGTTCTTAGATTAAAATACTTTGCAAGTTAAGGGTTCTGTCCTGCGTTGGGAGGAGAGGTGTGTTGAGGTTTGTAAGTGTGTTGGGATGTAGCGTACGCTGGACAGTAGAGGCGCAGAAGATATGATGCTCGATGTCACACTGACATACGGCATAAAAATAATACATAGAAGTTAGGGGTGGGCAATATATCGAATGTTAAGATTTCAGAGCCGTTAACTGGAAATAGAAGACACTGGATATCGGCATCGGCCGACAATTCCCATATAGTGCATCCCTAGCAAAAACCGTGTAAATATCGTAATCTGGCATGAAAAACATCAGTTGTGAAATATGATCCTTTAGCAAAGTAAGTCCTCACCTATGTGTCCAGGTATTTGCTTCCCCTGCACCTTAAAACACACGCTGACTTCAGCACACACCGCAGGAAGTCCCTGCTCAGTGCACAGGGCCAACGAGCGATTGACGCTGACCGGGAGCAGCAGCAAGGCCTCCACCATCACCACGGGACGTGTCCTGTTGAGGATCAAAATCAAACAACTGAGGTGAGTAAGAGGAACATTTCAGCATGGTTCCTGACTCAGAGACAGCAGAGATATCATCAAAGCCTCGAAACCACACTTTCTGCACTTCCCGTTGAGTTTTGACTAATTGTAAAAGGTAATAGTTGAACACAGCAGTAACCCGTGTACACAAATAAAGACATAATATTTGGAATGCATTAACCCAAAATAAGCATGCAATTAGTTTTATTTAGGGATGCACGATAAGGGAATGAACGGCCGATGCTGATATCCGATGTTTTTCATGCCTTTTTCTGCTAATGCCGATAAATGAGGAAGGCAGAGTCGAGCGCCTAAAGACACTTGGCTCACCAAAGTTCCACTGCGTGCAATTTGGCACAAAAATAACGCCATAACTCTGACATTCATAACAAAGCGCCAAGTCATCAAGCGTGAAAGCAGAGTGGAGCATTTCCAGCGTAGTGGACAACATTCCAAGTAAAAAGTCACTTCCCACCCTATGTAGTGTAAGTCAATTAGGATGCGGCTATTTCCTTAGATGCATACTACCACATAGAAAAGCATGACTGGCGCATTACCTACCATACTATTAAGTGCTTTAGTACGTGGCTAGGACACAGCCCATGGGTGAGGCAAACACACAATTTACTTAGAGTGCATGTGCAGGCAGAGTTGAGCGCGTAAAGACAAGAGATTTTGCTTGCAAAACTTACACTGCGTGTTTGGAATTTTGACAAAAATAACGGGACATTTTAAAACAGTAGGTGCGGTCCGTATATAATCCCACCTTGGACTTTGGACATTGCACTTTCAGATGTGCAATAAATGTGTCATCAAATATCGGCTGGAAATATCGGACAAATCGAAGCATCGGTCTGATACCGACGAATTAAAAAAAAAAAAAAGCAATTAACAACCGATTCCGATATGATTCCGATATTATCGTGCATCCCTAGTTTTATACCTAATGATCTTACCGGAGCACCACCACAGAATCGGAGAGAAAAGCTCCCACTGCCACATCTGCAAGAAAACAGAAGTTTAGTAAATTTATTTATTTGAATATGTCTAAATAAAGCAGTGTAATACAACCAGGAAGTGACCCTACATTCCGCATCACTGTCATCGTTGGGTTGTGAGAATGTCAGGGAAAACACAGAAATGAATTTAGATATCACACCTGGATGCATCGTACAATGAAAAGCTTTCTCTCAAAAAGTATTACTGCCAAAACACACGAGGATTTATTACACGCATGCAAGTCTCTCTAATAAAGCATCTTACATCTGACTGTATCAAACACTTCAAAAACATTCAACACACCCCAACCGTCTTTGACAAACTATTCTGAAGTCTCAAACCCCTGGGAATTAGGGTAATAAACAGAGGGACCTTTCCAGCATCTTTAAGAGTCTACCCTGGGTAAACACACTTGAAATTTTACTCATTTATTTGCATGAGTGGAAACAAGAACAGGCTGAACATTTCAAAAAAAACATCTCACTTCTGAGTGTAAAGCAGGTGCAGCGTGCAGGGTAACGAAGTCTGCAAGCGCAACAGGAAATCCTGATGGTGCTGAACTCTACGTGTAAGCAGTATGGGCTCTGTGTGATGGAGCTGACTGAAGCATTTCAACACTCTGGCACAAGCAGGGACAGTACATGCTGAGGCGCTCAGCTTAAAGAACACAACACTGCATAAACTGTTTCATTTCCTATTAAAAAGAGGGAAACGTGTCCTTATGAGTACCAATAAAGACGGGTTATTACCTGGGTAACCGTTGCTGTCAACATCGATGCCTCCAGACAGGGACTGGCCGAACATGCTGAGGGTCATGCCGAGAACGGAACCTGCGATCCTCTAACAAAACACACACACATACACGACAACATGTGAACTCACTTATGCAAACACACATGTCCGATTTGACAACTGAAATACATGAAAAATTTGGTATTTTTACTTGAAGTATGATGCTTGCAATTACTAATTACACACGCAGTAGACACACTATATAGTCTAGCAGTCACACACTCGTTTTTGCACACACTCATATTTATTACATCTTCATGTAACTCAATATTTACTACAAATGTTGCTGACAGAACGGCATGCCACTTGTGATTCAAAATTTCCATCACTCGTGGAACATCACTAAAACATCACCTTGCTTCCATTCAACAACTTTCCAGTGCTTAATATGAATAAAAAAATTGGCTGTTCTATGAAAGGAAATAAAAGGAAAACTGGAAAGAGGTGTGGTTTGCAAAACCATAATCGTGAATTATAGTGTCCAACCAAATGATGTCTGTTTGCCATTAATGCTAGTTTAATATTGCCATCTGACTGTCTGTGTATGACTTCTCCTTTGAAAATAAAGTAATATCCCCTCACATTGTCCACCCCGTTACATTTAAAACATACCATATGTTTCACATGAGATAAGGCTGTATGATGTGACCAAAATCTCATACCCCGATAATGATATGTGATCCTCCACGGCAAAACCAGTCGCTTCTCTCAAATTTTCAAAATTGAGTTATGTTTCCATGAAAGGGCATAAATCAAGCTTCAAAACGATACCTATATGGAATGAATGGGACGACATATGTATGAGATATCAACATTCAAAGGAGTCGGGTTTCTCCTGTCACGCCAAGTGAGAAACAGAGAAATCTGCCTTTGAAGTTGACTATCGACGTAGCACTCACAGACGCTTGGTGCGGTCGGGGCTACGTTTGTATTTACGGTAGCCTACGCTGCATTCACAGCCACACGGATAGCCTACCTGCGTTAGGTTAACTGAACTCGGGAGACAAAGATGGATTCCGGAGAAATATCTTCACGTTAGTCAACCAGTGGATTTAGCGTAAATATTGAAGTAGAGCGGTCAAAACAGAAACTTTTAACATTCTGCTGGAATTGAATTCCTCACCTCAAGAAAGTCACGTTTTTAGGATGGAAAGGGTAAGTTTCTCAGCGAAATTTATTCACAACAGTACAGTATAGACCTTCCACTGTTTCGAAACACTAAAAACACTAAAAACCTCTGTTGCGACGAGCGACTGGTTTTGCCGTGGAGGGTCGCATATTTATCACAATACAATACATTTCCTGTAAATTCAGTGGAACTTCTGCGAGCAAAATCTTGTGTCTGTGCTCAACTCTGGCTACATGTGCGGTCAAAACACTCCGTGTGTGCTCATACCGAACGCCAAAGGTTCCACAATTCACCTTGATTTTTATGCAATTGACAGCAAAATGTTTTTTTAACGTCATTTTATTCATTGAAAAAGTGCCGCTTTTTGCAGTGCTCTAGTGACCTAAAACATTGCTTTTTTCATTCTCTCATTCATGCTGCAAAATGACTGTAAACGGCATCACAGACATCAGATTTTGCTTGTGAAAGTTCCACTGCACATTTAGATTTAATGCACAAATATAACACCATCTGTGTCTACATCCACGTGGTGCTGTGGTGAAGAAATATTGCTATAAACAGTGTATTTTGCCACACCACAAAGTAAACGAGAGATATTTTAATTTCATCATCCTATATATCATCATCATATCGCACAGCCCCACTTCATAATTGCATGTTTGATTTTGGCTGGAAAACTACTAAAATTCTGTGACATTTATCACGAGTCACATGTCAAAATGTCTTCTGACACCCAAGTAACATTGTGTACATGTGCACATCCCAAAAATGAACATTATAAATAGAGAGAAATAGAGGGAACCAGCCACATCAGGAAACTCATACCGGACGCTGTCTGCTGACTGAATCATACACATACAGAGCGGAAGAAAACAATAGAGCAGCTGTAACAGGATGGAGAAGTCTAAGCAGAGTGGAAGTAGAAGGAGTGCTGACCCCGTGTCCATGAAAACATCCCCACCCTTAAGCTGCAGTGTGTGTGTGTGTGTGTATATATAAACAGTGGGTCATGGACATACTTGTGAGAATTTTGATGCTATTCCACTCTTCCTCCCATTGTAGATATAAACAGCTCCACGTAACTCTTCCTCCTGCGGAGCTCCGATGGCCACGTCTGAAATGCAAGAGAAACCGTCAGGAAAAGCGACGCCTCAAATATGTCACCCGCCATTCACAGTTACAATCACTTACACCAAAAAAGCTTCTCAAATATATCAATTCCTTGTAACCAATGACAGAATATCAGACGTCTCCACAAACAAATGTGACCCTCCACGGCAAAACCAGTCGCTTGTCACAACGGAGGCTTCCGAGAAAAACGAGCGTTTATGTTGCGTGGGGTAAAATTTTGGATTTTTTGTTTTTAGTGTTTTGAAACAGTGGAAGGTCTATACTGTACTGTTGTGAATAAATTTGGCTGAAAAACTTACCCTTTCCATCCGTAGGCTACCGTAAATGCAAACGTAGCTGCGACCGCACCAAGCGTTTGTGAGTGCTACGGCGATAGTCAACTTCAAAGGGAGATTTCTCCGTTTCTCACTTGGCGTGACAGGAGAAACCCGACTCCTTTGAATGTTGACATCTCAGTCATATGTCGTCCCATTCATTCCATATAGGTATCGTTTTGAAGCTTGATTTATGCCCTTTCATGAGAACATAATAACTCAATTTTAAACATTTGCGACAAGCGACTGGTTTTGCCGTGGGGGGTCACAAATGGACCACAAAAATAAATGACCTTCAGTTGTTACCGGACCGATATCCCATCCCTGTATCGGATCGGTGCCATCTCTAGTTTGCAGTAGTCACCAGGGCACCACGTGGACGTAAGCACAGAGAATACTACGGTGTTACATTTGTGCCTTTATTCTGAGCGCTCAACTCTGCTTACACGCATGCTTCAAACACACCGTACCGCACCTTTGGCGTTCTCTCTCTTCAAGTTGAGTGCGCACAGACTCAAGATTTCCTATGAATTTTTACAGAAAATATATTTTATTGTTATATATTAGGGATGCAACGGTTTTCGTTATTTTACTGAACCGTTCGCTATGCCCCGTTTGGTTCGGTACACCCAGGTGAACTGCGATAGTTCGGTACACCCCCGACATTAAGGTATCATTTTTAAAACGTGGTCATTGTGCATGCAGTTCTCCATCGCTACCACAGATTTAGTTCCGGAATAAATGCTGAAAATCTCATCAAGCTCATCAAGTGTGAGTAGAACGCTGGTTGTTGTGGTTAGTTATCAGCTCAAATATGAGTTTAATCTGTAATAAAGGGGGAGATCTGACTGAACTGTAGAATTCTAGTGAGTAAAGGCACTCACAAACAGCGTGAGTTTACATCGCAGAAGAATGTCATTTATGCGTTTTTACATGTTTACTCCTGTTTTTGCGCACGGAATATCTCACAAATACTTTCACATACAGAGTGACCAGATCTTGCCTTGATCATGCCACTGAAAAAGCAGTGCGTCACTAATAAGCATCCGTGTGAAACACAAGAAGAGCATCTTCTAGCGAGTGAAAAGAATAAAACGAAGCTTCAATTCTAGAAAAAATGCCTCGACCATTTTTTTGTAAACAAATTATTTGAGTTATTCAAATAATTATTTCAGCCCTACATTAAACATTTATTAAATAAACAGAGAAGAGGTAAAATGTGGTGTGCAAAGCTGTTTGAGTGCTAGTGTAAATCTGTTACACCACTAAGGCAGAACGCAGGGGCACGTTTACTAGTTCACGCGTATCACTGGGGCAAAATGATTGAAGTTGGGGCCGATGGAGGTGAAAAAAAGGCAATCTGTCTAATGAGCGAAAGCATGAAACAGGAAGCCAAGTATGCCGCTGTGCACGATCAGTCTGCAGGAAGGACAGATTGTAGTGATAACTTCTAGAAACCAATTCAGTTGAAGCCGCAAAGGGGCCCTCCCCTGTCTGTGTGTGTGTGTGTGAGAAAGAGAGAGAGAGAGACAGAGAGAGTGTGTGAGAAAGAGAGAGAGAGAGGGTCATGTGTGGTTCGTGGCTGCTCGGCGGTGATGTAGTGCGGCAGTTTCCACTAACCGCGCTGCTCTCTCTTCTCTACGCTTGTCCACCCACATGTGGAGCCACATGTGCTCGTCTCCTAATCTGACTCAAACACTCTCCTCCCTCAGGGCCGTGGCACATTCCAACGCTCGGCTGGAAAACTGTCATCCAAGTCAGGGCCCAAACTGTTACCAAACCCTACCCGACCTGCGGAACCCCACGTTCTTTTATCACCACCCTGCCCGGTTTCCTTTTATCCTTCCTTACTCATCAGCACGTCCGAGTCAACGGACCTCGGGCCCAAGTCAAAGCAATACATTTACAAAACACGTCCAAAAAAGATTTATATTGTTCATCACACAGTCTCTATTAAATGAAATATTACCTACAATGACAAGGGGTGTATAAATACCTCAATCTATGTCGATATATTGGTGCCATGATCAACGAGCCTATAGCATCGATCCAAAATAAATATCATCTCTTCAACGTGTTAGAGCTGCAACAACTAATCAATTAAAATTGATTATTAAGATAGTTGGCAACTAATGTAACAATGGATTATTTGGGTCTACGTTATTATACACATAGGTACAGTGGCTACTCCCTAATGTGGGGGCAGTAAGCTAACCAAAGCCGCAGTGGCAGTAAAGCAGCATTAAGCTGGACGCCGATCGCCATAAAAGAATAAGAAGGAGACGAGAACCAGCGCCGTGTCTAAAACTGAAGTAATTGTGTAGAAACACATAAATGACATTTTTCACGATGTAAACACACGTGCTGTTTGTTAGCTCACGACTGTCTCAGGGAAGTCATTCACTAAAGCGTCCAGTTCAGTCAAATCTTTCAATATTTCTTCATGTTCAATTAATCAGAATTTATTTCAATTTTATACTGTTAGAGAGTAAAAAATAAATATAGATTGACAGAAAGAGACAGTTTGGTTTATTAAAAAAATCTGGAAATGAAAGTTTTTTTTGTCCCCTTTTTATCTGATTATAATTGATTAATTGAAAAAACAACCGGCAGATTTATCGATTAACAAAATAATCATTAGTTGTAGCTCTATTAGGTGTGACAACACAGGCTTCTGTGGGTCATATCTCAGGAATAACAGAATTATATTGTAGTGGCTTTTTGTGATTTAATATGAATGCCGTTAAATCAGCATATCACCGCTGTCGGGTGGAAACCATTTTTGGTCATTTAAATTTTTAGTCAAAAAACAATTCTATTTATTCAATCTATTCTTCACGTTGGCCTGACAGTTTTAGAAATATTTAACCAATGATAAGTGTTGAAAACGGCTTGTTCATATATTTATATACAATATTTAGAATATACATTGTTTTTTCAATTTCCTGAAAAATAAGCGTTTTGGACATAAAACACACATTTGGTTGTGGTGCACTGTGTGCTGTGCTGTGGTGTGTTCACAAAGCCAAAAAAACAAAAAGAAAAACGAGGGAAAGACTGTATGCCAATTAGGTCTGTGCGATATGAGCAAACTCTCGATATAACTCGATAACGATGTATATCACAATAAAGTACATTTTCTGTAGATTCAGTGGAAGCAAAATCTGGGGTGTGTGTATGCTCAACTAACACTCCGTGTGCGCTCATATGGAACGCCTGTACTTTTAGATAACTGACAGTAAAACACATAGCTTTATGCTGTTTTACTCTTTGAAAACTGTTTTTGTGGCACTTTAGTGACGCAGTCAAAGGCCATGTACGAGGCGGTGCTTTTCTTGGTGCTCTTGGCGTTCCACGGAGGGTGTGGAGTGTTTTGAGCATGTTTCGAGAGTTGAGTGCACGGACACAAGAATTTGCTTGTAAAAGTTCCACTGTGCTCAGAAAGGCACAAATTTAACACCATAGTGCTCTCTGTGTCTACCTCCATGTGGTGCTGTGGTGACTACTGCAAACCCTCATCCATACCATGATCATATATTGCTGTAAACAGTGTATTTTACCACACCACAAAATAAACAATAGAATATAATATGAAACTATAGACATTTTAATTTAGTAATCTCATATATTTCATCATACTGCACGGCCCTAATGCCAATAACACTGTTGGGTGTAACAATAGATGGAAGCTTAAGGGCCTGTGTGCACCAAACACATTTTCTCCGCTAACAGAGCCTATGTCTAACACAAATTCTATGAGCTTCAGCGTTTAGAGCGCTACCCCGGTGGAGATGGTTTTTTTTGTTGCAACGCTCAGAACGCTTCAAACCGAAATCCGTTCAACTTTTAGAACAGTGCTGCGCTAATCAATGTGAGTGGTCTCTTACTGGAGAAGATTTCATGCACCCAATCTCGTCTCCAAGACGTGAGACTCTATTTCCAACGCTTCCACTAATGCAAAAATGCGATTTCTCTCCATCTTGTCGGCTAAACTAGCGATCTCAAAGAAACACGATGAAATAGGAACGAATGTGGAAGTGCCTGATGGCACTGTCTGTAACTTAGCAACAATGAATGCTGCGAGAAAGCGCTGTGGAAGTGAGGTTTTGAGCGCTCTCATCGGAAAAAACGTTTGGTGGACACAGGCCAAAATAGCTTTTGTCCCGTAAATCCATCGGCCGTCTCAGCAGCATCATTTTTGCTCTGATTCTTAAATTCTCAAGCAAATTATTTCGGCCTCTGGACCTCAAAATCTTTTCCTGGCAAAATCCCAATTTTCGCTTGCTTCTTATTCCCACTCGTCCTTCTAGTATAGATCCATCTTTCCATCAAAAAGCCACAACAAAACCAGCTCAAGCCCTTGCTCTCAGAGCACCTCCCGTGTTACTGCCTCAAACCTTAATCTAATTAAAGTCATGACGGGAACTCACAAAACTTACATAATAAGCAGAACAGGGATTTTGTTTGTAGTGCACGGTTTCCAAAACAAGTGTTTCTACTTGACATCACACCCATGATGATCACAAACGAAACCGATGAGATCATTCTGCATCCTCCTTAAAAACATACAGGACAGGAACAGTCTAGGCGATGCTGGTTGTGCTGACTGCGAATCAACACTGAGTCAAAACGCTTTTCTTCTAGCTAATATATTCCAGTTCCCACTCCTGTTCTCTGGGTTGAGTTTTTTGGCTCCTCCCTCAGACGTGCTGTTATGCACACTCCATTCATCCTTTCCATTCCATTCCATCCAGAAAAAAAATAACCTCCCCGAAATTCCGGCCCAACTCTCTGGCTTATTGCCTCCCGCTACAGCTCTGCCTTCCAAAGCAAACAACAATCAATACATCTGAAGCACGCTGAAGTGAAACTGTAGAACACTGCATCACTCGCTGGAGATAAATGCCAACAATGAAATGCTCTTGCATTGAGTCGGCCGCAGCTCACTCGTCCGAGTTGGGCAGTAACACAATTTGTCCTTAAATGGTCAGATAATTAACAACTCCTGAATGTAGCCAGCCGACTTCTTAACAATTCTCTCATTTCCCAGGACAACGTTTCTCGGTTTTTCCTAAGTTTTGCGTTGCGGTACATTACGTCACACTCTCTGCGACTTGACCTTCAACCATGAGGAATCATGACGTTGGAGCACATGACTCTCACAGGGAAGTCCAACATTCCCTAAAACCTTCCAGTTCCGTTAAATCTTCCCATTTATTACAGACAAAATTTATATTTTAGTTGACAAATAACAACCAGCGTTCGACTCACAGTACAGACATTTACTTGATATGTGACCCCATCTGCCGTAATAAGTCGGAAGTCGGCGTTCTATTTATTTAGATACGGGCCGATATGTTGAAAAACATCACAAAAATATCGATTTTTCTTTTTTGGAGATCTGATTAATTTTAAGAACTTTTCTTTATTATAAGACCAAAAAAGAAAAATTGATATTTTTGATGTTTGTCAACATAATCGGCCCGTATCTAAATAAATAGAACGCAGACTTCCGACTCATTACGGCAGATCGGGTCACATATGTATTTATTCCCGATGTGCGTCCACAGCGCTATTGTGTCGCGGCTCTCATATGGAACGCCTCATGACAAAAATACTTTTACTTTGTAAATGAGTCATCAAAAATGAGCTTGTACACTAAAAATCAGTCCAAATCGGCTCAAAATGACCAAAACTTTAGTATTTTCTTGTTTCCATTAATCAGAAAATATTTTATTCCATTCTATAATGTTAGAGAGTAAAAAATAAATATTTGTTATTAAATCATTTTATTCTATATCCAGATGGCGAGAGGCAGAGTTCACGCTAATGGGCAGCGACTCGTACGCCGCTCGCTTCGGAGAAACCATCACAGACCTCGGCGACATCGATAACGACGGTTATCAAGGTAAAATTAACACTTAATGAGAGAAGAGTGTACACTAAAAATGACCAGAGCAGCTATATATGTGTGTGTATATATATATATATATATATATATATACACACACATATATAGCTGCTCTGGTCATTTTTAGTGTACACTCTTCTCTCATTAAGTGTTAATTTTACCTTGATAACCGTCGTTATCGATGTCGCCGAGGTCTGTGATGGTTTCTCCGAAGCGAGCGGCGTACGAGTCGCTGCCCATTAGCGTGAACTCTGCCTCTCGCATGTTTGCCTGCGAACAGAAATACACCATGTCACCGTTCCTCCACCCTCAGAGCGGAGTGATTAATTAGTGCGCTGCCTGTTTAGACGTATAGAGAAACTAGGCGCTTGGATTGTGTAATTGCTTCTAATTAGTCATTAGACTGTTAATGATTTAAGCTATTTATGTCACACTGTGTGGCGTGTCTGCACGTCAACTAAAGGGGAGGGGATAATGCAGAAACCCACTTTATTAAGTCAAAAGCTCATATTTATCTCACTGTCAGTGTTTCATCTCTTACTTTTAATATCTGTATGAAGAGTGAAGACGGCAAATATATGATTCATGTGGCAAAAACTTTAGAAACCACACTCAAAACAGCACCATTACTTTAGCCATGTACTGTATACCGAAACATTTTAACTATTAATAAAATAGAACTAAATGTCACTTTGTGAAGTGGTGACAGGTTTTTCTGGATAACAAAATTACCTTTTGAAAGTTTTTCCCCCTTAATGAAAAGGAAACATTTGGTGTCTTTACCAGTCAGTGTCTAGTAAACCTCATGAACACATAGCCTTATTTTTCTCACGCACCCACAAAGCCCCTCAGAGTTTCAAAATGAAACAGGATATTCACATCTAAGCCAAAAACTGAGTTCATGTAGCACCATGACAACCACCCTGGTCACGAGGTACAGATGCCAGAATCTGACTTTTAAAGGTCAGAAACTAGAAACCTCAGATTCAACTGGGGATGCACCGATCCGATACGTGGATCGGATATCCATCCTGTGGCAGTAGGCCGATCTATGGAGCCGATCTGTACATTGTAGGTTTTTCGTATCATGTTTGCGTATGTGCGCATGCACGACTGGTTCTGCGTGGGAAGTGTGACTGCGGTAAATCTTGTTTATTGTATATTGTTATGACAATGAGCAGAACAAGCAACGCAACACGCTACAACCCCAAAAGCACATCACACCATTATACTGTTTAATTTCCTTAACAACACCAGCTCTCATTGACAATCTGTGTTCCTGATGGTTTTAGCGCCGCAGGATTAGGAACCGGCACTAAATTACACAACTGTGTTGAAACGAGTAATTTTTGACGTTATTTTAATAATAAATAATTTAGCATACACATATGGGTGTGTAATTGTTTAGCTATGAAAACAGCATTTAAGTATAAACAGTATAATCTCAGTCCTCTCCTCACAGAGAAATACACAAGTTATTAATTAAAAACTGGTATGGGATCCGTACTCTGGATCGGCTGATACCCAAAGCCCATGTATCGGCATCGGTATCGGGACTGAAAAAGTTGGATCGGTGCATCCCTAGTTAGTACTAGCACAGCATGTATAAAAAAAAACAAGGTGAAATAAATGTATATGAAATAAAAAAGGTCCTGTAAAAAGATTTCTGTCAGAGCTGTTTAATATTTGACCTTAGCGTGGAAATGAGGACGTCTTTATAGTCAGCACTGCCTTGGACGTCCAGATTAAAGTGTTTTCTGCACTTATCTGAGTTATTAGCAAACATACAGAGGTCCCTTTTTTTAACTTTTACGTCTTTTGACTACACAGTGCCAGAACTAAGTAACATGTAATAAATAAAAATCATGCCTCTGTTGCTACCTCTGCACCAAAAATGTGTAAACAGTCGGGCGTTTGTGTGGTGTGGAGGAGGAAGGGTGTTGTGGACATGTTTAGCGTTCCTCACCCTGCCCTGATTGATGTAGACGTGAACCCGTCCCTCCTCTCTCACTACGCTGTGCAGCGGCGCTCCGACCAGCAGGTCAGACAGACCGTCCGCGTTCAGGTCAACGGCACACACACTTGCACCGTAGTACGAGCCCAGCTGCAAACAAACATTCACATTAACCCCCGTAAGTTAAATTTAAAAACCTTTGTATTAGTATAAGTCAAGGGTGTTAAATTCCAATCTCCTACAGCTTTTCCATCCTGCTGGATTTCAGAACATTCACACCTGGTCTCGGGTAAATAACCACCAGAACACACTGATCAGGTAAGGATGGAAAACCTGCAGGACACCGGCCCTCCAGCACCAGAACTGAATACCTCTGGTGTGGGCAGTTAAACTGTAATTGAACAGTAAACTCATAGCATTTATGACCAGACATATTTACTGGTTACATACAGTGGTACCTCGGTTCTCGAACCGTTTAGATTACGAACATTCTGGAGTACGAAGTAACTTTTATTGTCAAATTCGAGCTTGGAGTATGAACGATATATTGGAAGACGAACCGACCGCCACGTCATGTTTGATACGTGGGCTGCAGTATTTGGAACCAAGTCAAACTATTTGTCACTCAAACAGTATTTTCGATGATGAATCAATTTATTTTGCACTTCGACTCGACGCCAAATGAACTTGTATGACAAGGAAACTTTCACTAAAATCGGTTTCAATTCATCTTGATTAATTGTGCAGCCCAATGTACAACTAACAAATAAAAAACAACACTCTGAAGGATATATAACGTCCTTTTCAATTAGGTAAACACAAAGGCAACTGAGAAGAAGTGAGTTTATAAACAAGACTTTTAAACATCACTCATGAGAGAAGACCTGATGCGACCTATGAGGGGTCTCACACCGAAGTCTCATATCCACAACCAAGATTCCAGAAATTTCTAGCTCATTATAACTCACCTGAGAGCCGCTGGTCTCATTAATGATCTTCAGAGTGTTGCCTTCCACACGGAATATGTAAACCTGCAGAGAGGAGATATCACACTAGTGAAACAGCCATCACAGCAGCTTTTCACAGCAAAAAGGAACTCTTTCCAGACGATTCTTCACAGCCTGCTGTCATCCGCTGATAATTGATTATACAGATTCGTGCTTCGCTGCAGATATTTGGTAAGGCTATCAGACACGGGGCCCTTATCCGCAACAGTCCGGTTGTAAAAGTTGAGATACCCCTTTTTTTTCGTAAACTCTGCACTGCTGAAGGTAACAGACAAACTTTCTGGAAGGGAAGTTATGGTCTTGTCATTCGCGCCCGGGTCGTCGCTTCAAGTCAAAACTAGGGATGCACCGATCCAACTGTTTCTGTTCCGATAACGATACTGATTACTTGAGTTTTGGGTATCGGCCGATCCAGAGTACCGATCCGATAGCAGTTTTTAATGAATAAGTTGTGTCTTTCTCTGTGAGGAGTAGACTGAGATTATTCTGTTATGAGAAAGTACTTGACTTAGAGTACTGTTTTCCACCCATATGTACATGCTAAATTATTTATTATTTAGGGCACGAGTACACCAAACGCAGCTTTTGTGCTGACAGTGCCTATTTTTAATAAAAATCGAAGCGCCTTCAGCGGAAAAAAGACGTCGGTGGAGATGTTTCTTTACCACACTGACCGCTAGCCCTGACCACTCTCAGTGCAAAAAACATGTTTGGTGGACACAGACCCCAATAAAAATATCTCAAATTTATTCCTTTAAACACAGTTGTGTAATTTAGTGACGCTCCCTAATCCTGCAGCGCTAAAACCATCAGGAACACAGCGACTGTGAGTGAGAGCTGGTGTTGTTAAGGAAATTAAACAGTATAATGGTGTGATGTGCTTTTGGGGTTGTAGTGTGTTGCGTTGCTTGTTCTGCTCATTGCGTGTAGGAATTAGCGTGAATGTTGAACAATAAACCAGCTTTACCGCAATCACACTTCCCATGCAGAACCAACTGTTGCGCATACGCAAACAGAAAAACCTAAAAACGTAATAGAATAGATCGTCCCAATGCCACCGAGACCCAATCCAGCTATTTCATTTAAGCTGTTATCGGACTGATATCAGATCCACACATCAGATCGGTGCATTCCTAATCAAAACAGCTAATTATCGCGTAATACAGACTTTTTAAGCAAACAGAAAATTCAGGGACTGTGCCGTGTTTAATATATCTGAGTAATCAGGATTTTTAAAAAAGCTCTATAATAATAAAAAAAAACAGGTTAGCAGCGAGTGAAAACCCAGTGGGGCCGAGTCTTTCACCAGCTCGTTTTTCACGCCTGGCTCGGTGCAGGAACGCGCTCTGGAGGGAGACAGTTATTCAGCCAAAATCTTAACGCTGCCACTCCAAACAAACTGCACTTATAGACACATAACTGCTTTTGTCATTATACATCAGCACCCTGAGCCCTTCTGCAGTGTGTGTGTGTGTGTGTGTTCCAGGCTGATGGTGATGAAGATGATGATGATGATGCTTTAAATGGCTTTTAGAGTGTATGAAGGTCACTGTGATGAACTAACAGATTTTTAAACTGGCTATGGTATAATTTTATGTACATCAACCATAAAGCTGAATTCTTTTACAAATGTGTAAAATCAGAACTGGGCAATATGGTCAAAATAGTATCTCAATAGATTTGATACAGATCAGTCTAAATATTGATAAAAATCTAGAATGTCAGATTCATGTCGCGGAGGTTCACGCTACACCGCACTGACTTGGACTGGAATTTAGTTAAATTGAAGTGAGTGATTATTTGTCATTGTGAACACAGCACACAGTGCAGCACAACCAAATGTGACCTCTGCATTTGACCCATCCGTGAAGGAGCAGTGGGCAGCTAACATGGGCAACACCCGGGGAGCAGTGCTTGGGGACGGTACCTAGTCATTTTAAATGGACAAATGGACGTCAAGAGGCTGACAGAATCCTTGTGATGTTAATTTATTCCTGTTCTCTAAACGCTGTACGGTGAGACCGCTCATAAAAGAGGTGGCCTGAAGAGGGAAATTAACGAGACTGACGTGATACGTATTAAGGTAAATGGAATAAAACTCAACAGAATAATTATGGAAATAGTAGATGTAGTAACGGGTTAACTCTTACTTTACCAGTCTGCCCATGCTGGGGCGCTCCACCCACTATCTCCATGCTGTTAGGGTGGAGGAAGTGACCAGCACCTACAGAGTAGCCTGGAGGAGACAAAAACAGCACAATAACAGCTTGAAAACACAAACGGAAGCTACAAATCAATAACAAGTCACCAAACGCTGTGACAGCATTAGCTAAAAGCGTTGTCGTTACAAGGTGCAGCATTTTTGTTACTGTTTTCCTGGCAACATGAGAACTTCACAGTGGTTTACTTGGTTAGCAAGTTATAACGTGTGAATGAAGCCTCCTAAACTCTTAGAGCCATTTGTTGAATATGTGAGAGTGGTACGAGATGCCAACATGAAACACACGGTAAAGACACAAACAGGATAAAATATTACTACACATATATAGAAAAGCGAAGTTGTTTGTCAGCAAAGATGGATCACAGCGATTTTCTTGTCGTTGCAGAACATGGGAGCGTTTGTAGCTTTTAGTGCAGCTCTGCATTCACACGCAGGTCAGCTCACTTACTCGCACTTTTTCGCTGGTACTAGCAACTAAACCGGAACCGTGTTGTACCACGATAAAATGTTTTTGAATTATAAAAAATAGGCACGCACGTAGCGTATCAGAATCGGACGATAATCGGCATCGGACCAATGCTCAGATTTGCATGATATTTCTAGCCGGTATTTGATGACACATTTGTACTGTATGCCTGAAAAGTAGAGCTTATGCCAGGCATGTCCAGCGTCCGAGGTGAGATTCTACCCCGTGTCTTAAACTGTATGCCGTTATTTTGTGCCAAAATTCTGAGCAAGCAGTGGTATTTTGCAATATTTTTAAGCTATATTGCAACACACCATATCTCTCAATATATTCTCCAAAAAGATCAAGTAAACAGATGTATTGTGAGTGGAACACTGATTGCTGTTATTATTTATCAGCTAAAATAAGAGTTTAGTCTGTAATAAAGGGGAAGATTTGACTGAAGTGGAGTGTTTTTGCACGCGATGGCGTTCCACAGCCGCGTTTACATAGTTTAGAATGTAATTTGAGCGTTCTCACGCATCTATTTCTGTTTTGGAAGAAACTGAGATATACTGAGTATATTCACTTTATCACCCATCCCTAGTTTAGGTACGGCATGGTTCCCGTATAGCTACAGAAATGCATCACTTCAAACACCCGTGTGAACCTTCAATGCACAAACTAAATGAAAGCGAGCCACTGAGAACCACAATCCACACGTAGCCCAAATACGCTTGGGAGAACGCTTAGATGAATGCCTTGTGGTTTCACGCTGAGATCATACAGGCAAATGTACACAGGAGCTTACCATCCACTTGCACCATTACATTTTAGCCACACTTGCTGCACACTCGGGCAATTCATGCAAAGAAACAGTTAATGCTTATCAGCTCGTGGTGTGATATGTTTGCATGACTGAGTTTAAATAAAAACAGGGTTCTTGCAGGTTTCAGTAAGTTAAATTTAAGACCTTTTTAAGACCTTTTAAGACCATTACGAGTAAAATTTAAGACCAACACGATGCATTACTAAAAACATTCGAATGATACCAGAAATTCTCAAAACTTTCTATTTTTATTAATTCAGTATTAAAACAGAATATTTGAAACTCACTCACTCTACATTATCTAGCCTATTAATTATCCTATTGGAATCAACATGTTGAAAGCTGAATGCTGAATGTTGAATATGAATACACAATCAGCATGCGGAATATAAGTTTGAATCTGGCACGCACTAGTCTACTCGTTTTCATCCCATGCATAGGCTATATGCCGACTGAAAAATCGTTAGACTTTCATTTCCGTAGGATACGATGCTATCGCACAGATCAAACGATATACTGCTCTATCTGTGTGTGAGCTGGTCAGTGCGTGAATAAACAGCTGGCCAAACTCGTTCAAGAGCCAGGGACGCGAGCGCACTGCTCCATTATTTTCTGGCTTCAAAGTTGACAGGTGAAAAGCGAGTAAAACTGACACAAAACATACTGTACTAACTCAAAAGTTATGGAGATCGTTAGGTTAAACCAGCCTAATACAGTGACGTTAGCTTAGCTCTGACAAAGCACTTAGCAGGTTAACTGAAAACCTCATCGTTAGCTGAACAATGCATTGCATTAACCACACAAAGATTAGCATAACACTCTAATCGCTAACACTTATTTACGAGTGAATGAAGAAACATTGTTCACTAATATTACGTCTACAGCAAGGAAATATGTAAACTAAAGTGAGAGACATCTCATAGACTTACAGACACTGCTGTCGAGGTCATGAGGAAAAATATAAATTAGCCTATAAGGTTGTTATTCTATGGGACGTTGATATGGAACGGTGCTTAAACTTTGCAGCGATCTTCATGCCTACTGCTGGGGACAGCTTGTAACCAGCTGCAAGAATTTGCATTATCGAGCCAAGTGTCGTTAAACACACACTTACCCATCTTTAAAAACTATACTCTTGACAACGGTGCTCTCAGATTTTCCAGTTAGTTGGGCGGAAGACTGGGGGCGCGAGCAAACGCACGCTTGCAGCTGAAACCTATTTCCGACATCACCCGAGGTTAACGCCTGATTCAGTCGTTCCGTCCTACATCAGTGCACGACATTGGGTGTAATATCATCAGTTGTGTGTCCTATGTAGTGCACTATACAAGGATGTGGAAGGCGTTTGGAACTCAGCCTCAACTATGTGTGAAAATCATTTTTTAAAGAGAAATTCTATTTTCTGATTGGTCGATAGCTCGCTAATTCAAGGATTAGTTCTACAGCGGTTTAAAATTTTATTTTCTGTGGACAGCGCTTCTTGGGAATGAACGGAGGCAAGAATTTTAAGACTTGGGTAAATTAAATTTAAGACCTAGGATGAAAATCTGGGCGTTTTTCAGACATTTTAAGGCCTTAAATTTAACTTTCTGAATTTTAGACTTTTTAAGACCCCGTGGGAACCCTGTAAAAATGTCTTAGAGAAGATGGAATGTACACATGCATAAGTAAGTTTATGTTCCAGTGAAAGGAAGAGGGACGAGTTGCCCTGCTCACCGAGGTAACTGCCGTAGAGCACCATGCTGTCATCGTCCACGTAGGCGGCGAAAATGTTGCTGGTGATGTTGTAAACCAGCACCGAGCCGGTCCAGTAAGAGCTGCCCGGAGCTCCCATTATCATCAGATCCTGCGAGGCCAACGATAAAACAATAAAACAGCTAAGCATGCCATGAGAGAGGCTGTGTTTGGCTAGCTGAAGTAAGCGGTAACGTTAGATTTTGTCTCGAGTCTGCAATACACAAAAATGCGTATTAGTTTTGGTGACATTTTAATAATTTCTAACCTAGTCTAGTTTTAGTCAATGAAAAAGTTAGATTTTTAATCAACTTTTAGTTAAGGCTCTGCAATATGACAAAATATGCAAAATGACAAAATTAAGACATCTATGGTTTATATTATACTCTATTATTTATTTTGTGATGTGGCAAATTGCACTGTTTACGTTTTGGATGAGGGTTGCAGTAGTCACCACAGTGGTGTACTATGGTGTTAAATTTGTGCTTTAATTCTCAATTCTGCCTACACATGCACTGGAAACACTGCGCTCTCGTACTCAGATCTATTGAACACCAAAGGTGGCCCATTTAACCTTAAAGGCATCTTACTAGAGCACCACAAAAAGTGCCGCTTTTTATAGCCATTTTTACAGCGTCAAAAGCGGTGTTTGACCTCAAGTCACTAGATAACCACAGAAGAGTGGAGTTTTCAACGCCGTAAAGAGTGCCTGTATATTACCGCGTTTATTCTTTTACACCAAATAAAACAGCATTAAAAACAGATGTTTTACTGTAAACTGTGTAAATATATAAGCAAACTGTAACACCTTTGACGCTCCATATGAGCATGTGAAGTGTTTCGAGCGCGTGTGTAGGAAAAGATGAGTGCACACAGACACACGATTTTGCTTGTGAAAGCACTGTATTTACAGAAAATGCACTACAATATGTTTTGATATATACAGTTATCGGGATTTGAGAGTTTGGTCATATCGCACAGCCCTGCTTTTAGACCAAAATGACCAAAATCTCAAATCCCGATAGCTATATATGACCAAAATCTAAAATTTTGGTGTCTCTCTATCTTCCACGAAGACAGCGCATTTTTGTGTTGTGTTCAACTAAAACTCTAATTAAAGCAGGTCTGCAAATCTAACCACATTTTACACCAGAGTGACCAAGTTTGCGCTGAAGCCAGGTTGCAGTTCACCATCTACATCTGATCACTCAGTTGTGGACTTATTCCATCGGAACCTGTAGGACTACGATTCCATCTGCACACGTCCCTCAGCCAACCCTACCAAAGACTGACAGTCCACAAGTTAACATTATAGTCCTGTCTCGCTTCGTTAGCCATGACAAACATATACTTCGTCACGGTTGTATTATCAGCGATTCTAGTTTGAAAAGTTTCAGTGCAGTTACGAGGCAAGGTTGTTGACTAGGCGGGGGACAAAAAGTTTCCAAAAACCTTGCTGAGCTGCAGGTTTAGGTTCAAGTTTACATTTAGCAGACGCTTACATTTCCTAATTTCGGGGACAGTTCCCCTGAAAGCAACTTAGGGTTGAGGATCTTGCTTAGGGACTCAGTGTTGGTAATGCCAGAGGTTGGAATTGAACCCACAACCTCTTGGTCCAAAGGTGAGCGTCCTACCACTAGGCCAACCAGCGACCCTGTAAGTAAGTGCCTGCCTAAATATTTCAATGATTAATTATTTTATTATTTAAATTTACTCATACTTTAAATGTTGTATAAAAATGAAAGAAATTCTGTTCGAAATAAGTTGTTGTTCTTTACCCAAACATTATTACATAAATTTCTGAGCTGATCTCGCAATACTGTGATACAGTTATAACATGACATTTTTGCTTATGGTTATCACACCATTAGAATTTAATACCAGCCAATGCCTATTGACGAAAAGTCATTATTCTTTTCCAAAACTAAATTAACACTTATTAACGCTTATATCACTGTCACTGCTTTGGAGTGACTGAACACCTGTGTTGATGACCAAAAAGATTTTAGTAAAGCCTAAAATCCACCGCCCTACAGTAAGTAAGACCCCAAATCCCAAGGTGTTCCTGTAATTAGGAAATGGAAGGCACTCTAGATTAGAGATGTAGCCGATCCGATACTTGGATGGGTATCGGTCTGATAACGGGCTCAAACGGCTGGATCGGGTATCGGTGGCACTGGGCCGTTCTATGGAGCCGATATGTAAATGCGTGTACACTCTATTCGTTATGCATGGGAAGCGGCACTGCGGTAAAGTAGAGCTGAAACCATTGTTCCAATAACTCCAATAATTCTATTACAAAAAATGGTCGAGGCAATTTTTCTAGAATCGAAGCTTGGTTTAATTCATTTTACTCGCTAGAGCAGCTCCGCTTGTATTTCACACGGAGGCTTAATAGTGACACAAGGTTTTCAGTGGCGCAATCAAGACAAGACCTGATCCCTCTGTATGTGAAAATATTTGTGAGATGTTCCGTGCACTGAAATAGAAGTAAATGCATAAAAACATTTTCCGTCATTTTTCACAATGTAAACACGCGCGCTGTGTTAATGACCCTCGTCCTCTTCTTAAAGAAAGCTGTTGTGTTATTACATAACAGGTGGCACGCTGGATGAGAGAGAGATTACAGTACCTCTGTGAGGAAATTTGAAATTCCAGCTTGGCACGACCCGTAATTTTCACCAAACTTCCTCTGATGATCTGGATAACAACAGATACAAGTTTGGATGTTTAATAAAGGTAAGGCCATCATTTACTCAATATAATATAAAAATAAGGATTTTATTATTCAACTTTATCTACATATAAAAACAACACGTCTGATGAGTGAGGGAAACGCTGTACCGCGGTAGCAGGGGATGTACTGAGAAGTCTGATTAAGGTTGGAGCTGAATTTGAAGCACACGCCATGTGGCAGCTTGTTCTGATGTTCCTTTTTCGAGAAGTGGACGTTCTTCCAGCGATGTCCGCAGGCCTGAAAGCAGAACAGACATAATGCACACAAACAGGCTTTTGTATCAGACTTAATCAAATACAGCTTCGCGACTCACACCGTCGCCTCGGGAGCCTAATCATGACCCCATCTCACGAGGACGCACAATATATTATTAGTGTTGCGCTGTCAGTCATATCAAAGAAGGCTTGTGGCGTTCCAAACACCTCAAACAAAGGCCAGAACAACCTGTGATGTTCCAGCATCCTGCAAGCATTCGGGGAAAGTTGAGGAGTCTACTGGTTTCGAGGGAAACGGATGGGGAGATGAAACCGAAACCGAAGGGTCCCGAAACTCGGTTCCAGTATCTAACCAGTACCAACGAGGTGAATTTCGGTGCCTCATTTCGGTACCATGGAAATAGGTGCTGCCTCCATGTAATGTGCTGCATGTTCTGAGGTGCAAAGGTTCAAGTTGGTATTTTTCGTTCTTATGATGACAACAGCCGTACAACAAAATTGTTAAAGTTTTGTGTAGCAGGCAAACGTAGCAGTGTAAGTGGTACGATACGCAGGGACGCTGCGCTGCGCTCTCAAACCCATTATTCCATGGCTTGAACGGTATTGAGCTGCGCCGAGGAAAGCATAAGTGCTGTGGAAACGCAGCACACAGCTCGGTGTAACAGGAGAGAGTTTTGAAAACCAGGTCTACTTTCTTTTCGTACTGAACCCTGTATTTGTATTTATATTATTACAATTTTTAAATTAAGATAAATGGGATTATGCCTAAGAAATAAAAAAGATATTGCCTTATAACAACTAAACATGGCACGATACCACTTTTTTATAGCCATACTGTAAATCTGGATATCTGCCGATACAACACAAATCCGATACAGTCTCTCACTCTTTTTTAAACAGAAAAATAAAGCTTAAAAAATCTCTGAGTACATGACTGAGATTACTCGGTTATGCTTAAGGAAATACTTGACTTAAATACTATTTTCCTAACTAAACTATGTAATAATTACATACCATATTTATATGCTAAATTATTTATTATTAAAATAACATCTCAAATTATTAATTATTAAAATATCTCAAAAATTATTCATTTAAGCACAGTTGTGTAATTTAGTGACGGTCCCTAATCCTGCGGCGCTAAAACCATCGGGAACACAGAGATTGTGAGTGAGAGCTAGTGTTGTTAAGGAAATTAAACAGTATAATGGTGTGATGTGCTTTTGGGCTTGTAGTGTGACTGATATCTGCTCTTGCACAGACTGTGGTTCTCTACTGCTGTTACAACATCTGCACTTACTAGATGTGACTTGAATGTTAGCTCAGACTTTATAAAAGATGCCGTTTTATTAACAGACTGTACAAAATGTTTCATATTTAAACTGTTACAGAACACACTCAGTGTAAAAAACAACACTCACACCGTAATTGTAAGCTGAATACTACATGTAACCAAATTGTCTCACTTTCTACTTCTAGTTTAAAGTGTATATTCTATTTATATATTGTTTATTCTATGTGCCTTATTTGTTCCTTGTTCTCTGCACTGTTAAAGCTGGATCCACATCGTCTCATCTCTCTGTATTACTTGTACAGTGTGTAGCAGGGATGACAAAGTTTACTTTTTTGTGCACTTCTTTTGTACTCGACTCGTTCAGTTTCCTCAAATTTTTCAAAGCTCACTGAGAATTACATTGTTGGAGCACAAAATACCATATTATGCCTGTCAAACGGTCTTATTTTTGGCACACTGAGTCGATTAAATTAAGGAAATGGGAACAAAACATGAGTTCATGCCTTAAGTTTGCCTTGTGTGACTCTTATGCTTGAATAATTCATAAGCAAGTCACTGCATGGCTTTAAAAATGCACATTCCTCTGAAAGAAGCCATGTATGAGAGCAAAAAATGAGAGCACAAAAACTTTAAAGGTCCTTTAGGAAGATTCTGGAGCACTGCTCCTCAACACTAGGGATGCACCAATCCAACTTTTTCAGTTCCGGTACCGATGTCGACATTTGGGCTTTGGGTAACGATCTGATATTAGTTTTTAAAACATGTTTTGTGCTTCTCTGTTTCCCTAACTAAAACAATGTAATAATTACACACCAATATGCATGTGTTAAGTTATTTCTTATTAAAAATAACAGCTCAAAAAACATTTGTTTAAACACAGTCGTGTAATTTAGTGACGGTCCCTAATCCTGGGGCACTAAAACCATCAGGAACACAGAGACTGAGAGCTGGTGTTGTTAAGGAAATTAAACAGTATAATGGTGTAATGTGCTTTTGGGCTTGTAGTGTAGTGTTGCGTTGCTTGTTCTGCCCATTGTCACATCAATATGTAGGAATAAGAATAAATGATGAACAACAAACTATACATTTACTGCAAAAAGTTAGATTTGTACCAAGAATTGAAATTACAAACTACAATTGTACTTCTCTCCTTCTCTCGCTAAAACATTTGAATATATTATTCAAAGGCTATTCATACTCATATTCAATGCAAAATGACTATTTTAATGAATATTTTAAAATAATTCCAGGACCAAACCTGTAGCTTTAAATTCTGCATGTAACTATATTACTTTTTTTTTTTTTTACCTCTAGAGCTTTTATATTTTAAAGTCTATATTTATATTTTTGCTTACTCTATGTGCCAAGCTGCAGCCATGTCGTCTCATCTCTCTGTACACTTGTACACAGTAGAGATGAAAATAAAGTTTGCTTTGACTTTACGGCAGTGCCACTTCCCACACATACGCAAACACAGAAAAACATACAATTAAATTCTACAGATCGACTCCATAGATCGGCCCTGATTCCACCAATACCCGATCCAGCTGTTTGAGTCGTTATCGGACCGATATCTGATCCGCATATCGGATCGGTGCATCCCTTACTTACGAGTACTTTAAGAAGTCTCCTTGGAAGCTAAATATGACAAAACAAGGGCTGACTCAAGACATATGAACAGTTCTGCATGAGGTACTAAAAATCCCAAAAAACACAGAGGGTTCCATGACTGTTTTAAATGTTCAAATTTACCCAATACTTTGTGAAATTCCACTTCTAACCCAGAGTAGAATCTGAAGCTGGAACTGATTAAAGCCATATGAGGAAATTTAATAAGTGTGAACACACAGAAGTGCACACAGGTAGGCCGACACATAATGAAGGCCTGATACAACTTAACAAAAGACCATTTTCAGAGGTTATTTATTCTGCTGTCTGACCCCGATGTGGCTCAGGTTTCAGGGTTAAAGCGGTGCACATAGAAACTCTAATTTGATTCGGCACTTTCTTTTCTAATCAAGTAGCTACCAAGATGTAGATTCATTTCAACGTTCTAAATTTTGACAAATAATAAGTTAAATTCAAGTTCAAATAGTTTGTTATAATGTAGCAAGACCGCACTGGTCGACCCTGAACTTCAAACACTGGCACGGGGATGAGGGTTAGAATTCAAACAAAGTCTTTTTTGTGTCAATAATTTAAGGTAATGTTGCAGGAGCTCACTTAGCATGGGACATTTTGCAGCTTACACTCCGGTGGCGAGCGGGTGTGTTTACATCTCTGAAGCGGCGCTGTGAGTGTGTGTGAGTGAGTGAGTTTGTGTGTGGCAGGTGGTGTGTGCTGGAGGTTTGAGGACGCGTACCAGAATGTCCCCGTTGGAGCTCCGCCTGGAGAGACTGACACCGAGCCACTGGTGGTCACTCTCGCTGGCGCACGTCTTCCCACAATACCCCACACCTGCAACACAACACGACCACATTAAGTTAGTGCTACATTTTTAGTGCTACATTTCTAGTACTACACAGCACCCACACACACACAAATACCTCTCACAGTCACACACACACACCAGCTCTATTATAGTACCTATAAAAAGTTGAAGTGATGGGGTGAGTAAGTAGTTGTGAGGTCACTGTGAATACAGTGCACCACTACCAAAAACGAGCTAAGCATTTGATCCATCCGTGAAGGAGCAATGCTTGGGAACAGTACCTTGCTCATGAGTACCGTACCTCAGTGGTACCTTTACAGGTCCGGGACTTAAAATAGCAACCCTCAGATCACGGGGCCTACTCCCTAATCGTTACGCTACCAACCCTCCCATCTCCCATGTTATAAATGTTTAAATTTAGGGGTGTGCAAAAAGATCTAATCGAATCACAATTCCTTCTGTCGATTCAGAATTGATTCATGCATTCCAAAAAATCGGTTCATGTTTTTCAACTAACGTAATGGCACTAGTTTACTAGTGTACTGTGTACGTACAGTATGCATTACAGTATGCATTACAATCAGCAAACTACATTTGATCCAGTGTGATTTTTAGATTGATCTGCCACAGTCAAATGGGAAAAGTAACTCAAAACCGCAATCTGGAAAAAATGTATTGAATTGTGAATCGTTTGTGAATCGTGAATCGCTTACAAATCATGAAACGATTTTGAATCAAATCGTGAGTGCAAGAATGGGAATCCAATTGAAACGTGAGATTTTGTGTTTAAATAGGGAGAAAAGTTATTTTTCGATTTAAAGTCTTGTAAATATTCTTAAAAATTGTTGTAAAATCATTATTGGTCATTTTTCAAAATCTTTTTGAGCAAATAGTCTCGAACGTAATTTTGCTCACTGCTTGGGGTTTAGTCTCAGTCTCAGAATGAGACTAAACCCTAGAACTCCAGTAAGTCATTAACGAGAATGATAAGTGACAGATTCCTGTTTAAAAAGCAGAAGCTCCCAAGTCTGTGTATCATGCATAACTATTAGTTATTACGCCAAATGTTGCTTAGCAATTACTCTCTCTCTCTCTCTCCCCTCCCACTTCTTCTCTCTCTCACACACACCTGAAGTTCCAGACCTCAACTTTATTACATCATGGACAGCAGGAGGAAAACAAGTCCAGTCCAAATAACTCTGCTCTTTTTATGAGTCTCACAGGTGCAAAGGGGACAATCGATCACAAAAAACAAGACTTATTTTTAACCCCTCCATCTTTTATTCTTCCAGACGCTGTGCGTCTGACACGTACTGAACTCTAACTAAAGTTTGTGTCTGAGGGCCAGGAAGTGAAATCATGCTCGAGTGTCCTCCAAGGACCAGACACGAATGGCTGAAGTCAGATTCTGCCAACTGATTTAAAAAACTATGTACTACATTACAAAGCCTGGAGGCCCCAAAAGCTGCTTTCTAACGATCTGGATGGAACGCGACCACGGCGTCAGCAGTTAACCGTTGAGCTGAACAGGACACATAAGAGCAGGAAACTGCAGAGGGAGAGCCGTACTCTCACCACACATCAACGCTGAAATGTGTCTTATGATTTGCTTTTTTCAGTTTCACACCTCAGAGACACAAGAGAGGTCACAAACGAGGGCGTTTTAACTTTGCAGTGCTTTTCTCATAAAAAACACGTCTGGCTCAACAATCAAACCGTCAACCTCAAGATGTATTTTAACCTCACCTACGCACTTTGACCTGACCTGGATGCGATGTCCATATCCTCAATTTCAAGCAATCACAGGATAAGCAATGTCAAATAAGAGAAATTTAAGCAAACACCTCATGCTGCAACAGTTAAGAAAGGAAAGCTCACTGGCTTTTTCCATTATTAATCTACAAGAGTCTGTCTTATTTCACTCTGATTTTAAGGTTCTTGGATAAAAGAAAAGGATGGTTAACCGTCCAAAAAATCTTAAAGACTAGAAATTTGTTTTGAAAAAACATTATCTTTAATCTTCATACTATAGTGTCATTCATCATCAGTCATTCACATTATTCTGCAAAAAACTAAATTAATAGCTTTAAAAATTAAGTTAAAAAAAAGCTTAAACCATTTTATTTAGCTTGAATGTCTACGAATTCATTTTTCCTTTTCTTCTTTCTAATATGCCAGTCATTCATTCATTATTCGAACCTCTTAAGCCCAACTGGTGTCGCGGGGGGACCACAGCCTATCCTGGGAACTTATGGGCACAATGCGGGGACCAACCCTGGGCAGGCGCCAACACACTGCAGAATACTATGCTATATAAAACTTAATATTTATTTTATTTCTTTCTGCACATTGAGCTACATCCCAATGTATGAAAGGTGCTATATAAAGTTTCATATTTTCATTGTAACGTCATTTTGCCCAAAATGGTGCAGCCCTAATTAGGCAACAGAACAACCGCTTAGACCAAAACCCACATTTTCATCAGTTCTTCTAGTTTGCTCAGTATTCAGGACAAAAACCACATTAAATCTGGATGTTTTCTCTTGCTCTTCCTGTGCAACTACAAGCCCGGCTGTGAGACGATGTCGTTTACGTTACCCTTATTTGGGCAGTACGGGGATCAGGCATGCTCTGTAATGACAGGAAGTTAAGCTTGACTAATGCACTTTAGTGGGGGGCCATTTGTTCACCGCGTTACCTACAGAAATCGCATTCGCTGGCCTCAAAACACTGACGCTGCCTGAGAAGCAGCCGAAGACGCTGAAGCAGAGCCTGACCTGAATGGGAATGTGGCTGAGAGGAGACATTCACGGGCCTACAGGGACCCACTGTCTGGACGTTGAGTAAGAGAGTGAATGAATGGAGACACGGAATGGTGTCGAGGGTGAATATGAAGTGGAGGCAGTAAGTCAGCTTTCAGGGTTTGGACAGCAAGAAAAAGGTGTATTTATGTAAAATGTCAACTATAGATATCACTGATGCTTATGTTCTGGACTAAACCCTACAACTAAACCCTGACTACTAATCCTATAATTTTAAACTAGCCCTCAACCGACCCACAATCTTATTCTAAGACTAAACCTGACCACACTGTAATGCTAAACCTGAACATACAATCTAGTGCAAACCCTGAATCATACCACAGCCTAATCTTAACTCTAAACATAAGCGCATTCAAGTTCTATTCTATGTAGCCTGTATAGCCCGTATCCTAATCACAATCTTAACCTAACCCTAAACCTAACCACAATCTAATCCTAGGCCTACTCTTAACCACAGTCTAATCCTAGGCCTCAATCTAACCAAACTAAACCTAACCACAATGTAAACCCTAAACCCAACAGTCTTAGCACAACTCCAAACCTATCCACAATCTAACCCTAACCTTATTCCTAACCACAATCTAATCCTAACAGTAAACATAAACGCAAGTTAACCTAAAACCTGAATCCAACTACAATCTAACCTAACAAAACCTTTTCACAATCTAATCTTAACAATAAACTTAACCAGTCTTTTTGTAACCTTAAACCCTAAGAACAATAAAATTCCATCCCAAATACTTAATCAGAATCTAACTCTAATTCTAACACAAACGTCAACCTAATCAAACTAAACCTTACCATTATGTAATCTCAGCTCGAAACCTAACCCAATCTCAATCTAATCTTTACCACACTATAACTCTAACCCCAAAACCTCTATGCATCATGTCTAGCCCGAAATCTAACCATAACTTATTTATAACCCTAAACCTAGTCTGAAAACAAGCACTGAACCAGCCCAATCCCCACTCTTTACACCTCTCACTGGCCATTTTCTAATGGATTCAGTCCAGATATGTCTCACCCACACACACCCACTCACATACGCATACACACAAAACATCTGGCCTGGCGTAGTCTAGTTTAACAGCAGGAGGAAAAAGAGAAAAAGAAAAGCAAAAGTTGTCTCACTCACTTGTCTTTATCTCCTCACATGTCTTGTCATTAATCCTGCACTTATAAATCACTCCTGGACTTGAAACACTGGTATCAAAAGTTGAGTTTCCAACCGGAGCTCCAACAATCAACCTACAGAAAAAACGATCCAAAACCAAACACGGTTACAGAGAAACAACGGCAGCTAAAATTAGCCTGTTATAAATAACTGATTGTTTTGCACAATATCTCGTTTCAGAATCGTGATGTGCAAATGCGCGGGACAAACTAAAGTAAACTCGTCGTACTAGGACTTTTGTGCTGCTAGACAGAATAGCAAAACCACCTCCACAAATCTGCCTGAAATAGCATCATTTACTCAGATTTACGTTTTTTGGATAAAGTCCAAGAAAGGAAGGTTCACAGTTCAAAAAGAATATTTCAACAGTTTATTTTCTATTTTTATAAGAACTTCTTGGGATTGTCAATCATTTCACAGAAAAATAGACCTTTTTCAGACTATGAATCATCTTTTCTTGAACTTCATCCGGAAAGTCTTTCATCTAAGTAAATGATGTTCTGTGCAAACATTGTTCATTACTAAATTCATTATGATTAATTATTTCCAGATTCAATAAATGTGTTTATTAAAAAATGCTTTTCATTTTCTATTGCAACATGTTGCTTTAACCATATATGTTTTCTATGCTTAAAGTATGCATATACTTTACTTTATGCATATAAGTTTTCTATTTTTAAAAGAACTTTTTGGGATTGTCAATCCTTTCATAGAAAAACTGTGAATCATCTTTTCTTGAACTTCATCCGGAAAGTCTTTCATCTAAACAAATAGTGTTATAAAATATATATATACATACAGAATATATATATATATATATATATATATATATATATATATATATATGTGTGTGTGTGTATATATAAATATATATATATATATATATGTATATATATATATATATATATATATATATATATATATATATACATACATACATGTATATATATATATATATATATATATATATATATATATATATATATATATATATATGACCTAGTATTTCATTAATGTGTTTATTACATAAAAACGTTTTGATTTTCTATTGATGTTGCTTTAAGCATATATACTATACATATATTGCTCTGCAATGAATATCAATATTTGCAATGATTATTTCTTGAGGGACGCTTTGGGTGATTTTCCAGATTCGAAATAAACGCAATACCAATTTTTAAAAAAAAAAAGGAAAACACCTTTTTACTGTAAAACATTTGAGGCTAAATGTTCCTTTATTTAACGCTTAAACAAGAATAAATTAAGCTCTAATCACACTAACTTTTCTTGAGAAATGTGAAAAATGTAACTACCGCGCATGCGCACATCTTCATACCAACGCTGAATCGATATTTAGTACAGCTCTCTAGGTGAGGGGGTAAAAATGAGCCTTTCCAGTATCTTTTACAGCCGCATAATTTGGTCGAAATCTAAGCCGCAGATCTCCCCAGCACTGAAATAGTGTTGTTTATGGATACAGCCATCTTAGAAGACAAAAATACCGTGAGGTGTGACAAAACGGCCCGTCAGAGCGAGTAACTTTACCCTCACGACCTTTTCGTTTGTTTTCACGGCGTAACGTACCACCGAGGAGGAGAACCGACTCGAACTCCCGGTGTCGTACCGTGGCCAACATTTTTCCCCCTCAGAAAGTTGCTACAAACTCACCACGGCGTCTGCTGATGCTTGTGGAGCAGAACCGAGTAGCCGAATAAAGATCCTTTAGTTCCGCTAAAGTCGAGAACCTTCTCCACGTCCAAATTGTAACAGTCGCTCAGGCTCAGCAACGCTATGCAGCACGCGCAGCCCAGGAGCCGACTCACGCGCCATCCCAAACTTCTCGCTTTCTGCTGCTCCATCCTCCTCCTTCTTCTTCTTCTTCTTTTCCCACTTCCCAAAAAATGAAAGAAAGAACGAAAGCAAGTCTCAATTATGGAGAGAATATGATCTTGTCAGGAAAAAAACCCGGAACGAAGGGGGAGAAAAAAGCACTTTTAAAAGTCAAAAACGTAGTCACTCCCTGCGTCTCGCGCGCCTGTTGCGCTCTGAGCTGCGCGCGTGCCGGAGCGCGAGGCCTGGCCACTGGCTGCGTGACGTCACGTGAAAGTTTTGAGAGAAAAAAAAGTGAACAGGAGAAAAATCGCTTTGAACTCGCAGCGGGAGCACGCGGGGGGCGGGGGGCGGGGAGAGGAGGGTCGTGGGCGGTGCCTGGGCGGGTAGGCGTGGTCTGGGAACAGTAAGTCGGTGGGTGTGTTGGAAAAGTTTAGCAACTTTGACTGACACTGTACTGCAATTTAATGTTATGTATGATTTATGTGAGTCAAAAAGGCATTATTTCAGTTACTTTAAAGAATTTTTATCAGGTTAAATGTTTGCATAACACACACACGCCCACACACACACATGCACACACACACATACACACACACACACACATACACACACACTGCAGTTAAGTTCCTTTCCTCTGGTTTTATTTTGCATCTTTAAGGCACTGCTCTATTATTCGCTAGTGAAAAGTGATATTACTATACTGTATATATATTTAATTTTCTAGTTTTCCATGGGAACACACATGAATTTAGTCCGAATAGGAAATATAGCAAATGATCAGGACATGCAGACACTGTCGGAGTTAGAAATACTGATTTTAATGGAATTGATGAATGTGTTCCTCAAACTTAGGCATGCTAGCTGTCAATTTTTCAAGTTAATCTGAAGAGATTTCACACCATGCTTCTTGGAGCATCTCCCACATCATGGATGGTCTGAGGGTGCTTTGGAGGTGGTAAAATAGGAGATTTGCACAGAGTAGAAGGGAGTGTGAGGAGGGAAAGTTTTGCACCGCCATGCCAAACCCTGTGGGCAGCACTTGATTGGGGCCAATTTCATCCTACGACAAATCATCCTAGCAGCAATATTTAAAGAATAAGCAGTCAGCCAGAATTTTAACTGTAACTGAGTGGCCAGCACAGATAGTAATAAATAGGCAGAAGAATATGGATACTGCTGTACAAACACATTCTGTGTTCTGTGCAGCTAAACTTTGTAAGTTTTTAGGCCAACACTTAACCACAGTCTAATCGTAGGCTTCAATCTAATCACAATCTAACCAAACTAATGCAAGATTTTGCAATGCCATGCACTCTCACTAAAAATACCTCTTTTTTCCATTTATATATCCATATACCCATGTTCTTCTCTTTATATTAGTATTCTAAACATAAAAAGACATTTTATATGTCTTCTACCAGGTATCCTTTAACATCTTTTAAACAGAAACTCAAGGTCATTTTATAATTTCATAAGTTTATAGTGATACATGTATAAAATGTTTGAGTGTGTGTGTGTGTGTGTGCTAGTCCTTTTGTGTGTCATATAATACACACTCACTCACTCACAACATACGTCTCTTGGCTTGCTCGAAGTGTTTGTGTCTGCCAAATTACAGCCCTAAGCGACCATTTCTAAATTAAAAATATACAGTGACCAGAAACTGTAAGGTAATAGATCATTTTTCACAGATTTTTTGGAGACTGCCAGGGTTAACTAGCTTTATTTGTGTGCGTAATTGGTCCATGTAATCATCATGTTGTGCTGGTGTTTACTGGAGAATTTAACCTAAAAAATGAAGAGAAAGTGTCTCAACATCTTGTTTATCATGTCATCTTCTTTTGGACAAAATTAGTCATTGGCAACAGCAACTTCTTTTCCATCCACTTAATTGGACAATATAACATGACCACGGGACAGTAAGAACACAATTTGGTTCACAAAATGGTGAAAACCATAAATAGCGCTCTCAAGACAATGACCTCAAATTTCACATAAGACAACATTTCATTCCATGAATAACCACGAAGATAGAAATATTAGTAACGGTGTATGTTTTTTATGCAGGGTATAGGAGTGCTCAGTACTAGAGTTGTGGTAAGGATTTAACAAAGTGACATATTTGTTTATAAAATTCACTCCTCCGTGTTAAGGTCTTACTGCAATCTTTTTATCATTATATATTTTATAGTTTTGGCTCCAAACCAGACATTAAAATGTAACAAATATTGCAGCACCCTCACTGCTATGAACCATATGGTGAAGAGCTGTTTCCTGCATTCCTCAAGTAAGAGAGCCGGATTTATGGACAGAGCTGGCAATTATGGGAGAATTTAGCGTGTGTAATGCATCGTGTGAGTCCAGTGGTGTGGGAAGATCGTACATAAACCCTTTTTACTAGCACAGGGAAATGCTGAGCAAAGAAATCACCACAGTTGTATCAAAGCTTACACACTACAGACAGGCATTTCTGGTATTTTACTGTCTTGCCCAGAACATCACCATTAAAATCAGCTTCATTATTAACAGCATCAGTATCGTAGGGCTAAGTAACACTGTAACAGCAATGAGGAGCAGCTACCTTAAATTAGTGACTCTAGTAACTTGACTACTTTTTCAGTAGCTTTTCAATAGTGAGGCAACTTTTAAAATACTTTAGGGTTAGGGTTAGCTAACCTTAACCCTTACTTTTTCAGCAACTAACAATTTTTTGTGAAAGTGAGTGACTGTTTGTCATTGTGAACATACCACAGCACAGCACACAATGCACCACAACCAAAGGTGACCTCTGCATTGGACCCATCTGTGAAGAAGCGGTGGGCAGCTAACATGGGTAGCGCCCGGGGAACAGTGCTTGGGGATGGTACCGTGCTCATGAGTAACTCAGCGGTACCGTTAGCAGTTCGGGAATCGAATCAGCGGCCTCCCGATCACTGCTCCTTCACAGATAGGTCAAATGCAGAGGTGTTGTGATGTGTGATGTGTTGTGGTGCACTGTGTGCTGTGTTCATATTGCAGAGGTGGAAAGTAACTAATTACATTTACTCACGCTACTGTAATTGAGTAGTTTTTGTGAGTAATTTGTAATTTTTAAAGTAGTTTTTGAAACAGGTAATTTTACTTTTACTGAAGTACATTTTGACCCAAGGATTTTACTTCACTACTTTAGAAAAAAAAAATGTTACTGAGTAAAAAATGAAATGCGGAAAAAAACCAATCCGCCTGAACTGAAAGGAAATTGCACGGGCCATTCCCAATGTAGCCTATCGTTGGATGACGGCTGGTGCCGAGCAAGAGGTAGTTTGCACATTATACCTCTCGACAGGTTGTAAACATTATGCAGTTAATTTGTCAATGATATTTTCTATAAAAGTGTTACACAGTGTTACTATGGAATCGCCCAGTTGTCTTTAAAATGTGAGTGTCCCGGACACTTTGAGTTTGGTTATGCAGCTTATGCCACTTGCACTTGAAAATGTTTTATGGGGTGGTCTGAACAAAGTTTGCACATTATACCGCCTAAAAGTTGATTAAAAACTACTAGTGCTGGATTGGATTTATGACTAGTCCTTTTTTTACATCAAGTAATTGAAAGTAACTAAGTAACTTTTACTCAAAGTAAATTTTAAATTAAATACTTTTTTACTTTTACTCGAGTAGATTTTTAGATGGGTACTTTTACTTTTACTTGAGTAGAATTAAAGCAAAGTAAAGATACTTTTACTTAATTACAATTTTTAAGTACTTTTTCCACCCCTGTCATATTGTTACATAAATAGTATTATTTTTCTTTCTTTACAAAGTATTTTCAAGTGGCATCTGATAAGCTACCGTGCACGTGTCGCAGTCTCTTGCATCATAGCGCGCTCTTGGATGCTGCGAGATGGAGTCAGAGGATGGGGTCCACTTTGGCCAAGTTGGAAGAAAGATACTGTGGCTGTATTTATCAAAATGTATGAATGTACAAACGGCAAAATGGACAGAACTCACACTTTTGAGTTTAACTTACGCAAACCAAAACTCAAAACAATGACTGCCAAATTACTTTTAACATCATATTTCATATTTCTCTAAAATAACTTGCTTTAAGAGCATTATACAACACCAACATTAAGGATTACTGGATGAAACAGCTTGGATGTAGTTAGCTACTTTTTCTCTGTAGCTTGTAGTGTAGCTATCTACTGTATTAAAACAGTAGCTTAAGCTACGTTTAATCAGAAGTTAATTGCAACTAGAATAGCTGTCGTTTAAAAGTAGCTTCCACAACTCTGCCCTTTAAGCTCCATATAATAAAAATAGCTGCTTGAACATAGACAGTTGACTCCAATTATACATCCAAATTTCCCAGGCTGCTTTCAGTTAATTGTACAAGCATTGAGGATTTTTGTGAATTATATTTCTTTATGACTCTGAGGCTTACTGGTGCTCCCATAATCGCTTGCTCGGCCCGAGATCTAATGTCTGTTCCGATGAGTCATGTGATAATGGGGTCCGGATGCTACTCAGGAACCATTACCAAACATTTCACATTTACAAGGACCTCATGACCATGATGAAGCTATGTTTGTCGTGTCAGCTAAGTGCTGAAAATACACACACGCACATACATACACACACACATACTGAGGGAGCCAAGAGAATTGTCCCCATCTGAGCGAGGGAGCGCATGTGATAAGTGAAAGAAACAGTGTTACACAGTGTGAGCCCTAGGACACCATCAAGTCTTTGTGTGTGTGTGTGTGTGTGTGTTCATGTATTTATCGCATTGTGGGGATCTTTGTCGCATTGTGGGGACCTTTTTGTCCCCTAAAATCACTTTTATCTGTTTTTTGGGCTTTGTGGAGACATTTGAGAGGTCCCCATGAGGAAAAACGACTTTATAGAAAATGTGCTTGTTTTATTTGAGAAACTAAAAGAGGTAAAAGATGTGCTTTTGGTTACTGAGGTTAAGGTTAGGGTTAGGATTAGGTGTAGGTGTAAAATTATGTACTTTAGTCATTATGGGAGTCTATGGAAGGACCTCACAAAGATAGTAATACAAGACTCTGTGTGTGTGTGTGTTTGTGTGTTTCATTCCCTTCAGAAGATACAGCCTCAGTTTCCCTAAAAACCTTCACTTTTTAGCTTTTTATACACAAACTTCACTCAAATATATTTTTTAACAATATGTATCATATACAGAAATTTAAAGTGCTGTCACGTCTGCATCCCAGAGCATTAAAAGTTCAGTCTTTCATGCTAAGGTTGAGCCTTTTTTACTCATTCTTCTCTGTGTTATTTGACATTCCTTCACACTACAATAATTCTCCCTTGCGGCAGCCGGAGGGGATGAGGGTTAATGAGTGCTTCCTCTGTGTCTTAGCTCAGAAAAAAAAATCTTACTACGTCCCAACTTCTGCATTTATGACTCAACACAAAGACCATAAATGGCTTGCGTCTCTCCAAACTGAGGGATGGACATAAGAGAAGGTGAAAGAGGAGTGAAAATACGCTAGACTTTTCCTGTATTTTACTGTATATATTACTATACTTTATATGCTGTTATACTGTAGAAATAATAGAAATAGAAATAATACTGTAAGTGAGTGATTATTTTTCACTGTGAACACAGCACAGCACATAGGGCACCGCAACCAAATCTGACCTCTGCATTTGACCCATCCATGAAGGAGCAGTGGGCAGCTTTTTAGTAGTGTTGGGAGACTCGAGACCAGTTTTTGCAGGTTTCGGTCTTGTCTCGGACTCTGGATTTTATTTAGAGACCAGCCGAGACCACAACTCAGAATATTACTATTAAAACTCGTTGAGACCGACACAGACATTTTGCATTGTTTATTAATTAGTGTAACTCAGAATCCCTTTAACTTACAGAAACCACACACATACCGTCAGAATCACAAGACTTTCAACTTACCGGACATTATATTCGGTCTTGAGTTTGGTCTTGAGGAGTGTTCACTGTGGTTTGTTGATTTTAAACGTGCTTCCAGTGAAGTGATTTCCTTATTATAGATATGTAAGAGAGAAATATTGAATAAACATCTTTAACGTTGCTTAGGCTTTGCATCTTCCACTTATTTGTCATGCGGTGTAAAACGTGCATTGGTCCAGTCTCGGTCTCGACTCGGTCTCTCCCAACCTTGGATCTCGGTCTCGGCCCTTCAGAGTTTTGGTCTTATTTCGGTCTCGGTTTAGGTGGTCATGACCCCAACTCTAAAGATGTGTGTGTGTTACATAACATTCAAAATTCAAGGTTTAACATGCTTCTTTATTTGTCATATATATATATAGTTATACAAGTAAAACATAGTGAAATGTACCCAGTAAAGGGCGTAAACTTCAATTCGATTTGGGTAGAATGACTCTGTCTGTAGCAAACGCAAGTTGCTGTTAATAAAAGTGTCTGGAAAAACCTTGTAAATACAGCAGCTCGGGGTGGAATCTCTTAATATGAAAGGTCTAACAAGGCCGGACTTTGTGTCTGATGCATAATCAGATTTACTTTCCTGTGATCCACAGTAAAATTAGATTCTGAGCAAGATGGTTGGTGGCTTTGAAACAGAAGAGTCTGTTCCCAAGTCTCCTCACTTAAAAACCCACTCAATAAATACCATTAAAAGTGAATAAAAAAGTAATTGTAACTGTTAGCAGTATCTGTAGTCATTCATTCAGCAGAGATTCTGTAATCTGATGAAACTAATCAAATTCTTTAACTCTTTCATGCGCTGCATTCACTTGAATGAACCAATACCTAAGTGTTTTGACCCCCTTTCATGTAAGAATTATTAATAAGGCAAAACCTATAGATAACTTGAAAGAATTAAAACCTAATAAGTTTTGACATTTTCCTGCATGAAATGGTTTATTTATGTACCATAAAAATATAAGTTCTGTGAGTATTGTGCAATATACTGTATAACCATGTGCAATATCAGTCATTTCACTCTCCACTAATGTTGTAATACTCGAAATCTGTTTTTTATAGTCTCGGTCTTGTCTCGGACTCGGCCGTATCTGTACTAGGTCTTGTCATGAACTTGGACGAGACCAGCAGAGACCACTACTCTGAGAATAACACTATTAATGAGCTGTTAACACTATTAATGAACTTCTTACTTCAAGTGCAACCAATGATATTACTGCTGACCGCGGTCACCTGCCCCGCCTCCTCACAGACGCCCATGTGTGCATAGGAACACAGGTGAAGTCGTGGTTGTCCAGGAAAGATGTCATGATAATAGTATATGATGTGATCAGCATGTGAAGTGATTTTCTCATTATAGATATGTAAGAGAGTCTTGTCTTGAGTCTTGGTCTTGACTTGGTCTCACCTCGTCCTGGTCTCGGCCTTGGCCTTTTAGAGTCTTGGTCTTGACTCAGTCTCACCTCGTCCTGGTCTTGGTCTCGGCCCTTCAGAGTCTTGGTCTTGACCCAGTCTCACCTCGTCCGGGTCTCGGTCTCTGACCTTCAGAGTCTTGGTCTTGTCTCAGTCTCGGCCCTTCAGAGTCTTGGTCTTGACTCCGTCTCACCTCGTCCTGGTCTTGGTCTCGGCCCTTCAGAGTCGTGGTCTTGACCCAGTCTCACCTCGTCCGGGTCTCGGTCTCTGACCTTCAGAGTCTTGGTCTTGTCTCAGTCTCACCTCGTCCTGGTCTTGGTCTCTTATTTCATATTTCATATTTCAACAGTAGCATACACTACCAGTCAAACGTTTTTACACACAACAGGTTTTTACATTTTCACTTATTTCATTAACTGCAGATTTTATTTCTGACAAGCATTGGGAAGTTGTTGATTTATTCACAGTGTGTGTCTGACATCCCATGAACTGATTGTTTAGTGATGCCAAAGTCACACTTTTGACTTTCCTTTAACTTTTCCTCTAAAACTGGAAATTTGCATGGGGTGAGTGAACTATGAATCAGAAAAGCCACCATAGAGTATTGAAGTCACATGCCGTTCAATCAGACAATAGAATGATTGTCTGATGAATAAGTTATTGATTTTAAGGTTGTTTTTAAAAGGCCACAAATAAATTACATTAAAATAGTCATTTTATCAACTGTACAATTAACAAAACTGATACCCTCCGATTATTTTGAACAAACTATTATCAATCACGTGTGCGTACGACTGGTCTTGAGTATGCATAGATTCTGTTCTTAGCCAAGAACAAATTCCCGATAAGAAAACATTGGTGAATGCCAGAATCTTTGTGAAAAGTGTGTAAGAGGGGCTTAAGAACAAATTTGACCAAAAATATATGACATTTTCTTGCAAATAAAGTTTCTAAATTGTGAACATAATGTACATTCATTTATTAGCTATGAATATTACGGGTTAGAAATCACATTCAATGATTTCTTTACAATCTCACATTAATTTTTGTTAGATATATTTGGCACATAATATTTCTTGTATTGTAAAATTTGTACTTTGTATATTGTACACTATATCCAGGAATTTCAATATCAATAGTTCTCTTCTAGAACTATAATAGTTCACTTCTAGAATAATCACTTTTAAAAACTCCCCCACCCCCATTTTTATGACGCCCCAGTGGCAGAGTCGATATATGATGAAGACACTGCCAATAGTGACACCGTTGTGTTTTCAGCACGGCAGAAACTCGGTACGACAGACTAAATCTTGAATAAAGTGAAGGAACCTTGTATTTCACATTTCACATTACAGTTTTGTAAGTCTTCTTAATTAGCAGACAGTTACACAGAATGACAGCCTGAATGTCCAATTTATGTGATTATTTCCAACATGAGCACTTGAATGCACGCCAAGCCGTAATTACAACTTCCCATGTCGTAAATACGAGTTTACGAGGAGCTCATGAATGCCTCCATACACTCCAGTCCCAGAGTTCTCCTTCCCTCAGGGAGACAACGGGGAGAGTGAAAAACGTTCAGTCATTTTCAGTAGCCGGGATCTTTTAACTTAACCCTTTCACGCATGAATTTTGATTAACAATCACATGTTCTGGTCAGAACACAGGAGATGATGCTGAAATGTAAATAGATGTTTTTCCTTATTGCATCGCCGTTGGAGTTAAGCTGTGCCTTTAAACAAGCATTGTGTTCATTATAACAGCAACTAAAAATAACATTTATTTGATTACATTTTCTTCATTAGTTTGGCAAATGTTGAGTGATTAAAAAATACTTTTACATTTACAGTCAAAATTTATTTTCGAACAAGGCGATGATTATTTCACCAAACCTTAAACAAACAGCTACAATATCTTGTCAAATGACAATTATCACAAAGAACACTATTTTCACATTGACACTGCAGGAACAACTTAAACTTTTGGGGAAACTGCACAACAAATTTCAATTTACGACCAAATTCAACAACAATGATCTGTTTTCACTTTACCGAGCAACTTAATTATGAAAAAAAGTGAATAATCTGTCAAACATTTGTCAAAGTTATAGGCAAAGGTACAGAGTAGTTTTTTGACTCACAGTGCGCGTTATTAACATACCTATACGCTTTCCTCTCTGACTACCATAGAGTGCAAGACTCAAGGTTCAAGACTTCTTTATTTGTCACATACATCAGTTCCTCCAGGATTTCACGGGGCTTTTTTGAGATTGTTGCAGCTTAAAATGTCTGATTGATCAGCTTTTCTAAAAAATTGTGTTGAAAGTTGTGTTTTTAGGTGCTTCGTTGCAATTAAGTTGCGGGTGAAGGTCAAAGTTGCGGAAAGAAGTTGAGATTTCACCCCAGATTCATTAACAATTCAAATGAAGGGAACAAAACCAACATGTGTCTTGGAGGCGCCCGCCCAGGGTTGGTCCATTTATATTCAAACTTACAGCATTCAGCAGACGCTCGTATCCAGAGCGACTTTCAACAGTGCTTTGTAGTCCACAACTGTTCTACGATCTGTAAAGCTAGACTTAAACTGTCATTAAAACCATGTTACCAACAAATAAGTTCTCCTCTTTAACCAAAAATCAGAGAAAAGGAAAAGTCGGTGCACAGACAACAAACCTCTGGATATTTGTGTTAATCTTTAATCATTTTGTTATTTTTGAAGGTGAATGTGAGGCGTTTTAATCAATCGTTTCCTGCGTCTTCTAAGCGTAACAAGGAAGTGACAACGATTGGTCAAAAAATTGCGGAAAAATGCAGTAATTAGTCAAAATTGAAAGGTCGGATTGGCTGAATTTGCGTTAATAGTGGCAATCACAACATCGCAAAATCCTGAAGGACCTGTTACATAGTTATACAAGTAAAACGTGTATTCTAATAAAATTATAAAATAGAATTCAGAAATTAGAATTGATCAGGTTAATTTAAAGAAAACAAAAAACTAAGTTAAAGTAAAAATATATAGAAAGATATGTATTTTAAAGATTTATACTATAAACAGTAAATGTGCATGTGTATATTGTAAAGAAATGATTACGTTAAAATTTTATTGCGCAATTTCCCCGAAAATATACACTTATTTTTTAATCTATGAAATCTGATGTGAGTAAAATTCCTTCCTGTGGTGGAATTCAAAGGGGTCAATTCCCCTCCGTGAAGGAGGTTATGAGATTTGTATTTGCACAAACAAACAGGCCCTGCAGTGTAATAGGGGGAAGTTTGCAGTAGCTGCATGTGGGGTCTGGGAGGGACGCGACCATCAGAGAGAACACTGATCTCACAGCAAACACGGAGGGAATACACATAGGGATTTTTGTGCAGGTTTGAATGCAATAAAAATGTCTACAATACTTGTATTTGTAAAAGTATATGAAATCCACACCCTATTAAATTGTCCTTAACATTCTTTTACCATTATATTACCTTCCTCTATGGGAAATGACTGCAAACTAAAAGACAAGGTCAAACTTTATTGTCATCTCTAGCAAATACAAGTATACAGCCAGGCGAGATGACGTGGCTCCAGTTTCTACCGTACAAACAACGAAGCACAAATAAGCCACATAGAGCAAGCAAAAACAGGTTATAAAATATGTAGACTCTAAAATAGCGTTGGGGTACTCGAGACCAGTCTTTAAAAGTCTTGGTCTTGTCTCGGACTCGGACAAAGAGGACCCGGGATTTTATATGGAGAGCAGTCGAGACCACAACTCTGAGAATATTTCAATTAAAACTTCTTGAGGCATTTTACGTTGTTTATTAATTAGTGTTTTAATAACTCAGAATTCCTTTAACTTACAGAAAACACACACATATCGTCAGAATCACAAGACTTTCTTTTTTGCCGGACATTCTATTCATTCAACTGTATGTGAAATTATTTTTCAGTAATTCCGTGCACAAAAACTACAAACACATTAATTACGTTTTCTGCGACGTAAACTCACTGATAGCACTCATGACTGTCATATTGAACACCTCCATGTGCAAAAATGTAGTTCTCTTCCAGAAAGGCCAAAAGCAGCTCATTCTATAGGCAAAAATGTCCCCAAATTGGCTCAAAATTACCCAAAACTTTAGCATTTCTTTATTTACAATTTTTCCATTTTATAATGTTAGAGAGTAATCAATAGGGGAAAGATAAATATAGAAAAATGTATTATATGTTATCAGATACTTTTATTCTGTATCCAGATAGATGCCAAATGGATAAAGAAGTGTTTCCTTCTGGCACCAACCTTATTTTTCTTCACAGCACTAAGTCATAGAATGTTTCTCATTATAGATATGTAAGAGAGAAATATTGAATAAACATCTTTAATGTTGCTTAGGCTTTGCATCTTCCACTTATTTGTCATGCAGTGTAAAACGTGCATTGGTCCGGTCTCGGTCTCGACTCGGTCTCAGCCTGTCCTGGTCGTGGTCTTGTCTCGGCCTTGGTTTAGGTGGTCTTGACCCCCACTCTACTCTAGAGGTAGAGAAAGAAACTGTGCAATACAGTTACATGTGGAATTGAAACTACAATTTTGGTCCTGGAATTGTCTTTTTGCATTGAATGTGCATATGATATGCAGAAGTTAGAGTGAGAATTCTGACAGGCGGTCTATTAAATATAGTGTCAGCTGTCAAAAGCTGTCAAGAGAAAACTACAACCGATAATATGTACAGTAATGTTCAGTAACACGTCAAGCGGAGAAAAATTACAATCAGTAGAATGTGCAAATAATGTTTAACAAAAAGTTTATGTACTTCATAGAATGGCCAAAAATATAAATGTGAACATGTACGACATAGAGTTTTTATGTTTGTTTAACATTTTATGTAATGTTTTAGGGCTTTATGTATGTTTTTGTGTTATATTGAACATATGATTTAGACAAAAATTCAAATATATTGATATAAAATTTATAGGAATATGTTTCATGTGGGATGTGGCGATGAGGTTTGTACAGGGAATGGGGTCCACATGATTTAGGAGGGTATCACGTATCATGTACGCCCACACACACACACACACACTCACACTCTCTCACTGTTTTAACAGGATTGTAAATAGATGTCGCTGGGACCTAACTCTAAAAGTGCAACAGTCAACACTCATTTTTTCATGTGTAACTTCCTGTAAGCTTGACTTTCTTGTATTTTTATGATGTAGTCTTGAGAAGTAGTTCTTCAGGTTTACGAAAGATGTTTAAAAGGTTTTAGGCTCCTTTACCCTAACAAAATATAAAAGAACGGCGACTGGTTCAAGACTTTTACACCATTTTTTAACCCTTTAAAAGAGTCTTTTACATTTTTAATTAACAAAATTGAGTACAATTTTTTTGCCCCTCAAAGGATCAGCATCCCGAAAGTCATGAATGTTATTCTGTCATCACAAAGACAGGACTAAACACACAAACACATGCGCTAAACTTCGCTGAGAACCCAGAGACTGTGTGTTTAGTCTCAGACTTCTGTACTTCTGACTATGATGCAATAAACAGAGGGAAACGTTCTTCCACCAGAACTGTCTCAGGCTTCATACAGATGAGTTCAAACATGATGTACGGCCGCATCGGTGCAGCGACCCCCGTGCCCTTTGACCTTCTAGTCGGTCACATTCCACTCAGAGCCACAACACATGTTCTACATGTACACACTGTAATCTATATTAAACCCAGAGCTTTTACACAAGTGTCTTAAAGGCGCTATTCACACAAGCACGCCCTAATACAGACAAGACTCACTTTCTTATGAGCAGCTAAATTTGTAGTTTTGTCCTTTCCTTAGCAAAAAGTAGTTTATTCAAGTGTACTACGAGTATACTTATTATATACTAAAACTGAGGCAGTATACTTGAAGTTTACTTTTTATATACTATATTTTATATGCTTAAGAATAGTATAGTGAAGTATACTTGACATACTGATAAGTATAAAGAAAAGTCTACTAAAGTCTAAAAGTATACTTTTGTAATCTTAAAATGACCTTATAAAGTATACTTAAAGTATATTTTTATAAACTTAAAAATGTTCCAATTTAGTCTGAAGAAGTATTAAATTAGTATACTTTCTAGTACACTACAAGGTACATGGTACATGGTCTGTAGTATACTTGCTATACTTATACTCAAGCATACTTAATAAAATGAACTTCAAGTATACTACTTTTTCCTAAGGGTTTCAGCCAAATTCAGCCAAACTTATTACTACAGTTCAATTTTGACCAGTTACCACAACATTTCTGCAATTTTTGATCAATCATTGTCCCGCAAAACGTTTAGAAGACACAGGAAACGTGTGTGATAAAAACGCCTCACATGTTGACCTGCTCCCGCAACTTTATTACAACAAAACGCCTAAAAACACTGCACTTTCATCACAATTCTTTAGAAAAGCCACAAAATCAGGCATTTTAGCCCACAACAATCTAAAAAAAAAGGCCTGTGAAATCCTGAAGGGACTAAAGTGACTTTCTGTCTTCTTAGTTTTCTTAAATGTGTCTTAATATAAAAGATATCTGTGATGATGATGGTGATGGTTGTCTAGTGGTTAGGATAGTTGTCTCTAGAACAAGAGGTCATGGGTTTGAGCCCCTGAGCAAGACCCTTAACCTCAGAGAGACTGTCTGTGAAATTAGGAAAATGGAAGTCGCTCTGGATAATAGTGTCTGCTAAATTCAGTAAATGTAAATATATTCATAAAACCGTTCATATTATTTTCATCTCCAGATTTATGTCCGTAAATACAAAATATATCTTTACTAAAAACAAACAGGGATGCTGACATATTTGTCCCAGATTTGCAGGTGTGGATTCTGATATTCGTCCCCAAAACAGTCTTGGTTGGAAGTACATACACACACACACACACACACACACACACACAGGAGAAGAAGAGCCAATCAGAGCAGAGCCAGGTTCATGGCCCGGTGCCTTCCTCCATGGGACAGAGATTAGAAAGATGCAGAGCCAAGATTGTATCAGTCACACACACACACACACACACACAAACACATACGCACACACACACACGCACACACACTCCAAACTGTTTTACTCTCCTTCTTCATTTTCAGCCCTGCTGGAGCCCCCTCTGAACTGTGCTGTGGCGTTCTTCTCCTCCGCTGCATATAAAGGCAGATATCACCACACGCAATAAAGGCGTGACGATAAACGCGGATCAACACATTTGCATAACCAATGAATACAAACCGGTCACATCTGCGAGTGCGACGCATCACGGGCTCTCTCTCCCGGGTCGCCATGGTGATGAGCGACAGTCCTGCATCCGCAACAAAACAAACCGGTTTTGTTTCGTCTTTTCCTTCCCCGGCCCGCTCACTCTGTTTCTTTATTCGTTTGGAAAATATATGTATATGATGTAATTATTTAATTTAAGCTTGAAACATCATAAATGAAATAAAAAAAAACGGAGGACAGAAGGAGAGTTTGTGATTTTACCCGAGTTTGACCACACCTGTAGGGCCTGGAATATGACCGCTGCAGGACAGAGGGTTGTGTGTGTGTGTGTGTGTGTGTGCTGGAGAGAAAGAGAGACATGAGGGATGGAGGGAAGTGACCTGAATAATGATGTCACATGTGCCACTGAAGAGCTCAGGGGGTATTTAAGTGTGGCAGAGAAGGTTAATATTACACACACACACACACACACACACTTGTATTACTATCTTTGTGAGGTACTTCCATTCTTTCCCATAATTACTACATTTAAATAATACTACAGTTATACCTAGCCCTAAGCCTAACCTCAGTAAGTAAAAGATAATATTTTTGCCACGTTCGGGAGCGTGGCCGACTGCTGCGGTTTGCTCTTTCTCTCTCTGAACTGTAACACACACACACACAAAGCACGAGGGTTAAGGTAGGCTTACACTGTGCAATTTTCGGCCCATTTTCAGCCGATTTTTTTCTCATGCAACTATTTTCTGGATCGGCCCAAGTTTTAGCTTAAATGTGCATTGTGTAGAGTACGTTGGGTAACGAGCACCGGTTAACCTCTCACGACCAGCTACCGCTCGGCAATCGTATGGTCGGGCGAAAATCGAACCCGTTTGAAATTCTGGTTGCGCGCCGTGAGGGTATCGCATTCCTCATTCCTCATTGCAACAAAACTGGAAGTGAAATGTGTCGTCTAGTGTGAGCAGTCAGGTCGCATCCGAGCATCAGCCCGTACAGTGTGCGCACACAAATCGGGAGCATTGGCTTTTCGACGCGTGCAATTTAGTCGTACAGTTTGAACTGGAGGTTTACAAGACGATTGAAAAAATTGCGGTGTATGCCCAGCCTTAAGGTGAGGATGACGGAGGTAAACCCTGCGGGTCGAGCCGGCCTAAAGAATCAAAACCCAAGCTGTGAAGGATCACCTCGAAACGAGTGAGCGAATCAGCGGTGAAGATGACGTGCTACCATGACGTCATCGAAACTCAGGCGGGAAAAAACAAACAATACGCAGGTTATAGTCATTAGTCCCAACCTTACGAGTGAGAAAGATGAAACAGGAACTCAGGTCAGAATTCCGGCAGTCTGGACCGGGGTGGGCGGGGCCGAGGCGGCACAGATGTGACAAATTTATTTAGTATTAATATTTAAATAGACATTTTTTATTCATTTCTCCTTGTGGGGACCAGTCCAAAGTCCCCACAAAGCCATAAAAATGAATAAAAGTGTTTTTTGGGGACTGCCAGGTCCACACAGGTCCACCCTAAATACATGAGTCCAATCTTGCCATCTTTCTGGGGTACCTCTCCCTTGACTCCAGTTTCACTAAGTGTAAATAATGCCACAGCTTTAAATTCATATTTTAACATTTGTGTCAATAAAACATCCATAAAATATAACTAGAGAGCAAGATTTCTACATGTTCTGAACACTTCCAATTGCATCGTTGCATTCTGTTTGGAAAACTCATAATACGATTTAATCTCTGATTACGAACTCATGCCGTTATATGTTAGACTCATCAACATCAATGATATACATTAGAGAATGGCCGAAACCACTTTTTTACCGATATTGTAAATTTGTATATCTGCCGATACCGATACAAATCCGATAGTCACAGTCTTTTTTTAAACATAAAATAATGCTTTAAAAATGTCTGAATACATGACTGAGATTATCGTTATGCTTAAGGAAATGCTTGATTTAAATACTGTTTTCCTACTAAAACAATGTAATAATTACACAAACACATGTATATGCTAGATTATTTTTTCTTAAAAATTGTTCGTTTAGACATATAAATATTTCTTCTTTCTTATTGATTAGACTATAACATTATAAAATTGAAAAAAAAAAAAAATATATCAATTGAAAATGAAATACTGGATTGATTCCCTCAATCAGTCCCCTTCTTTTCTAAAAGAGGCATCAGGGCATGTATATTTTGAATTTGCTTAATGAAACTTGTAATTAAAAATAAAGTTGTCCTCCGAAGAGGGGTGGTGGTGGTGGGATTAAAAAAAAAAGAAAAAAAAAGAAAATGAAATACTGAAGTTTTTCATTTTGAAGCAATTTGGCCTATAAAATGAGCTGCTTTTTCAGAGAACTACATTTCCCACAATGATGTGTCACAATGATGTGCGTTCCAGAATAAACGATGGAAAATCTAAATAAAGGGCAGAATTATGAGTAGAACGCTGGTTGTTGTGGTTATTTATCAGCTAAAATATGGTTTGTGTCTGTAATAAAGGGGACATTTTAACCGAACTGGAGCGTTTTAGCGAGTAACGGCGCTCATGCGCACGCTCATTAACACAGCGCACGTGTTTACATTGCGAAAAATGTCATTTATGCGTTTTTATGGATTTACTTCTGTTTTAGTGCAGGGAACATCTCACAAATACTTTCACATACAGAGGGATCAGGTGTCGTCTTGATCGCACCAATGAAAACGCAGTGTGTCACTATTAAGCGTCCGTGTGAAATACAAGCGGTGCTGCTCTAGCGAGTAGAATGTTTTGTAATAGAATTATTGGAGTTATTGGAACAATTGTTTCAGCTCTTCTTTACCGCAGTGCCCCTTCTCATGCATAACGAATTGAGAGTGCACACATTTACAGATCGGCTCCATAGAACGGCCCAATGCCACCGATACCTGATCCAGCCGTTTGAGCCCGTTATCGGACCGATACCGAGCCACGTATCAGTTACATCTCTAATATACTGTACATGCACACTGTCACACACACACACACACACACAAAGGTGCTGAAAGTCAGCTTGTGTACAGTATATATGTAAATAATAATTAGAAAGTCGGGATGAAAGAGGGTGAGTGAGTGAGAGAGAGAGAGAGAGAGAGAGAGAGAGAGAGAGGGGGCATATTCTAATTAGTGTGTAAAAACAGCATATGGAAACTTCATTGTCCATTTCACCCCTCAGTGTGCACCATCGAGTCACATTTCTCCTGCTCAGTCATGCTTAGGGTGTGTGTGCGTGTGTGTGTGTGTGTGTGGGAGGGTGGGTGAGTGGGTGTGTATATAAAGGAGAAAAGGGAAATTGGGATATGCACCTATGCACACCTATGCTCTTTGCGGGAGTGTATGTTTAAGAAAAAGGGGTGGGGGGCTTTCTTTATGTTATATGATGTGTGTGTGTGTGTGTGTGTGTGTACAGAAAAGGATGGTAGTCTTTCTCTCTTTGTTATATGGTGTGTGTAAAGAAAGGGAAAGTGTGTGTGTGTCTGTCTGTGTGTGTGTGTGTGTGGATACAGAAATGAGGGGAATCTCTCTGTGACTCTCACATTTATTGAGATCAACATTACACCTCATTACTTACGCAGACTCCTGTTGGTTTTAGCCACCCCCCGCCCCCACACACACACACACACCCACACACAGCTTATCTGCCTACACCATTTTTGCTGTATAACCCAACAGAGCTGTGTATAATAAGAGTGTATGTGATGAAAGGCTCTCGACTGCATCAGATCGGCAGACAGATTCTCGTGCAGCTCATTAGTCGAGCAGACAGACAATGGGCCTTTCTCTCCTGCTCACCGCCCTTTATTAGAGCTCTGGGGGCTGCAGCACATGCTGTCTGACTGTAAACACACACACACATTCACACACACTCACACACACACAGTCCCCTGACGTCCCCACTGTAAAACCCTCCGGTCGCCGCAGCAACGTCTGCTAATGAATCAGAAAAGAAGCTGGTTACCAGATGTCTCCATACATTACCACTCTCCTCATCTCATCTACCATCAACCTGTACCAGCATTCTGATGGGGAGAGAGAGAGAGAGAGAGGAAGGGGGATAGAGGATAGAGAGGGATAGAGGATGAGAGGGAGAAAGGCAAAGGAGGGGGGGATGGGAGGAAAAAAGAAACAGTGGTATGGAAAGAAAGAGGAGAGAGAGAAAGATGGAGGAGGAAAAGAAAGAAATAGGGCTAGAAGTGGGGAGAAAGAGGGTGGGAGGGAGAGGAGAGGAATGATAGACTGAGAGAAAGGAGGAATAGAGGATGGAGAGAGGAGAGAGAGAGAGAGTGAGTGAGTGAGTGAGTGGTGAGTGAGTGAAAGAGAGAGAGAGGGTTTGGAGAGAGAGAGAGTTTGTACACTCCTGCAGTGTGTAATGAGCTCACTGAATCCTCATTATTAAATACACAAGCTGCCTATTCGTCACACACACACACACACACACACACACACACACACACACAGACACCACACACACACACACACAGACACACACACACACACACACAGACACACACACACATGGGCACACATCAGACTACTCCTACAGTAAATACCTCATTGTTCACACTCACCTCAGATTAAATTGACCACTCCTTACACTAAAGACCTCATGTGTACACACACACACACACACACACCTCAGCCTAATGTCATTCCTACACTTAATGCCTCATTAAACACACAGCCTAGTGTAACTCATACACTAAAGTACTCATTACACACACACACACACACACAACCACAGCTACTTAACCCTCAGGTGTCCAAAGCAAACATTTTGCTCTTTATTTTTTCCATCTCTAAATATTTGGATTTCTATTAAAAGCGTATTATCCCTGTGAGGGCAGCTAAAGCAGCCCCACACAAAGCTCAGGTTTATCCTCATAGCCACCCCTCCTCATCTACCTGGCCGGATATTTGAATGTGTGTGTGTGTGTGTGTGTATGTCAGAGTGACACAATGAGGAGCCCGATGATGAAGGATAACTTCCCATTACTGAGCAAACACAAGTATTTATTTCACAATCTAAGCAAAGCATCAACGTGGGACGGACTCCCGGAGCGAGCGCCGTGCAGATAAATAAACCTCGCAGGAAGTGTTCATCAACCAAACACACACAGTTTAAAGAGCGAGGCCGTATGTGTGTGTGTGTGTGTGTGTGTGTGTGTGTGTGTGCTCACAATAGACCTGACGAATGTGTCTTGGGCTCTAATTAGAGATTTATCAATGACCTACTTGTGTCCTTCCTAAACAGTCGGCCAGTCAACAGGATCTGAAGTCTCGGAAGCCACGCTTCCTCCTGACCCCGCACCATGGTGCAACGGCGTCAGTTTTAACAGGCAGTAGGGGTGTGTGATATAGCCGATCTACATCAATGCGATATTAGTTATAGTCCGTTGAATCAGTGTAATATTGTCTTGTTATTTCGTTTCATGCAGAGATGAGGAGTGTATTGATATTGCAGTGTGTTTTGCTTAATTGACATAGTTAACCAATACACTACCAGTCAAAAGTTTGGACACACCTTCCCATTCAATGTTTTGTCTTTATTTTTCATTACTATTTACATTGGCGGAATTCTCACTAAAGAGCATCAAACTATGAATGAACTGTGTAAAACTATTTGACTTAGAAAGGAGAGTGATGGAGTGCTGCACCATATTACCAGCACTCCCACGGTCACCTATTAAACCCAATCGAGATGGTTTGGGATGAGATGGACTGCAGTGAAGGCAAAAAGGGCCAACAAATTATAATCTGTGGGAACTCCTTCTAAGACTGTTGGAAAACCATTTCAGGTGACTACCTCATGAAGCTCATCGAGAAACGCCAAGGAGTGTACCAAAGCAGTGATCAAAGCAAAGGGTGGTTTTTTCAAGAATCTAAGATATAAAACATGTTCTGGGTTATTTCACACTTTTTGTTTACTACATAATTCCATATGTGTTCATTCATAGTGCCTTCAGTGAGAATCTACAATGTAAATAGTCATGATAATAAAGAATAAAACATTGAATGGGAAGGTGTGTCCAAACTTTTGACTGTTAGTGTATGTTAGCAACTATGCCATTGAATGTCTCTGCACAATAACAACTCTGCAAGCCAATAAAACTGTGAGTTTGGTCTCGAGGAGTGTTCTGCCACTGTGGTTCGCCCCGCCCTGGTCTCGGGCTCGTCTCGGTCTCGGCCCTTCAGAGTCTTGGTCTTGTCTCGGTCTCGATCAGGACTTGGGCTCGGATTTGATGGTTTTGATCCCAACTCTACCTTTTTCCTGGATCATATTTATATTTCTGTACTGACGAGTCCAGCTCTGATATTTATTTAATATCTCTTCTCCATAATTCAGTTTAAGCCCTGGAGAGAATGCTTCCTGTGTTTCAGATTCCACCAAATCACACTTTTAACTCTGTAAGCTTCAGCGCAGGGCAGAAATAACGAGCGGAAGTAAATCTGAGCGCGAAGAGAAGAGCCAGAGAGAGTTTGCTGTCCTCATGGGGGGTCATGAGGAGAAACACAAGCCTGCGAGTCACACGGCATCTGTTTACTGCGTTAAGAGATAAAAGAGGTTGAAATCAGTGTTGAAAAACAATCATGTTTTTGAGGAAGCTGAAGAAAGCTGGGATCTCTTTACTTGGTTAGAATTTGAAATGAAGAAATAGCCAAGTATGTGACAGAAAAGAATCTGCCTGTGCTTAGAAACGCTCAGAATAATATTACACAATAACACACTATTGAAAAAAGTCAATAGGTAAGACTATATTCAGACTTTTTAAACATCTTAGCATTAATATTTATAGATTTATTTTTTAACATATATTTATCTTGTTTAAACTAATGCAATCATATAGTAAAATTAAGTATTTAAAGACACAACATTTAAGTAACGGAGCTGGAACTCTTTTGCTCTATATAGACTTGAGCCGAATCCAATTTCAATATCGAACTAATTTTAGCCTGATGTTGCAGAGTGGATCATAGCAAGTGGCCCCGTAAAGTGCCCCTCTAAAATTGGCCCCATAAAGTGTGACTGAGAACGTGCAATGTGTTGGCCCCTGCCCAGGGTTGTTCCCCGCCTTGTGCCCATAGTTCCGGGTAGCGACCCCGGCTGGGATTAAGTGGTTCGGATAATGAACAAATGAATGAATGTTACCACAAGTTTGCCATTGTCAGCCACTAGTGGAAAACTTGCGGCAATGTTCTGGCAACAATGACTGGCAAATCGCTGGCAAATACATTTATCATTAGTACCAATCGGATATACTAACATTAAACAGTGTGCAAACCGTTATACTATGAAAACAAAACAATCAAAACAATAGCATGATGACTGAATGAATGAATTTTCCAGAAATGGTAAACTTGTAATGAACTTTTGGTGACCAACTTGCCAGGTGCATAAGTTTTCCACAAAGTTTGCTAGAAGTCCACCGCAAGTTTGCCACAAACCTACTTTACACGTTAAAATATGACCTTGCTGCAAACTGGCGGCAACATTGCCAAAGGTTGATGAGAACCATTTCCCAGAAGCCAAAAGTTTAGTAAAGTATATTGTTGAAGAAAATGTTGTTTCTAATGCCCAGTTACCCTCAACGTCTGGCATTTCAGTTCCACGCCAGAATGTTAGCAACTGTAAATATTCATGAAACTGGTTTACAACTCTGATGGAAACACAGATAAAAGAAGAGCGGTCATCCGCACCTTGAGATTCTTTCCCATGCTTTGCCCTGCGTTTAGGGAACGTGCTGTGCCTCTCCGAGACTGTGGAAAGGGCAACGTCTCATTACCACCAGCTGTTCCTGATTGACCACACAAGAGCGCTGGTAGAGCATTAAAGCATTCCAGGGGAAAAGGTTATCAAAAATTCCAGCAACCCTGCCATCTCTAACCACTGAAGTTCACAGCATTAACTACAAACGTCTGATAATCGTACATCGCGCAGCCACACAAACAGCAATGGACTAAACAACTACAGTGATGCGATTCCATAACTACACGCTTCAGTATATCTCAATCCCACCCTTTTATTATTTTTTAAACTGCAGACAGGCGTTCGCGCAAGGGTCTTGGCCCGTCTTTTATAATTTATTTCGCGATGCCGCGGCGCAAATTTGCCAAAGCATTATTCATTTGAGTGTTCATTAATTATGCAAATGAGTTGCAATTAACTAATCTCTTCATACCACACCATTTGCATGTTAATGAACTGCACGGTTGCGGCATTATTTAATTGGGTAGATAGCTACATTAAATGCGCAGCGTGAACTGGAAACCGCAGAGAGATATTGCGGTAACGCAGCGACATTAAAACCCAGTTCGGCAAAATGGGCAGTTTGTCAAAATGGAAATGACGGGTTTTAGCAGCAAGAAAGTAGTTACATCAGACCGTGTCCCTGAACTGTCTTTGTGCATGAGATCATGGAAGTGATGTCAAAGAAGTGCAAGAAGTAGAATGGGTGCTCACACTACACAATTTTAAGCCTCAAACATTACATTTGACTAACAATCCTGGTCAACAACCAACAAACGCTAAGTGTGAACATTACAACGCGATCAGACAAGCTTGCTGACTAGTCGCCGACTCTAACCAGATATCTACCTTGTTTAATATCTGGCCGGTACCTTTCTTATGAGTACCTCAGTGGTACCTTAACCAGTCCAGGATTCGAACTGGCGACCTTCCGATTATAGGGTGAACTCCCCAACCGTTACGCTACCAGCTGCCCCTTTAACAGTGTGCAAACTGTTATACTGCCAAAACATTGTGCAGAGAGAACAACTATAGGGCAGTTGGTAGCGTAACAGTTGGAGAGTTGATCGGTGCGTCAACAATTCAAGTCCCAAAACGATAACGGTACCACTGGGGTACCTGTGAGCAAGGTACCATCCCCAAGCTCTGCTCCCCGGGCACTGCCAAAAATCTGCCCAGTGCTTCTTCATGGATGGGTCAAATGCAGAGGTCGCATGTGGTTGTGGTGTGTGTTCACAATAGGCAAGTTTCCATCCAGTTTTTTGCGACGTTTTGTTATCGACAAACAGAATATGCGTAAAAAAAATGTGCGAAATTTGCTGTCTCCAGCTGTTTCCATCCAACTGGCTTTTTATTGATAAAATGGTGTGCATGATGACGTCATCCCCCCAAAACGAACTGTCGCATAGGTTTTGATGTATCGCAAAAAAAATCTGCCCTTGAGCCGTTTCCATACATAATTTTGTGTATGTCGCAAATCATCTACCTTTTGTTTTCCACGTGACACCCCCCTCCGCTAAACAAAGAAACAAAGTGATGGAGAGATTATTCAGACAGTTTTTTGAAATTTGCCAGCTTACTGTTATTTCAGTTTCACAAATAATTGGAATTGTACAAAATATCCGAAGACGACAGCAGAATGAAGCAGTTGCTTGTCTGATAGCCCTAGAGCTCGAAGAAAGTACCCCAGTGCGACGAAACCCATGTGATGAAAATGTATCATGTGACACATTTATTTGCGTTAAAGCCCTTTTTTTCCGACAAAAAGTGTTTCCAAAGTAGTTTTTGCGACATCTGCGACAGTATCATTATAGAAGTTATGCGCTAAAGTTAAATGGAAAAATATTATGTCGACATTTACAAAATTTTATCGATAATTAGCATTTCCATCAGCTATATCGGTAAAAATTTGAAGCGCTAAATATTCTTTCGCAAAAACTCCTTGGATGGAAACCTGGCTAGTGACAATCACAAAATAAAAAAGTATGTGCAGATTCACCTTGTCGGTGTCCAGTTAGAGACTACAGTCCATCTGTTGCCGTGTCCACTTTGCCTCTTCGTCTTTCAATTTTTCACCACAGAAACCATCCCACCCTAGCATTGATACTTGTATTTCACTTTGGTCACAGCAGCACAACATACACTACTTGCGGTAGCATAGCATAGCATAACGGTTATGGTGTTTGCCTCGTGATGTGCACGTCACCGGTTGAAATCCTGGACCAGAAAAGGTACCACTGAGGTACTCATGAGCAAAGTATCGTCCCCAAGCACTGCTCCCCAGGGGCTGATAGGGCTGTCCACTGCTACTTCATAGATGGGTCAAATGCAGAGGTTACATTTGGTGGTGGTGCACTGTGTGGTGTGGTGCGTTCACAATAACAAATAATCACTCACTTTCCCTTTCTACCATCACACCACCATGTCTGTGCCACTGCTGATGTGAGAAAGAGCTCAAACCAATATAATATAGCAGCTCAACTAGACTCCTGTGGTCAGAAACTCAACAGAAGGACAGAGGGCAGCTACGGGTTACTATACTGTTTGTCAAAATAGGGACTTCTGTACCTTTGCCTAAAACTTTGACAGAGGTTGAGCAAAATTCTTTAAAATTCTTTCACCGTTGCACTCAGAATAAAAACTACAACAAAATTCCTGTTATACTGCCCTCACGTTTAAGCGGCAATATATTGCAAAACGCAAAAACAGTTAAAAGTTGTTTGGTGTAAAAATATCGCTGAAGACTTTGTTCCTGTGTGAAAGAGGGGCATTTTAATCATTTGCAAAAACAGATATAAATTGTTCATAAATTGACCTGTTTATTGTTCACAGTTGGAGGTTCCATGTTGTAAACTTAATTCTGAATGGAAGAATTTTGAAAATCAATCAACATTTGCTAAATGTAAACGTGTGTAACAACCGGCGGGTGAACCCAAATGCAGAGTCTCAAAAACCAGGTCGAGGGCACAGAGATAAAGTGACTACATTTATTCAGGCAGGGGTCAAATCCAAAAGACACAGTCCACGGGGCAATCAAATCCAAATCACAGGGAACAGAAGAGTAATCCAAAAACATACAGCGAGGGTCAAAACACATGCTTGGTACGCAGCGCTAGGCATAGCAACACTTCGCAGGGAACACTGCCCTTAAATACAGGTGATGTGGTTGTGATTGGCTAGAACTCAGGTGACGCTGATCTGGGGTGGTTGTGAAGATCTGGAACTGGAATCTCGGTCGGGTGGCCTTTCCGATGAGTCTGGGATGAGGTCTTACAAAGTGCAAAAGTACAAATGTCCCTTTAAGTGAGTGATTATTTGTCACTGTGAACACACCACAGCACACAGTGCATCACCACCAAATGTGACCTCTGAATCTGTCCTATCTGTGGGTAGCTTTTTTGCTAGCGCTTTTGGCAGTGCTTGGGGACAGTACCTTGTTCATGAGTACCTCAGTGGTACCTTTACCGGTCCGGGGCTTGAACTGGTGATCCTCAGATCACTGGGCCAACTCCATAACAGTTACAGTAGCAACTGCCTCTTCACTGATTCACGGTGTACATAACAACAGGTATAAAATAATTGTTCTTAATTAATTAGCCGGCAGATCACATGACCCTGTATTAAGAGTTCTGCCCCCTGAGTGACCTTATATTTTAACTGAAAATGCTGCTTAATGGCAGGGAAAAGTAAAGCCTTTAAAACCACCAATATTATGTTTACAAGTGAACCTGCAGTCTGACTCTCGCACAAACATACCTTCAGCCCGGGGAGTTTATCCTCACATCAATCTGCGGGACGTAAATTAAAACAGCAATAAAATCCAGGAAGCGCCTCCAACCGATGGCTTATTTAGTGCTGTTAGATCACATGGCCATGGAAACGGTGCCAGAGCTTGAGGAAGCAGATAGTGAGGGGCGGAGGAGTGTGAGGGTTTGTTCATCTCTGCAGATCAAGGAGGTCTGCCATTGTGTTATCACATACCTGCTGATAGACAGATGCCAGGCGTCAGATACACAGATAGAACTCAGCTAACAACTGTAGGTTTGTATGACATTTTAGGGCAAATGTTATTCATTTCCTGTTTGGGTCCCTAACATTGGGTCCCTTTTTGAGGTGTTTAAAGACCACTAAAACCCCAAAGTTTCCTGTTTTCACAAATATTTTGACATTTACCTATGTTTTGGTTCTTATGCTGCATTCCAGAAAGCGCGGCGTGTACTAGGTGCAATCTCAAAACGTTCCAAGCAAACGTAAATAGCAAACATGGCCGACTGCGATAAGATAATATTTGGTTTGTTTTTGAAGACCCTTTGAAGTCCAGCAATCCTGTCTTCTCGAGGTAAGACACACTGTACACTCCTTCCTTGATGTCTTACCATTCATCGTGTGCATTCCCACGGGCGCCGCCATTCTTCTGTGTTGTCAGGCTGCTGCATCTTAGTAAAGTCGCTGTAGATTGATTTGCCCCAACTTCGCTAGTAGCCGTCGACTTCAAGTGGCATTCCAATGCACTTTTCCTAGTCGGAGGTCTGAAATTTCAGGCTTCCCAGTTTTCTGGAACATACCATTAATCTACAGACTCTACAAACAGTGGCAAGCATTCTTATGCTAATTTATTTTTATTATAGCTCATTGATTTCTCTTCAGTTCCACAGTTGTGTAATTTTATACTACTTAAATGTCAGAATTTTCTTACGAGCAATTGTAAGAAAAATCTTGATGAAGAAAGAAAATGTTGGTGAATAAGATCCAATGTATTTTTTGCATTCTAGGAATGTTCATAAAGTTTGGTTTAATAAAGATATTTAATTTTGTGTTCTAAGAACATCTCAAGTTTGGGTTTGTAAACAAGTTTACAAATTGGGATTTTAACAAGTTTTTTTTATTTTAAACATTTAAATGTTTAATTTTTAAGAACATCCATAAATTTTGGTTTTACAAAACTGCAATGCTGTGTTTAATGAATGTGTCTCAAGTTTGATTTTTATATACACTACCAGTCAAAGGTTTGGACGCACCTTCCCATTCAATGTTTTTATGTTCAAATAGCCCTTACACAGGTCATTCATAGTTCTGATGCCTTTAGTGAGAATCTACATTGTAAATAGTAATGAAAATAAAGAAAAAACATTGAATGCGAAGGTGTGTCCAAACTTTTGACTGGTAGTGTACATTTGTAATTTTCCATTCAAGGAACTTTCATAAAGATTTTATTAACATTTTTAATTTTATGTGCATGTCTCATGTTGAATTTTGCAATCATTTATAGTTTTGCTTTCTTAGAATGTTTCTACAACTTTAGTACAATGTTTCTACAAGGTTTGTATGGTATGAATTATCCTCAAATTTGAGTTTGTAAACATTTGACATTCTGTGTTTTTAACATAACTTTCAGATTTTGTTTTATAAATATTATAAATTTTGTATTATAAGAACTTTCATAAAGTTTGGTTTTAGAAAATTGCAATCTTGTGTTAAATCACTGTTTCTCAAGTTTGATTTAATAAAAAATTGTCATTCCCTTCAAGAATGTAATTCTACAATCATTTGTAATTTGTTGTTCTAAGAGCATTTCTAAAATTGATTTTATAAACATTAGTAATTGTATCTTCTAAAATGTTTGTTTTATAAATGTGTGTATATGTAATTTTGTGTTCTTGAAAGCTCTCTCAAGTTTGGCTTTATGAATATTATTTCAAAACATTCCCACACCATTGTTTTTAAACTAGTGTACAGCAACACTCTGAAAGAACATCAGTTCTACAATATTGCAGCCAAACCTTCTAATCACCTAATTAACGACGTTGCGGAAGCTTCTGGAAACGCTCTGTGAGTTGGGAATCAGCAAGAGAGGGTAATGGTGGTGGTTGGAGAGGGGGCTGGGTGGAGTCCAGGTCTGACTGCTATCTCTGCAGGTCTCCTCCCTTCCCAACGGCCTTTTTGCTTATCTCCTGGTCAGCCCTTGTTCAGAAACCGCCTCCACCCACCCCCACCAAATCTTCACCGGACACTTTAGAGCCTATGTTTCGACTTCTAAGCCGCCTGAGAGAATTTTAAATTTCCTGTCAGACAGGAAGTTACATGTTTCCTCAGGAACCGGAGGAAGCAGCGTGGATGACCCGAATTTGTCGGCCGCGACTGTAAAAGCCATTGTTATCTAGGGCAGATATAACGGGCCAGTTTGGGGAGAGCTCAGCTGCGTTTAGAACTTTCTGGAGAACTAGAGTAAGCATTGAAAACATTTAGCAAAACAGATCATAACAATGTGGTTTGAACAAAGAATGTTTCACAAGTTTGGTTTTATAAGCATTTTAAACTTTCTGTTCTAAGAACACTTCTAAAGTAGGATTTTATAAATACTTTGTGCTCTGAAAACTTTTCTTCAGTTTGATCTCATAAACATTTGTGATTTTGTGTTACGAGAACATTCTTAAATTTTGGTTGTAAAAATATTTGTAATTTTATGTTGTTAAAATGTTTCTCTGCTGTGGCTTTATAAACATTTCAAATAGTAGGTTCTGAGAAATTTTCTAAAGTTTGATTTTTCAATTTATGTTTTCAAATGTTTCTGACATTTAGATTTATAAACATTTGTAATTTTCTGTTCTAGGATTATTTCTAAAGTTTACTTTTCTTAAAAGATTGTGATTTTATGATTCTGTTTTCTAAAAACAGAACGGTTTGTTTTCTTTTTGACCATTTTTATTTAATTTAATTAAATTAATTTAATTTAATTAATGCTTCTAGAAGGTTTGTACAACCCATTTGCAGTGTGTCTACAACTTTAAAGTTTGGTTTTATAAACGTTTTTGTAATATTGCAACACATTTGTTTAATAGTGTGTCTTCAATTCTACATTTGTCTAATATTATTCATTCTAAAATCCATGCGTCTAGAAGATTTGTACGACTCATTTTTAATGTTTCTGCAACTTTGAAGTTTGATTTTGTAAACATTTAATAATTTGGTGTTTTTAGAACATTTCTCATGTTTAGCTTCTTAAAGGTTTGCGATTTTGTATTGTCAGAACATTTATGACTTCTGACATTAATTGATTGAATTTTATTATTTATATACTTTAAGGAATGTTTGTTAAAAGAATGTCAGTTATAACTTTGCCTCAGAACCCTGAAATAACGTAATTGGGAACATTAGTTAAACCTCTGTGCACTTCCTTCAAACTCAGCCTTTTTCCTTATTACCCCAAAATACACAAATTCGGGCGCTTTGTGTGTTTTACCGCGAACCGGCTGCATTGGCACCGCTCGGCTATTTGCACATTTAACCCTGTCTCATGAGCAGGCTTAGTGAAGCCCCCACCTTGGCCAAAACCCCCCAAACCCTGATGACGCCGGCCGGGGCTCTGCGACGGTGACGTGCTGGAGCATAATTAGCCGCAGCACGGGAGTGAAGTGGTATTAATTATTACGATTAACACATTAGCCATGCAGATCATGCACACGGTGCAACCAAACTGGCCCCTGACCTACAAAAAAGCCCCCCCCCAAAAAAAAACGCAGCAGAAGGAAGGTGCGTAATTGCGTTTCCACTCTCCCGTCGAAGACGCCGGCGTAATTAGCACGCTTCTCCCCCCGAAAGAATGGAAGACGGGGGCAATTTGGAAGGCGTCCAAATTGCGAGGCTTAATGAAAAGGAGGCGAGGTTTGGCGGGGGGAAAGTCTGTCAAACTTCTCCGGGGCGAATGTGTGTGGTGGTGGTGCGACTTGGCTGGCTTTAAATGGGATCCATCAGGCTGATGTGAAAACAGAGGCTGTGCAGGACGGACTGTGGGGAGGGAGGAGGAGGAGGAGGAGGAAGAACAGGAGGAGGAGGATTTGGGGAAGAGGAAGGGAGGGTGGAACAGATTTTGAGCCAGAAGGCTTCTGCAGTTAAACTTTAATGAAACCACTCGCACAATAAGAGCTGCGCCCCCTACACAAAGCCGGCCGGTGGGCTTCTTTCACACTCTCGCAGCCAAATTGGGTGCTTCTGTCAAATCGATTCCCTTTTGCTCCATTGATGGTTTCCCGTTCCTGGCTTTTTTGCGTGGGAACATATGGATATGCTGAAATAACAAGTGAAATCACTTGGGCGTGGCCTCTGTCATAAAATGACCATTTTTAAATAGTTAAATTATTATAGAAAATATATTAAATTATTATTAATGGTTTCATCTCCACACTGGATAAGCAAGCGTATAGAATAATTTATGTCTGATATTTATGTCCAAAATGTTCTTTATATACAAAAGTATTTTGATGCACCATGATATTGGAATCGTATCGGGCAGAAGTTGGCCGCATGATCAGAAGGTCACAAGTCCTGGAAGTGTAAAGGTACCACTGAGGTATTCATCCACGAGATACCGTCCCCGAGCACTGTCAAAATGCTGACCACTGCTCCTTCAAATAACCACTCACTTAAATTCAATCTTAGCAAAAAACCCATTTTTTGGTTGTTGATCTGCAGGTATAACGTCTGAAATTTGGTCCTGAAAGTGGTACTTCAGTACCCGAACATAATCCGTTCCAGAAGGACGTTCGAATTCCAAAAAGTTGGGAGTTCCAAGTTCATTTTCCCCATAAGAATCCATGTTAAAAAATGAATCTGTGATGGTTCTACACATGAAACAGTTGTTATTGCAGCTGCTTTAAGTACAAAATGAATGATTTCATTCCGACAAATTCTATCAAAAATGATGTTTGAGTGCTGAATTGTTGGATTTTGCTGGAAATAGCGGCTCCACACAATTTTACAATTTTTTATATATAAACAATACATATGTGAGAAATGACAAGATAGAGACAATAATAAATTGATTGTTCTTGTCACACAAGTTCATTTGGCGTCGGGTCAAAGTACAAAATAGACTTTTGTGATGGAAAATACTGTCAGAGTCACGAATTGTTCAAATTCAATTTAGCAAAAAATCATTCGTAGTCCAAAATATTCGTAGTCCAATCAGTTTGAGAACCGAGCTGCCACTTTATATGAATATTTTCTGCCCTTTTGTTTTCTTAAATTCATTTTTATACATCCAAACCTGGAGGTAGGTCCGTTCCCAATCTGCAGATGTAGAGAAATTTCTCCCCAAAATAAGTCTAGTTCAGAAACACACACACACACGCACACTCTCAGCAGTCTCACTGAAAGAGTTAAGTGCTAATGAAGAAGTTCCAAACATAACCGCCGGCCCTCCAGCTCCGACACCTACCAATTAACACTCCTCAGTATGAAGTCTTCCATTACCAATGAAGTGAGCAGGCGAAATGCAGCATAGCCCAGCAGTTAAGAGGCTTTGATTAGCCTACTGCTAGGCTCGCGGTGGAGCTAATACCTGGGCCTTGTCTCAAACACCTTTGAAGATCATTAAACAGGCTCCCGACTGGCACGGCTAAAGATTCAATTTAGTTCTTCGACGAGGGAGTAGGGACATAACTTTTTAAATGAAAAAAAATTGTGGGCCTTTTGTGAGATTGTTGTGGCCTAAAATGCCTGATTTTATGGCAGCTTTTCAAGCTATTTGTTGCAATAAAGTTGCGGGAACAAGTCAAAGTTCCAGAAAAATTAGCGATTTTGTCCACTTTTATAACGATTCTTTAACAATGAATTAAAGTGAAGGGAACAAAACCACTATTATTTTTTATTAACCATTAATCATTTAGTTATTTCTGAAGGTAAATGTGAGGCGTTTTTATCATGCGTTTACTGCATCTTCTAAACGTAACGAGGGAGTGAGTTTGCTGACGTATGGCTCAATGTTTTGCAGGAAATGACAAAGATTGGTCAAAAATTGCGGAAAAGTTGCAGAAATTGGTCCAAATTGCACGGTAGTAATGATTTTCCAGGGATTGGCTGAATTTGCGTTAACACTTGCGATCACAACATTGAGAAATCCTGGAGGGTCCGTTAAAATATCCTGCAACCAATGTCACTCCACACACACATACGTACACACTGTTTATTTTTCTGCTTGCCTTACCGCACCTACCACAACCCAGTTCATCAGCTAATTACCCCTCCGCGAGTTAATTCGGGTGCATTAGAGCAGAGAAAACACTGCTGTTCCGTACTCCAGACTGACACTCGACATAGATCAGAGCTACGAGTGGAACCAGCAGCAACAGGACGGTATTCATCTAGAGATGAACTCTGTTTACCTCCTACAAGTCCACCTCCAGGGGAACTCAACCCCCAGACACAAATATGGCTACACTCCATAACATTTAATGGACCTACAATTTATCTCTGAGCTGCTAAAATCTGGCAAGGCCTTTATTTAGGGGCAGTTGGTGGCGTGTTCGCCCCGTGATCAGAAGGTCGCAGGTTGGAATCCAGGGCGGTAAAGTTACCACTGAGGTACTCATGAGCAAGGTACCGTCCCCAAGCACTGCTCCCCGGGAGCTTTTTAGCTGCCGACTGCTCCTTCACGGATGGGTTAAATGCAGAGGTCACATTTGGTTGTGGTGCACTGTGTGCTGTGCTGTGGCGTGTTCACAATGACAAATAATAATCACTCACTGATTTGTCTTTAGAAACATATTGATTATATATTGTGCATTAAACGACACGTTAAACGTATCTACAATACCTCATGCAATGACAATGATCATAAACATTGATTTACGACCAAATTCAACAACAATTATCCGTCTTTATAATAACAAGTTACATTATGTCATTAATGATGCTTTGCTCCAGACAATTTTTAACAATGTTTGAGTTTTTGGAGGGCGGCACGGTGGCGCAGTGGTTAGCGAGCAGGTCCATGGTTCGAACCCCGAGTTGGCCGTAGTGGTCTTTCTGTGTGGAATTTGCATGCTCTTCCCATGTTTGCGTGGGTTTCCTCCAGGTGCTCCAGTTTCCTCCCACAGTCCAAAAACATGCAATATAGCTTAATTGGCGACTCTAAATTGGCCCAGTATGGTGTGAATGTGAGTGTGATTGTGTGACTGTGTGCCCTGCCCGCCCAGGGTTGGTCCCCGCCTTGTGCCCGTTATTCCCGGGATAGGCTCCGGTCTCCGCGACCCCGATAGGGATTAAAGCGGTTCGGATAATGAACGAATGAATGAATGAATGAGTTTTGCAACACATTTAGCTGACCAGGGGTCAGCAAGCCATTGATCGCGATCATTTGAGACGTTCACGTTAGATCCTGAGGGAATATAAAAGGAAAAAATATATTAAATGTCGTCTGATTAACTTTGGATTTCGCAAGCTCCTCCCTCTCTACTGGTCCAGTTTCTGGATTATCATAGTTGTGTGAAAGTGACCAAGGGGATATGAGGAAAATGCTTTTAATTGACCAATGAGAAGTGTTCTTGCCGCAGATATTAGTGATGGGAATTCAGTTCTTATGACGCGGCTCACTAAAAAGAGACGGCTCTTTCAGCTCCCAAGTGGCTCCACAGATTGTTTTGTTGCTTAAATTAATTTATTCCTGAACATAAAATTGTGTGCAAAATGAATTACTAACATACAAAACATACTTTATATCAAATGCTTGTTATTTATATGGCTTATTATATCCAACATGGAACAGAGTGCAACAAAAAATACATTTTTGCTGTCTTTTTCTCTCAGCGCTTCAATAGGTAGATCTTATCTTTTACCTGGGCCAAGGTCAGGGATCTTGGGCTTGAAAAGATTGGTGACCACTTAGCTACACGTTTGCAAAGCGGTGGGCATTGTCAGTTTGTCGTAAATTTGTTGTAATTTAAATCTGAATGCAACAGTAAAATAAACTAGAGCTGCAAGAAAATGCCAATGTGATTTGCTGAAATTTTGTAGTTGTGACATGTCTGACCGAGTAGAAAGCCTTTGATTAAAATGCACTGAAGTGAATGAGGAAAGAACAAGGGATGATAAAAGTAAGAAAAAAGACAAGTGTAGGTGGAAACAGATTGAGAGGTGATCTGAGGTGGAACAAGAACCGTCGTGCGAGAACAGGTGAAGGAAAGCTCTTGAGTCCTGAATCTCATGTATTCTTAAAAGGAGAAAACAAATGAAAGGAAAAAAGGATGTAAAACACCAGTGCAGGTCATGACGGTTACAGATTTCATGACCCGGGCACATGAGACATCGAATCACACTGAATTGTGACCCTCCACGGCAAAACCAGTTGCTTGTCGCGAATTTTTAAAATTGAGTTAATATGTTGTCATGAAAGGGCATAAATCAAGCTTCAAAACGATACCTATATGGAATGAATCGGACGACATATGTCTGAAATATCAACATTCAAAGGAGTCGGGTTTCTCCTGTCACGCCAAGTGAGAAACGGAGAAATCTGCCTTTGAAGTTGACTATCGCCGTAGCACTCACAGACGCTTGGTGCGGTCGCGGCTACATCTGCATTTACGCTAGCCTACGCTGCATTCACAGCCACACGGATAGCCTACCTGCGTTAGGTTAACTGAACTCGGGAGACGAAGATGGATTCCGGAGAAATATCTTCACGCTAGTCAACCAGTGGATTTACAGTAAATATTGAAGTAGAGCGGTCAAAACAGAAACTTTTAACATTCTGCTGGAATTGAATTCCTCACCTCAAGAAAGTCACGTTTTTAGGGTGGAAAGGGTAAGTTTTTCAGGGAAATTTATTCACAACAGTACAGTATAGACCTTCCACTGTTTCAAAACACTAACAACAAAAAATCCCAAATTTTACCCAACATAAACGGTCATTTTTCTCAGAAACCTCTGTTGCGACAAGCGACTGGTTTTGCCGTGGAGGGTCACAATTTGGTGGATTTGTGAAGAATGACGGCGGCGCAGTAAAGCGTCAAGATTTGAGCTCCGTGTTAGTCTATGGGGAAAAAATGGTAGAAAAAATGGACAGAAGTCACAAAAGAGTGCATATATCAAAAATGTGTATAAAAGCAGCCCACATTGCTATAGGCTGCACGATTTAGAGTTCGATTTAAAGTTTCTACCACAAAAACTGTAGAATGAGTAGCGGTCAGAAAAAGTATGTGAAATAAAAATTGGATAAACATGGTCACAGTCCCTTTTTTGACTTGCAGTGTATTAGTGTTAATCAGCGTCAACAACATTTAAGGAACTGCTTTGCATGAACTTATAAAATCCAAAAAGTTGCTTTTTTAGTAAAATGTTACTTAAAAAATCTAAAAATGAGATATAAGAGTTTATTCAGAGAGCTCGAGGTCTATGTACCATATGACACGGCCTCTCTGCCAGTTTTGTAAATAGTTGCTCAAACAGTCAGGATCTGGTTTATCTCAGAGTTCTGACAGGCTTTTTCTGTGTGTCCTAACAAAAAACTGTTGTACAAATTTACTGCCGAGTTCTGGAACACGCTCAACGCCCCAAACACCCTCGTATTTCACACACCTAACCCAGTGAAAAGGTTAGTGTACGCTTTTATTACAGCAATACGTACAAACAACTTTGTGTTCCCTAATCACGCAGCAAACTAAAGGCTACAGTTATTTCTGCTGAAAAACAAGCCGGATTCGGCTGCTTAAGAGCCATTTCACAGGCCCTGTGTCCACCAAACGTGTTTCTTGCGCTGAGAGCAGTCAAAACCTCACGGCCAGTGCGGTTTCTCTGTGCATCTTTTAGCATTTGTTGTTGCTAAGTTGCGAAAAGCGTCATTGGGCACTTCTGCGTTCATTCCTTTTTCATGTAAACGTAACGTGTTCCACTGAGGTGGGTAGTTTAGCAGACATTAAAGAGATTATCTTTACCATAGAGGGAAATGGCGTCTTGGCATTAGCGGCAGCATTTGAACTAGACGCTCACGTGTCTTGGAGATGTAGAGATTGGGTGCATGAGATAAACTGTGTAAGTGAACAGCCAGGAGAGCAGCACCGATTAGGGGTTTGAAACCCAGTTCTTAGCCTTATTCGAACTGTGTAAATAAAGCAAAAATAAGCTTCTCCAGCTGCTCCAGATACGCCACCACTGTTGTTAGAGAGTTCATGACTGTGTATGTCCTGCCCCTTCCACGATTGTGATTAGGCAGTTGTTAGCGTAACGGTTAGGGAGTTAGTCCCATGATCGAAAGTTGATGGTTTGAAACCCAGGCCAGTAAAGGTACCAGTATGAGGCACTCATAAGCAAGATATCGTCCCTAAGCACTGCTACCAGGCGCTGCAAAAAAATTTCCACCCAAAAAATGTAGTTAGGTCCAACAAAATGAGTTTTTTTTTATTGTTGGATATTTTAAGTGAGTGTGAATGATTATTTGTCATTGTGAACACAGCACCAAATGTGCAACCAAATGCTGCTTTTCTGCTGAGAGCGGTCAAAACCTCACTTCCAGAGAATTTCTCTGCACTTTCTCTCAGCGCTTGTTGTTGCTAAGTTACGAAAATTGCCATCGGGCACTTCCGCGTATGTTCCTATTTTAACGTGTTTCTTTGAGATCGCTAGTTTAGCCAACAAGATGGTGAGAAAATGCATTTTAGCACTAGTGGCAGCGTTCGAAATAGATTCTCACGTCTTCGAGACGAGATCGGGTGCATGAAAACTTCTCCAACTGCTCCAGATACGCCACCATTTGTAGTGTGTTCTTGATTGTGTATGTCCCGCCCCTTCCTCGATTTTGATTGGCTAGCAAGAGAGAAGTGACATTGACGAGTGCAGGGCTGTTCTAATAGTTGAACGGATTTGAGCGTTGGGGTAAAAAACATGTCAACAACGTCTTTTTTTCTCTGAAAGTTAGGGTTAGAACTAGAGATGTCACTGATCTGATATGTGGATGGGTATCGGTCCGGTAACGGCTCAAACGGCTGGATCAGGTATCCATGGCATTGGGCCATTCTATGGAGCCGATCTGTAAATGCGTGCACGCTCAATTCGTTATGCATGGGAAGTGGCACTGCGGTAAAGTAGAGCTGAAACCATTGTTCCAATAACTCCAATAATTCTATTACAAAACATGGTTGATTTTTCGCAATGTAAACATGTGCGCTGTGTTAATGATCGTGCGCATGAGCGCCGTTACTCGCTAAAACGCTCCAGTTTGGTCAAAATGTCACCTTTATTACAGACACAAAACATATTTTAGCTGATCGATAACCCCAACAACCAGCGTTCTACTCACAATTCTGCCCTTTATTTAGATTTTCACATAGATTTTCCATCGTTTGTTCTGGAACGCGCGCCCAACGCTTCAATGTGATGCAGCTCCGGGGCGCGCGCAGAGGATTGTGGGAAATGTAGTTCTCTGCAAAAGCTGCTCATTTTATAGGCCAAATTGGTTCAAAATGACAAACTTCAGTATTTCATTTTCAACTGATCAATTTTTTTCAGTTTTATAATATTATAGTGTAATCAAAAAGAAAGAAGAAATATTTGTCAAAATGAACTATTTTTGAGAACAAATAATTTAGCATATACATTTGTGTGTAATTAATACATTGTTTTAGTAGGAAAACAGTATTTAAATCAAGCATTTCCTTAAGCATAACAATAATCTCAGTCATGTATTCAGACATTTTAAAACATTATTTCATGGTTAAAAAAAGACTGACTATCGGATTTGTATCGGTATCGGCAGATATCCAAATTTACAATATCGGTATTGGACATAAAAAAGTGGTATCGGCCCATCTCTAGTTAGAACGCTCTGAACGCTCCTGTTAAAAATAGAGGCTGCCACCAGAGAAAACGTGTTTGGTAGACACGTGCCCTTATTGCACAGCCTTATGGCTAACTCAGGGCCAATTTCTGTATATTTTGTACTTGTGTAACTGTGTGACAACTCAAGAGTCTTGTGGGATAAAAGAATCCTAAAGCCTGCATTTGTTTATTTTGTCCAGTTCTGCGCTGGGATTGTGGCCATTTCTCACATTAGACCTCCCATTTATCTCGATGTCACGTCTTTACTTATAGCGCATCTCTGCGTTTTCAGTGACAAGCTACACATTGCAGATGTGCTCCGGTCCACTCTTTTTGTCTGACAGTTACCCAGGCTCCATCCCCGCAGCAGATGTGGGGCTGATTCCATCTCCTGCTCTCTTTCTTTCTCTCTATTTATCTCTCCCTCTATCATGGCCCTGTCACTTTTCTCTCCGTTTGCTCCGTCTGAACCCTGTCAGTACCTGACGGTTCGTCAGCTTCGCCACCCGACTCCTCTCGCAGCAACTCACCTTGTCAGATATAACAGCGACCGGCGTGTAGTTTACCTTGACGTCACGTCAGATTTACCGTAATTGCCACTTGTAAAATCCGTTCACACAAACTTGTGAGACGTGTCAAGTTCCCAGTTGCTGATTTGGTTGCTATCTGGTGGCCACAGCGTTGCCAAAGAGACAAGAAACAAAAAGTTAATCCTAATTTAGTTTGTATTTAAATTGTATTTTTCTCTTTAAATTCAAATTGGTTTTAACCTGAACTTGATGGAAACAAATCCAATTTGATGTTTGAAATTCTTTAAATGTCCGGCCTTTACTGTGATTTTACTCCCGTATTTACATTTACTTACTACATTTAACAAGTTTTGTTGAAAATGAGCGGTGATTTGTCATTGTGAACACACCACAAGCAAATGTGTCCTCTGCATTTGACCCATCCGTGAAGGAGCAGTGGGCAGCCGACATGCGCAGCCAAACTGGTGGCCAAAACTGGTACTGCAGTCAAATTCAAAATACTGTAGCGTGGTGTTTCCCCTTCGCCTCCTCCCCAGACTGCCAGATAGGTTGGCAAAATCCTGCCAGAACCGATCAACAAAGAGCTAGCATGACAAGCGAACTACCTACAGTCCTACACTGTAAGGTGATCGTCTGTTGATCATATAATATGATCATATGTAGAGCATAAATTACGTTTTTGAGAGTCATAGCGAGGACTTGTAGTTTTAGTAACGTTTGTAGTAGACATATGTAATCCAGAATGCTTGTAGCTGCTGCTCAGTGGTAACTGGCAACCAGGGGTGCATTTCCCAAAAGCATACTTGCTAACTACATTAGCAACTAACATAGTGTACATTAGCAACTAACAGTGTACATTAGCAACTAACACAGTGTACATTAGCAACTAGCATAGTGCACATTAGCAACTAACATAGTGTACATTAGCAACTAACAGTGTACATTAGCAACTAACAAAGTGTACATTAGCAACTAGCATAGTGCACATTAGCAACTAACATAGTGTACATTAGCAACTAGCAGAGTGCACATTAGCAACTAACATAGTGTACATTAGCAACTAGCATAGTGCACATTAACAACAAACATAGTGTACATTAGCGAGCATACATTTGCAAATAGCATAGTATATATTAACAACTAGCATAGTGTACATTAGCAACTAGCATAGTGCCCATTAACAACTAACATAGTTTACATTAGCAACTAGCATAGTGCACATTAACAACTAACATAGTGTACATTAGCAAGCATACATTTGCAAATAGCATAGTATATATTAACAACTAGTATAGTGTACATTAGCAACTAACATAGTGTACGTTAGCAACTAACATAGTGTACATTAGCAACTAGCATAGTGCACATTAGCAAACTAACATAGTGCACATTAGCAACTAACAGTGTACATTAGCAACTAACATAGTGTACATTAGCAAGCATACATTAGCAAATAGCATAGTATATATTAACAACTAGTATAGTGTACATTAGCAACTAACATAGTGTACGTTAGCAACTAACACAGTGTATGTTAGCAACTAACATAGTGTACATTAGCAACTAACATAGTGTACGTTAGCAACTAACACAGTGTACGCTAGCAACTAACATAGTGTACATTAGCAACTAACATAGTGTACGTTAGCAACTAACACAGTGTACGTTAGCAACTAACATAGTGCACATTAGCAACTAACATAGTGTGCATTAGCAACTAGCATAGTGCACATTAGCAACTAACATAGTGTACATTAGCGAGCATACATTAGCAAATAGCATAGTATATATTAACAACTAGTATAGTGTACATTAGCAACTAACATAGTTAACGTTAGCAACTAACATAGTGCACATTAGCAACTAACAGTGTACATTAGCAACTAACATAGAGTACATTAGCAAGCATACATTAGTAAATAGCATAGTATATATTAACAGCTAGTATAGTGTACATTAGCAACTAACATAGTGTACGTTAACAACTAACACAGTGTACGTTAGCAACTAATATAGTGTACATTAGCAACTAACATAGTGTACGTTAGCAACTAACATAGTGTACGTTAACAACTAACATAGTGTACATTAGCAACTAGCATAGTGTACATTAGCAACTAACATAGTGTACGTTAGCAACTAACATAGTGTTGCTAACGTAGTTAGCAATACATTAGCAACTACACTTTTGGGAAACACACCCCTGGATGCTGAAATGCTACTGACTTTGTGCCTGGTTGATAGCGGTGGGTGGCGCTACAGGCCAAAACACAAAACCAAAACATAAACACGATTTATATGCTGTGAATAAAATGTTAAAATGTGAATTTTCTGGTTGTACTCATTTTGTAGTGAGATCAGTATTTCAAATGAACATGATTCCTTCATCTCTGGTGACATTTTAGCTTCATTTTATGATTACTTGCCATACATTTCTCAGAAATAACTCCTTTAACCCCTTTACACTTTTATATCAGAATTGTATTATTCCCATTATGTCTGTTTACAGATGCAGCATGGCAGGTCATGAGAGCCGAAAGAAAAGAAAGAGAGCGACGACAACCATTATCTTGAGTTTAGGACTTTTTCCAGAAAGGAAGTGAGGATGCTCCCCGTCTCAGGGACCAGCTGCCGGCTGCTCGGATCACTGCCTCTCATCAGCAGCACTGTCAAAATCCTCCCCACAACATCACAGCTCATCTTACGGGTTAGGCTCGCTTGTCACGTTTTGACAGGAAATCTGCCCTCCTGTTTTCTGATTGTCTCCTAACTGTTAGCAGACTAAAAGCCCTTTGTAATGAAGCTGAGACCTGAGTCGAGAGGTTTCTGTTATTTTCCCTTCAGCAAGTTATGCTGCCATATGGCTGAAATAAACAAGAACAGAAGAGCCACCTCTGTAGCTTTGGCCTTATCTTTAGAATCGAGATTATTTCCCTGTTGCATTCAGTTACATTTGCAAATCTGGGGTGCGTTTCCAAAAAGCATAGTTTCTAACCTATTGCTAACTATGTTAGCAACACAATGTTAGTTGTTAATGTACACTATGTTAGTTGCTACTGTGCACTATTGTAGCTGCTAATGTTGCTAATGTATACTATGTCAGTTGCTAATGTACACTATGCTAGTTACTAATGTGCACTATGTTAGTTTCTAATGTACACTATTGTAGCTGCTAATGTTGCTAATGTGCACTATGCTAGTTACTAATGTGCACTACATTAGTTGCTAATGTACACTATTGTAGCTGCTAATGTTGCTAATGTACACTATGTTAGTTGCTACTGTGCACTATGCTAGTAACTAATGTGCACTATGTTAGTTACTAATGTGCACTATTGTAGTTGCTAATGTACACTATGTTAGTTGCTAACATACACTATGTTAGCTGCTAATGTTGCCAATGTACATTGTTAGCTGCTAATGTACACTATGTTAGCTGATAATGTTGCTAATGTACACTAGGTTAGTTGCTAATGTACGCTATGCTAGTTGCTAATGTGCACTATGTTAGTTGCTAATGTACACCATGTTAGCTGCTAATGTTGTTAATGTACACTATGTTAGTTGCTAATGTACACTGTTAGTTGCTAATGTACACTATGCTAGTTGCTAATGTGCACTATGTTAGTTGCTAATGTACACTATGTTAGCTGCTAATGTTGTTAATGTACACTATGTTAGTTGCTAATGTACACTGTTAGTTGCTAATGTACACTACGTTAGTTGCTTATGTTACCAATGTACACTATGTTAGTTGCTAATGTACACTTTGTCAGATTTGAGGTGTAAATTCTGAAACAGTCTTGAATTAGCTCATTTCTGATGAAAACTCTCCTGTGTCTGTAAACATTTTTTTTTAAAGTTTTTACCGCTGTAAAAGTCCTGGCACTGTAGATATAACTACTACAAATGGTAAATACAGTCTGTTTTACTGGCATGCACAGATTTTACAATGTATTCACAATGACAAATAATTACCCACTTTAACTCACTACTGATAAGCTATTTGAAACAGCAGATCGATCATTTTAGTTATCTACGCCCCAACATTGTTGTGCATTTCTGCTTCTCAAACAGTAAATTGACTACATAGACGGTTGCAATTTTAACAAACGGCTTTTCAGCATCTTCCAGCACGTGCTGAAAGGCCACCACTCTTCAGCTTTGGCGCCGAGACGCGAGACACTGGGAGAGTAGTGAAGGGAGAGAGAGAGAGAAAGAGAGGGAAAGAGCTGTCAGAATAAATAGCTTCTAAATAAAGAGCCTCTGTTGGTCTGTCGCACTCGTCTCAGACGGGGATTAGAAGAGTGTTGGCAGAACGTCTCATTTTCACTCTCCCCGAGGTGGAATGAGGATAATTCTAAGAAAGGCCAAAGCAGAACAAACCAAACGTTAAACGTGTTTACGTAAAGGTATCGCTAATTAGAATTGTGGTAACAGTTTCAAAAAGATTTGACAGTGTTTTTTGACAAGTTTAGTGCCATTATTTGCTGCGGCAAACTTTTTTTTTTGGACACAATCACATTTCTATCGTAATATGAGTGAGTGATTATTTGTCACTGTGAAAACAGCACAGCACACAGTCCACCACAACCAAATATGACCTCTGCATCTGACGCATCCGTGAAGGAGCAATGGTCAGCTGACATGCGCAGCAGCTGGGGAGCAATGCCTGGCGACGGTACCTTGCTCATGAGTAGCTCAGTGGTAATTTTTACCGGTCCTGGATTCGAACCAGCGACCTTTTGATCACGGGGTGAACAACCTACCGTTACGCCCCCAACTGTCCCCCATTGCTCAAATTCTCAGTAGCTACTTACTGGGGCTTCAGCTCTATTCCTGTATCTATTTCAGTTACACTGGAAGGCTTTCTGAGCTCTCTGCCGACGTAAGATGTGAAAAGTGCATAAATGCTAAGCGGAATGCCAGCGTTTAGTCTGCCAGAACTTCATGTGATCTTATGAGTAAAGGTGTGACTTAGTTATCATTCCACACATCTTCCAAAACATGTTTAACGCAGCATCCTAACCACAGTCACAGCCCAGAAATTAGCCTGCAACATCATAATTGTTTGTTTTTAGCTGAGTGTGGACTATTAGTGCGTCTGTTTGCATGAATGCCATTAGCTTTTTACTCCTCATAAACAGGCAAATTCATGCATTATGAATAAATTTTTGTGCAGTCTTTCAGCGGATGCAAAAAGGAGAAGATCCCCCTTTTCCAGCGAGAATCTATACATATTCATACAAGCTGACCTACTAAAATTTAAAGAGGTGCAATTCAGCATTTTTGCCTGCAATGTTTAAATTTTAACAGACATTTTAACGAAGTTTAACTTTACATACAAAATAAAATGTAGCGGAGCAGTTATGCTAGACACCGGGACTAGATGAGGCTTATCGACAGTGTGTGCGTGCGTCTTGTATTACAAGCCGCACATCAAAGGCAGCATCAGTCGTCCTCTATGGAAGACAAGTCGTCCCACTTTTCAAACACAATCTCTGATCTAGATTGCCATCGACTCAGCAATTACCCAAATGATCCAAGTGACTCAGAATCAGGCAGGGCCAAGTCGTTACAGTGGCTGTGTGTGTGTGTGTGTGTGTGTGTGTGTGTGTGTGTGTGGGCGGGGGGTTATCAGAGCTGGAGGGGCCGAAGGCACCATGTGCACCATACAACATTAAAGAGGCAGAAACGGGGATAAATACGGTGGCTGAGAGAGAGCCCAGCATGATGCAAAATAAAATTATCAAGTCCAATAGGAAAACACTGCAAATATGAAGACAAATGCACTAAACACTAAACACTAAAATGATAACACACGCACCACATGTTACATTCATACATTCAACACAGGCATGACACAACACAGCGCAAGTGCAACACAACATAACACAAGTGTAACACAACACAACATAACACAAGTGTAACAACATTACACAAGTGTAACACAACACAACATAATGCAAGTGTAACAACATAACACAAGTGTAACACAACACAACATAACATAACACAAGTGTAACACAACACAACGTAACACAAGTGTAACGCAACACAAGTGTAACCCAACACAAGTGTAACGCAACACAAGTGTAACCCAACACAAGTGTAACGCAACACAAGTGTAACGCAACACAACGTAACACAAGTGTAACACAACACAACACAAGTGTAACAACACAACATAACACAAGTGTAACACAACACAACGCAACTGTAACAAAACAACACAACGCAAGTGTAACAACATAACGCAAGTGTAACAACATAACGCAAGTGTAACACAACACAACATAACGGAAGTGCAACACAACACAAGTGTAACAAAACACAACATAACGGAAGTGTAACAAAACACAACACAAGTGTAACACAACACAACATAACGCAAATGTAACAACATAACACAAGTCTAACACAACATAACGTAAGTGTAACGCAACACAACACAACACAAGTGTAACACAACATAATACAAGTGTAACAACATAACTCAAGTGTAACACAACACAACATAACTCAAGTGTAACAACACAACATAACGCAAGTCTAACACAACACAACACAACTGTAACAAAACAACACAACGCAAGTGTAACAACATAACGCAAGTTTAACAAAACAACATATTGCAAGTGAAACACAACATAACGCAAGTGTGACACAACACAACACAAATGTAACAAGACACAAGATAAATGTGACACAACACAATGCAAGTGAGACACAACACAATGCAAGTGAGACGCAACACAATGCAAGTGAGACACAACACAATGCAAGTGAGACGCAACATAACACAAGTCTGATGCAACATAACACAAGTCTGACGCAACATAACATAAGTCAGATGCAAAACATTGCATACGTAAAGCAACACAATGCAAGTATGACACAACACAATACAATCCAAGTGTAACACAAGACAGCACAAGTATAACACAACACAACGCAAGAGAGGCACAACACAGCATAACAGACGCAACACAACACAAGTGAGATGCAAAACAATGCAAGTGCAATGCAACACAATGCAAGTGGGACACAACACAACACAAGTGTTACACAACACAATGCAAGCGAGCCATAACACAATGCAAGCGAGACACAACACAGCATAACAGACGCAACACAACTGAAGTGTGACACAACACAACGCAAGTGAGACGCAATGCAAGTGTATCACAGCACAGTGCAAGCGTGATGCAAGTCAGACGCAACACAACGTAAGTGTGACACCACAAAATGCAAGTGTGACAACAAAGCAAGAGAGACACAACACAACGCTCATAATTTTAAGTAGCTTGTAGCTTGAAAAGCTACTGTTTAAAAATAGCTTCCCCAACACTGTACAAAAGATGTCTTTGAAAAGTCTGAAATTTGTCCATAAAATCAGTGTAGATTGGAAACACAAACACAAGGACGCACACACTTTGTTAGTTCTTGGGCAACTAGCCAAAGGAGAGGCACTTATCAAAGGATTAGCATCTGCTGGGCCTCATGTTTGATGGAGACCCTGAGAGAGAGAGAGAGAGAGAGAGAGAGAGAGTAAAAAACAAAGGAAGAAAGAAAAGAAGAGAGAGATAGAGAGAGAGAGAGAGAGAGAGAGAGAGAGATCATCTCCGCAGGAAGTGGGTTAGCCTCGACCCCTTCAGCTGTTAGATTTATCTTGACTCTGGGGTTTTAGAGTGTACAAGAGTTCTTAAACAAACGTCGCCGGGCTATCGGGCAGCCGCGATAGGAAAAGTCTGTTCAGGCGATGTGTGTGTTGTCTGAGTCAGCAAACCAAAAGTCTCTCTCCTTTTGGACTTCCTTATTTGATCATGGAGAAGTGTAATTACAACATATGTTTTCTTTCCCGCTACACGGTACCGTTATGGAAACGCCACAGATGAAAAAGACCGCCGTGAGATACGTCATCCTCTTCAGAACTTCTCAAGGGTGCCCTGATTCAGACCCTCCTCAAACTCTGATGTCGTCAGTCGTAATTCGCTCAGCTGCGTTAACACAGGGATTTAACTCTTTTATTTGTTCTATTTCAACCCTAACGCTCCAGTGTTGGCGAGCTGCTAACTAAAATCAGAAACTATTTAGCTACTTTTTTCAGTTGCTTACCAGTAGTGAAGCTTCTTTTAAAACACTGCAGCTTTTCCAGGAACTAATGCCGTATTGTTACTAAAGATACGTGGATCTGATATCGGTCTGATAACGACTCACAAATCTGGAACGGATTGGGACGATCTATGGAGCCGATCTCACTCACAATCTCCGTATTCCTTATGGTTTTAGCAGGATTAGGGACCGTCACGAAATTACACAACTGTTCTTAAATTGATAATTTTTTAGATGTTATTTTAATAATGAATAATTAAACTTATACATATACTGGGGAAGTTGGAAGGCGTAACGGTTTGGGAGTTCGCCCCATGACTAAAAGGTCGCCGGTTTGAATTCCGGTCACCGCTGAGGTACTTACAGTATGAGTAAGGTAACCTCACGGGGAGCTGCCCATGTTAGCTGCCCACTGCTCCTTCACGGATGGGTCAAATGCAGAGGTCACCTTTTGTTATAGGGCACTGTGTGCTGTGCTGTGTTCACAATGACAAATCATCACTGTTTAGCATTTTGGAACACAGCATCTGAACACACATAGTCCAAAAGGTACAACCATGTGGTCGGCCTTGAGATTGGAGGGTTGATGGTTTAAGTCCCGGACTCGTAACTAAGTACTTACAAGCAAGGTACTGTCCCCAGGCACTGGTCCCCGAGTGCTGCCAAAAAGCTGCCCACTGTGCGCTGTGCTGTTTTCACACTGACAAATAACCTCTCACTTTCATTCCTTAATTCAGTCTAGAAGGAAAACGCAAAACAGCAGCTCACAAATTCCGATGGTCACAGAAATCGTTGGAACATCAAGAAATATACACTGACTTGTGCATCCCCGGTGGGTTAACACTGACTCTGACTCTCTACTTATGATGCAAAAATTGCCATCACAACCAAAACAGCGGCTGGCGGCTAAATGGTGTATGAAAAATCCATTTGATGAGCTGTCAAACCCAATCAAATGCACCGGTTCTGCCCCAGTGATACAAAGCTGTTCAGCACACAAACATCTAAATATTACACTATACAATCTTACGCTCACCTTTTGTACTGTCCATTACTTTGCACCTTTACTTTATTATTTCAAGAGTCACAAAAATTATATTAATTCATATCAATCACATGTACAGTTAACCGAGATTGTTCCCTACATAGAAATTAATGATTGTTTTAAAATAAAAGAGAAATTAGCCAAATCTAAAGTGATAAAAATAAAGTGATACCTCAGTACTCAAACTCCATTCCAAAAAATTGGCGTTCTGAAAATGTTAATTTTCCCTAAAAGAATCAATGTCAAAATAGCAGTAAATGTACCACCGAAGTACTGTCCCCAAGCCCTGGTCCCCGAAGCCTGCCAAAAAGCTGCCAACTGCTTGGAGCAGTAAAGGTACCACTAAGGTACTCACAAGCAAGGTACCGTCCCCAAACAAAGGGCTCCGGGTGCTAACAAAAACCTGCCCGCTGCCTGGAGCAGTAAAGGTACCATTAAGGTACTCATGAGCAAGGTACCGTCCCCAAACACTGGTCCCTGGGTGGTGCCAAAAAGCTGCCCACTGCTTGGAGCAGTAAAGGTACCACTGAGGTACTCACAAGCAAGGTAATGTCCTCAAACACTGGTCCAAAGCACAGCTACTGTATTTGGTGTTTCGTATTGTGTTTTGGCTCCAGGGCTAATTGTTTAATATCAAGTAAAACTCTTCTTGTATTTCGCGGTTCCACAAGGCGATATTCTTCGAAAACACAAATATTAGAGTTTCTAACCAGCAGCTGGTGAGCGTTTAGTGTAACGGTCGTGCTTCATGGACACCATGCAGGTTTGGTCATGCAGAAAGAGCATTCGTCAGACTCTTGTTTCTATGCACAGCTTTTTCATCTGAAAACAAACATCACATTTAGGAAACCAGTCCAGAAAAAGGGTTAAAAAGTGAAGATGCCCCTCGTATGGGCCGGAGTAATTGAAGACAGAAGATCAGAGAGTGTTTAGATCTTTTCAGGAGTGGGGGTATAAGGGTCACGGCCTTACCACTGAGACGGTAAAAAGGGAAGAGACTGTTTACATTGTGCCAAAAAAGTAAACCGGAAGTGAGAGAGATGCTTCACGGGACACACGTGGTTTGAATTGGGGGAGAGGTGGGGGGTATTGGGGGTGGTCTGACTCTCCCCCCCCAGACAAAAACTTCACTTTTGGCTTTTTTCCGATTTTTTTTTTTCAATCCTTTTCGTTTGGACCCCTGCACATTTACCATGTAAAATATTAGTCCACCCAGCGTTATTTTTGTTGCTTTGCCAAAGAATCCATTCCACTTGACCGCTAATAGAATACCTATCCCACTGAAAGTCCAATCCAGGTATTCCTGGTTACCTACAATAACTCACAGCACGCAAGCGTAAACGAGTGAAGTGTCGGTACAGGCTGCTCAAAGCTGGAGGAGATAACGTCACTGCTGTATCACAATGTCCAGCTTTTACTAGAACCTTATTCTTTAGTTACGTTGTCTCAAAATCAGCCCAAGGTCATATTAAATTGATATTAAATTCAACAAAATAATGAAAAATTACGTGGAAGCTTTCCCTTGTTTACTTTAAGTTACAGTAGTATAGATTTGTATTCTTTGGCTAACAATCGTTTGCAATATCTGCTCCCTCCCCAGACATGAGAATGGACATGAGATTCTTTATGAATAAATGGAAAGTAAGGCCTACTTCACACAGACGTTTTTCTGGCATGCGCGGTGTCAGGTGAGTGCGTAATTTACACTTTTATGCACTTGTTTTAAACAGCCAAAGTTTAAATAAAACGACGAGTGACTTTCATAGAATTGTATCTTTGGAATTAGTGACGAAAACGCCGCATGTCAAAACAATGTAGGATGAAGTATTACTGTATTTCCATCGCATGGGATGTTGGCATTTTTTGCATTTGTCCGCAGCAAATTGGAGAAGAATAATACCGAGCAACACCACATTAGTGATTTGTTCCTATAGAGTTTATGAAAAAACTGGACAACACACCAGTTGTTTTAATTTTTAATTCTTCATTAACGGAGAAATTATGTACATTTACGTCTTCCATCTCTTTCGTTTCCGCAGTGATGTTGCTGATAGTTTTCCACAAAACATTCTGGGAAATAATTCCTACCCCTCCGTTTGGAGTGAGCCTCTGAAAAATCTCTGTTTGAAGAGGCAGTTAGCCCTTCCACCTTCCCCCTACTCCTCGGTATTAATGCGAGATGGGACACCCTACCCCTACATATGAACGCGCAAAACAGAGGGGTCAGGCCAAGGGGTGAAATGGGATTCACCAATTGAATCAAGTGTTCACTTCTGTAGGTAAAAGTATGTGCCTTACAACCTGTTAAAATGCACCAGAATGCAGGAAATGGCATTGACTTCATAAAAAATTGTCAGGGGGAGGACCCCCCGACACCCCCACCACTGTGTCCCCCCATCACATTACAAATGCCCCTGACGCCTCTGTAGTCAGCTAAGATAGACAGACAGATCTCTAGTTAAATCCGGCGATCGTTTTGCTGAGCGAAAATCCGTCATGATCACTTTCAAACTCACTATGTTTCCATTCTCATCGTTTGATGAATAAAGTGAGCTCTAACGCATTAAGTGCTGAGCTGTTGTGCGATGTGGACGCCATGTATGTAAGTGGAGTAAAGACTTGGCTTTGCTCCCGATTTAGGAGGCGGAATTCAACCTCTGGTCACAAATCAGAGACCAGAAGTCTCCCGAGGTCAGGGTTCGGGGTCAAACGTACGAGCGGCTCCCCGTGGGTCAGAAAAGATTGAGTTAAACCAAACTGGTTAATCATGAAGGGAAACATTCTCCTGTGATCTCAGCAGTTTACAGTTTGTGGTCATGAACAACGCTAATCACTGAGACAAAAACGTTCAGTCTGAAAAATCCACGTTTTCTCATTTTTTCCTGCAAACCTTGAAGCCCACGGACACGGTTACTCATCACTTAAACACATATGGGACCGTTTATGAGAAACAAAGAATGTTTGTAGCACAGTATGTTGAGTTATTCAAGCTGAGTAACTCAAAGTTTCTCAATATTTGTCGTTTTTCCTAAACTATCTTATACCTTTTTACCATGACAATTTGGTAAAATGTCGGATTCATGACGAATTGTTGGCAAGTTTATATAATGATTAATTCCCTTGTTCTAGAATAATTGAAAGTATGTGCCAGCTTTTCATCGGTAAACATCTCACAAATCACCAAAAAAGGCCTGAAGGGAGTGGTTATTTATCTTTGTGAACACAGCACAGCGCAGTGCACCGCAATCAAATGTGACCTCTGGAGAAGAGGGCAGCTTTTGGCAGTCCTCCGGAACAGTACCCTGCTCATGAGTACCACAATTCCACAATTTTTAGCTAGTTTACCATACAATCTCTCCAGGAATTGCCCATCTTGCATTATTATATGTGAAATTCAGTAGCAGTTAGTCGTTAGTCGGAGAAGTAATCATGCACAAGGTACCCAAGCACTGCTCTCCGGGTGCTACCAAAAGCTGGCCACTGCTTGGACCACTAAAGGTGCCACTAAGGCGCTCATGAGCAAGGTACTGTCACCAAGCACCACATGAATATTTGTCATTGTGAACACAGCACATCATTGACCCATCCATGATGGAGCAGATGGCAGCTTTGGGACAGTGGTCAGGGACAGCACCTTGCTCATGAGTACCTCAGTGGTACCTTTACCTGGTCCAGAACTTGAACCAGCAACCTTCTTCCCTAACCGTTACACTGCCCCAACTTAAGACTGCAGGACTGTTCAAACACTCACATAAACACACACAAATCGTAAAATGCAGTTGATAGAAAAAGCCTCAACACAATTATAAAGACAGTGGAGAATCAAATAGTAACCAAATAGTTATTTGGTTATTTAAATATCTAAAAGTAAATTATGGTATTTATTTACTTTAATAGCTTAAAGTATAATTATAATGTTTATTTAAAATGAACACACTTTGTATTATTATTATGATATGAATAATAATAAAATATCATGTCATAATAAAATAATAGTTAATACTGTATATAGACTATATATTTTAGCTATTGAAATAATAAAAATAAAAATATTATTTAATAGCTAACGTATTATTATAGTTTATTAAAAGAACATGCTTTTGTATTATTATTATGATACGATTAATAAAAATGATTAATACAAAAGGATTATCAATAAATGATTTTATAATAAATAAAGATGATTATATGATTTCATTTGGAAAGACAGGAGGCAGAACTGGAGGTTGCAGAGCTCAAGATGTTGGAGGTTCTCTTTGGGAGTGACGAGGATGGATAGGACTAGGAATGAGTCTGTATCAGAGGGACAGCCTGATATAGGATGTTTTGGAGATAAAGTCAGGAGAGGCCAGACTGAGATGGTTTGGGACACGCCCAGGAGAGAGACAATGATTACATAGGGGTAGAAGGATGCTGAGGTTGGAGCCACCAAGCAGGAGAGGCTGAGAGGAAGACCAAAAAGGAGATTTATGGATGGGGTGAAAGAGGACATGAAGTTCGTTGGTGTGATGGTAGAGGATGCAGAAGATAGGACTAAATGGAGACAGATGATTCGCTGTGGTGACCCCTGAAGGGAACAGCCGAAAGAGAAAGATGATAATATGATTTCATTTAAAGGCCATTTTTGCTCAAAAATACATGCAATAAAAGTCAAAAATTTACTAATGAGTTAATAGGGAAAGAACGAGGGCTGATAAAAGTGTGAAAAAGATGAGTGCGGGTGGAAACAGATTGAGGTGTGTGTTCAATGAGGTGGTCTGAGGTGGGAGACGAACCGCGTTGACTGTTGTGTGAAAACAGGTGAAGAAAAGCTTTCCAGTCTCAAACCCCATGTATTCTTACAGTTATTCTCAGGCACTTAACTACATTGACCATGCCATTAGTCCAAGTTGTCATTTCCAAATAAATATAAGCAAATCAGCAAACTTTTCTGCACAACAGAAACCATGTTATCATCGCTTGCACATCACTTTTCATTGCCAAAGGATTTTTGCAAAACACTAGTCACAGTGATCATTCGGTAACACCAAAACCACATCAGAGTGTCTGATCAAGCAAATCACCTGAAAATAGCGGCAGTTGCTAAATCTCGATCCCAAAACACTACTGAACTTGGGCCAAACTTGCACTTGGTTGCACTACTTCCTGCAACTCTAACTCTCAACCACTCAAAAGCTGCTAACACGGTATAAAAGTAGTAATAAAGTGGTGTAATTTTTAACACACAATGAAACAAGACTGCAGAGGACATGGACGTAGATGTGGAAGAGGAAACAGTGGGCAAGGTCAGAGACAGAGGTCAGCCATAAAATTACAGCCACTGTCACTGACCATGTTCATGGTCATGTGTTGCATCAATTATTCAAACATTCAAGAGGGAAAATAGTCCTGTAACATTTACTTTCTGTAATTCAAATATAGACCACAGTTCTTGCAGTTATCAGATCTATATTTACTGCAGTATTCTACATTACACATCTGTCTTTATAGACTCTAAAGAAGACCTGCAGCTGGTGGGAGTGGCCGCTGTTCACTGCTGACACTGAAGCAGTGATTGTTCAGATGGTGCTGGGGAACAATACACTCCTTTTACAGGAAATACAGGCTGCTGTAACTGCAGACCACACAACATATCACAACATTCATTCAGTCACTTTATCAGCTGAGATATCAATATGTACAGGTAAAACCTCACTATATGAGTTGTCCACCATACGTTTACTGTAACTCTGTGCATCACTCGGTATATCAGAGACTGGTCCTGTCGTATACATCCCAACAGCTGGGCCATATAACTCTGGAAAGCTTATTGTATTCCTTGATGAGATTTACAGAGCACTTCTGGAGTCTGAAGGGAGAGAACATGCTATGGAAAATCACATGCCTTTTTTATATCACATGACAAAATGTGTTTTCTTGATTTTTGTGTTTTCATACACACCCAATAAACCCACTTTCCCTTCACAGAAGACATGTTTTTGTTCTTTGTTGCTCCCTCTGTGTGTACAGATTTTACTGCAGTGAGTGAGTATTTTGTATGAAAGTGGTCACTGACTGCCTGTGTGTGTCTCCTGTTTGACTGATGTGAGTTTTGCAATAGCTATTTAGTGTTTTGATTCACGTAGAGGGTTTTGCAGGGGAGTTCTGCCAAATTTGTTAGTGTTCTGCAGGCCGCATCGGCTGATTTGAGAATGTGGTTATTATTTTGAAAAAAGTAGTTAAGCGCCTGAGAAAAACTGTAATGGGAGAGAACGAATGACGGGAAAAAAGGATGAAAAAGATGAGTGGGGTCATAACGGTTAGCGATATGAGTCCGTGGCCTCTTGAACCACAACAGATTTGCTGACTTTGTGAAGAACGGCTGCCGTGCAGTAAAACGTGGAAATCTGAGATCCATGTTAGTCTTTTGGGAAAAAATGGAGGAAAAAATGGACAGAACTGGTGAACGAGTGCCCATATCAAAAACGTATATAAAAGCAGCCCACACTGCAGTAGGCCGCACGTTTTAGAGCTGGAACGAAGTTTCTAATGCAAACACTGTAGGAGGAGTGGCAGTGTGTGGGATTAATTAGCACTTTCACAATTATGTAGAATGTGGACATAATGTCAGGACATCAAAAACAGATTGACAGATCAAAAACAGATCTACAGTACTGTGCAAAAGTTTCAGGCAGGTGTGAAAAAATGCTGTATACAAAGAATGCTTTCAAAAATAGAAGTGTTAATCATTTATTTTCATCAATCAACAAAATGCAGTGAATGAACAAAAGAGAAATCTAAATCAAATCAATATTTGTGACCCTCCACGGCAAAACCAGTCGCTTGTCGCAACAGAGGTTTCCGAGAAAAACCACCGTTTATGTTGCGTGAGGTAAAATTTTGGATTTTTTGTTTTTAGTGTTTTGAAACAGTGGAAGGTCTATACTGTACTGTTGTGAATAAATTTGGCTGAAAAACTTACCCTTTCCATCCTAAAAACGTGACTTTCTTGAGGTGAGGAATTCAATTCCAGCAGAATGTTAAAAGTTTCTGTTTTGACCGCTCTACTTCAATATTTACGCTAAATCCACTGGTTGACTAGCGTGAAGATATTTCTCTGGAATCCATCTTCGTCTCCCGAGTTCAGTTAACCTAACGCAGGTAGGCTATCCGTGTGGCTGTGAATGCAGCGTAGGCTACCGTAAATACAAACGTAGCCGCGACCGCACCAAGCGTCTGTGAGTGCTACGGCGATAGTCAACTTCAAAGGCAGATTTCTCCGTTTCTCACTTGGCGTGACAGGAGAAACCCGACTCCTTTGAATGTTGATATCTCAGTCATATGTCGTCCCATTCATTCCATATAGGCATCGTTTTGAAGCTTGATTTATGCCATTTCATGAAAACATAACTCAATTTTGAACATTTGCGACAAGCGACTGTTTTTGCCATGGAGGGTCACATTTGGTGTGACCATCCTTTGCCTTCAAAACAGCATCAATTCTTCTAGGTACACTTGCACACAGTTTTTGAAGGAACTCAGCTGGTAGGTTGTTCCAAACATCTTGGCGTTTCAACCTATGTGTGGCATTGATGATCATTAGCATCTGTTTGGTATAATTGGTTGATCATACACCTGACTATAATCCAACAAAATCCCTGACTTTGTGCAAGTGTACCTATAAGAATTGATGCTGGTTTGAAGACAAAAGGTAGTAACACCAAATATTGATTTGATTTAGAATTTTCTTTTGTTCGCTCACTTTGCATTTTGTAAATTGATAAAAATAAACAATCATTATTTATATTTTTGAAAGCATTCTTTGTTCACAGCATTTTTTCACATCTGCCTAAAACTTTTGCACAGTACTGTATTAAAGGAGAAGTCTTCAATAATTTCCCTGAATTTAGTTTCCTTTTTTGCATGGCACTGCAATATTCCATTTTGTACTCTTTAAATCACACACATGTATTCTCTTACTTCCCCATATGGAGAGAGTTGAGAGCAGATGTGAGACGTACATTTCTCTTCTCTACATCTGCTCAGAGAGAATGAAAAACGTCCCGGTATAATGGCACTCCTCTTTTTGGCTGAGAGACCAGCACAACCGTAGCACTGATTGTTGAAATATTTATGACAGGAGATGAAACGCTGATGATTCCCACACTGTCCCCAGCGTTGGCTTTGCTTTGTGAGTCTCTCTCAGGCTGGAGTCTGCGGATTTATGGAGACGTTGTGAACACTTTTACCCGTCATGGGCTACTACTACACACACTGGCATCAAAGTGGGAAAAAGATTACGATTATAGTCTGCGTTCTCTAGTGGGGAACTGAGCCGTAGCATGGGAAACCTTTTTTAGAGATGCATGATGGGAAAAACAGTTAATCAAATATAACGCTTAATTCTACTGAGAGACAAAGAAGAGAAATTTGGGTAGAAATTTGAGTAGATGTTGTTTTTATGTTGAATTACTGTTGAACGATTGCATCATTTTATCTGATATCATTTAACATTAAATATCAAAAGTCACATTAATATTGCTTAGTCAGTCCCTCCAGCCTAAAATGCCTGATTTTGAGGAAGCTTTTCTAAAAAAAATTGTTGCAATAACGTTCCAGGAGCTAGTCAATGTTGTGGAAAATTTATGATTTTGTCCCCCTTTATAATGATTCTTTAACAATGAATTAACACGAAGGGAACAAAACCACTATTATTTTTATTATCCATTAATCATTTAGTTATTTTTGAAGGTAAATGTGAGGCATTTTTATCACATGTTGCCTGCGTCTTCTAAACGTAACAAGGAAGGGAGTTTGTTGACCTATGGCTCAACGTTTTGCGGGAAATGACAATGATTGTGGAAAAATTGTGGAAAAGCTGCGGCAATTATTCAGAATTGCATGGTAGTAATGAATTTGCGGGGATTGGTTGAATTTGCATTGATAGTTGCAACATCGCAAAATCACGGAGGGTCTGTTTAGTGTATGGTGTTTGCTTTGTTCAGTTCTTTTTGAGGACAGATTAGGCTTCGCATCTTCCACTTATTTGTAATGTGGTGTACAATGTGCATTGATCCGGTCTCGACTTGGTCTCGCCCCGCCCTGGTCTTGGTCTCATCTTGGTCTCGGCCCTTCAGAATTTTGGTCTAGTCTTGGTTTCGACACACTCTGGTCTCGGATAAGGACTTGGTCTCGGTTTAGGTGGCCCAGACTACATCTCTAGCTCTTTAGCCAGAGTGACTTCAATTTTCCAAATTTCAGGGACATTTTCAACTTGGGCTTAAGGCTCTTGCTCAAGGACCCAATGATGGTAGGACTGGAAGTAGGATTCGAACCCACAACCTCTTGGTCTAGAAGTGAGCATCCTAAACACCACCACTGACAAATTTGCATTTGCAATTTCAAATACTTTAACAGTTGCATGTTGGATTTTCTAACTACAGCATTTTACTGTAAATATCAAATACAGCACGCACACTGTGAAAATACAGCAATACCGTTGCCAATATTATACTGTAAAATTTTACAGTATATTTAGGTGAAATGCAGAATTCAGCTACACCTTTGTCCACTCTGTCTACACTGATGCAGGAAACAGACAGAATTTCCTCTCTGCTTTCGTCTTGGTCAGCATTCTGGTCAGACTACATCCAGAACTGGCAGCTCTTCCTGCTGAGTTATCTGAAGCCTCCCTCCGGACGCTCGCCTGTTTCCGCTCACACTCACACTCACTGTGTGTCTCCCGAAGCATTACCCACAATGGCCCGGGTGTGGGCCTGGCCGTACTGTCATGGGCGGACGAACACACGGGGTCGAGAGGTCACAGTAACACCCATGACTCATCTGCTGATCTCATACTGGGCATGGGAAGTGAAATTAATATACAGTACTAGAGTGTGTGTGCATGTATTTAGGGGTTTGTGAGAACCTGACTGTTCCTGAAAAGATGAATTTTTTTCGGGGACATTTTTTGCAATGTGAGGCATTTTTGGTCATTATTAGGAAATGGATTTTTTCGTTTTTCATAAAGAAAAATGATTTCATAGAAACTGTTCATTAATTCATTCATTCATTATCCAAGCCGCTTAATCCCAACTGGGGTCACGGGGGAACCAGAGCCTATCCCGGGAACTTACGGGCGGAAGGCAGGGAACAACACACCGCAGGGCACAAACACACTCACACAGTCACACTCACACCTTACGGGGCCAATTTAGAGTCACCAGTTAACCTATAGTGCATGCGTTTGGACTGTGGGAGGAAACCAGAGCACATGGACAAAACCCACATAAACACGGGGAGAGCATGCAAACTCCACACAGAAAGACCCCACGGCCGTCCCCAGGGTTCGAACCCAGGACCTTCTTGCTGTGAGGAGGCAGCGCTAACCACTGCGCCACCGTGCCACCCCACTGTTGATGTTTTAATTGAAAAACCAAAATATTTGCTTTTGGTTACTGAGGCTGGGATTAGAATTAGGGTTAGAAATAGCTGTTGTTTTATTTGCATGTCGTCATGATGAAATAGTGGGTGTGGGTATGTACCGGGGTTTTGGGGTTGTGAGGACCTGGCTGTACACTAAAAGTAATAGTAATAAAATAAGTAAAATAGTAATAGTACTAATAGTAAATAGTAATAGCAAATAGTAACTATGATTAATTATGGACGTCTTTGGTAGTAACTCACAAAGATAGTAATACAAGTGTGCGTGTGTGTGTGCGTGTGTGGACCAGACTCATTTTCAGTTCCTCTTCATTCACACACACACACACACACACACCCAGACACCCACACACACTCGTTCTTATATTCCTCTCATTGGAATTGTCCGGCCAGCTCAGTCAGTAAGCATGAGACTCTTAGGGTGAATCCCATTTCACCCTTTGGCCCTACGCCTCAGCCCTACTCCTTGGCCCTTGGCCCTATGAAATGCACAGAGCAATACAGGTCATTCAGTAATGAAACTTGTTTTAACGATGGAGATGCGTTCTGATCGGTGGTGAGAGTGAGAATATATATTTGTGACTCTGCAAGGCAAAACAAGTGGTTTGTCGCAAATTTTCGAAATTGAGTTATTATGTTTTCATGAAAGGGCATAAATCAAGCTTCAAAATGATACCTATATGGAATGAATGGGACGACATATGACTGAGATATCAACATTCAAAGGAGTCGGGTTTCTCCTGTCACGCCAAGTGAGAAACGGAGAAATCTGCCTTTGAAGTTGACTATCGCCGTAGCACTCACAGACGCTTGGTGCGGTCGCGGCTACGTTTGTATTTACGGTAGCCTACACTGCATTCACAGCCACACGGATAGCCTACCTGCGTTAGGTTAACTGAACTCGGGAGACGGAGATGGATTCCGGAGAAATATCTTCACGCTAGTCAACCAGTGGATTTAGCGTAAATATTGGAGTAGAGCGGTCAAAACAGAAACTTTTAACATTCTGCTGGAATTGAATTCCTCACCTCAAGAAAGCCACGTTTTTAGGATGGAAAGGGTAAGTTTTTCAGCCAAATTTATTCACAACAGTACAGTATAGACCTTCCACTGTTTCAAAACACTAAAAACAAAAAATCCAGAATTTTAACCCACGCACCATAAACGCTTGTTTTTCTCGGAAACCTCCGTTGTGACAAGCGACTGGTTTTGCCGTGAAGAGTCACATATATAATACTGCTATCATCCATAGGGACTGGAGCTTATTCCGGGAACTATGGACACCCAATTTAGAGTCGCCAATTAACCTATAGTGCATGCTTTTGGACTGTGGGAGAAAACCAGAGCACCCGGAAGAAACCCATGCAAACACAGGAGGAACATGCAAACTCCACACAGAAAGACCCAAATACTGATCAGTAATCATTAGTGTTGAGTACTGAGGTTGGTACTTTTAAAGGTACTTTTGTTGGTACTACTGGGTATCGGTTCATGTCAAATCAAACGGTGTCAAATTTCGGTACAGTCACATGTTCATCAGCAGCGGCGGCGCACAAGCTGAACGGGACCTACGAGACTGGATGAAAGGTTTACATTATTCAAGTTATCTCAGCGTTTCAATGCAATTTACATTTACAGCAGCAATAGGATAGAAATAGATATTTACTGCAGTTATATTTCCACCTGCTATTTAAGCTGTAGTGTTAGTTTTCTGTAAATATGGCGACAAGCTGAAAGCGTTCGATTGTGTGACTGCACTTTACTAAATTCGACGAAGACAGCGCGACATGCAACATTTACCATGCAAAATGCAGAACTGGAGCTCGCAATATGTCAAACTTAAGGAGACACCTCGTTAAACACAAAATATATTTACGGGCGGATGAGTGTGCGGTGTTTGATAACTGGAGCGCCACAGTTAAAGCTACAGCCGCAACTACAGCGCCTGCACCGATAATCACCCCTGCAGCCAGCATCGACATCGGATCTACGCTGTCGGCAAGTTCCACTGCAGTGATCTAATTAGTGATCCATCTGTTTTAGCTATTGTTCTGGGATCTTTTTATTAAAACTGTAATAAATTTATATTGTAGTTGTAAGATAAGCGTTTGAATTTAGTTTGGGGCTTATTTATTATTACTGTATTTTTTAACGTTGATACAAACCAGGTATTACAGATTCAGAGCAAGGTATCCAAATGAGGTACCATTTAGTATCGGTACCAAACACCAGGTACTGGTACCAGGAATCAAATGGAAATCGTACTGTATCGATATTGGCAGACATTGAATCGTTGTCCACTGAATCGATATAATATCGTATCTTGATGAAACTTGTGCTTTACACGCCTAGTGGTTACCAACTGTTTTCAGGAGTGTATGACGACGGATGGGTAAGAATAAACAGTGAGGTGCCGGAACTCCCCATTGAGAAAGGTCGAGTGCATTATGGGATGTTTGGAAGTTGTTTTCCTGTTCCGGTGGAGGAGACGCTGTTTGGGAATACGGCTGAAGTCAAGCCGGCCAAGGATAAGCAGAGGAAATCTTTTGTCATGATTTGCGTGTAGAGGAACAAAGACTTATAGTTTACTGACACACACACACACTTAGGGTGTTGGCAGTGTGTGAGGTCAACGTTTTTTCGAAACACAGGCTCTTGTTTCCTCTTAAAGAAAAGGAAGATAAAGAGTGTGGGAGTTTTGGTTTCTTCCAGTACACACACACTCACACACACACATCAAAAACATTACAGATGTTCATACCGAAGTGTGTATGCTTTGCATTAAGCTCAACAAAATAATTAGCATTAAAGTTTTATATGTATTAGACTATATACAGTACTGACTATATAAAGCACATTTTGTTGAACATTTTGGCTGAACTCTGCCTCCACATCCCGGTTCCAAAATATTAAGATACAGGCCATGACGTTTTTTAAATCAGACACTCAAGAATTTCACCATGTTGCGATCGCAACTATTAACACAAATTCAGCCAATTCCAGAGAATTCATTACTACCGTGCAATTTTGACCAGTTACCGCAACTTTTCCACAATTTCCAACCAATCATTGTCGTTTTGCGCAAAACGCTGAGCCATACGTCAGCAAACTCACTTCCTTGTCACGTTTAGATGACGCAGGATACAAACGTCTCACATTTACCTGCAAAAATAAGTAAATGATTAAAGGTTAGTAAAAATAATAGTGGTTTTGTTCCCTTCCTCCACACAGTCAAACAAAACGATGCTCAAAACACAGCACACGGACCAACCACACTAACGTGAGGGTGAGCAGGCAAATGCTCTCTGGATCGGCTGGGGCTTAAATAGAGAAGGTAGAGGAGATTAGGAACAGGTGAAGGCCATAAAGTAATCAGTGGGAAAGTGAGGGAGTTAGAAAGAAACCCTGGCTAGAACTCCGGGGACCTGGAGCGCTGCCAGTGGGAAGTGGGCGGAGCGACCGTCACAATTGGAACAAAACGCTTAAAAAGGCCACAATTTTCATCACATTTTTTTTTAAGAAAAGCTGAAAAATCCGCCATTTTTGGTCGCAACAATCTCAAAAAAGGCCTGCGAAATCCAGAAGGGATTGATTGATTCATTCATTCATTGGGTATTCATCCAAAAGTCTCAAACTGACATTTCCCTAAATCTTTTTCGACTTATTTTGGGCCGTACAGTGCTGTGCAAAGGCCAAGCCTTATTTCTTTTTTATTTTGTTAAGAAAATGATTTATTGCAACATGCATAAGCATACACCAGTCACAAAAAAAACATTACAGACGTTCATACCACAGTGTTTATGCTTTAAATAATGCTTAACAAACTCATTTGCATTACACCTCTTAATAAAATAGTATAGTATTATAGTGGACTAAACTAAATATCACCACAATGCTATATTAATAATAATAATAATAATAATAATAATAATAATAATGTGTGGAGTTTGCATGCTCTCCCTGTGTTTGCATGGGTTTCCTCCTACAGTCCAACAGCATGTAATATAGGTTAATTGGCGACTCTAAATTGGCTGTGTAAGTTGTGAATGAGAGTGTGCTTGTGTGAGTGTGTGTGCCCTGCGTTGTGTTGGTGTCTGCCCAGGGTTGGTCCCAGACTTGCGCCCGTAGTTCCCGGTATACACACCGGGCCCCCCGCCCATGACCCCAGGTTGGAATTAAGCGGCTCGGACAATGAATGAACTATTATACTGGGTGTTATCGTGGACTATTTGTCATTGTGAACACAGCACAGCACACACTCCACCACAACCAAATATCACCTCTGCATCTGACCCATCCGTGAAGGAGCAGTGGACAGGTGACACGGGCAACGCCCGGGGAGCAGTGCTTGGGGACGGTACCTTTACCGAAGACCTTCGGGGACAACTCTTTAACTGTTACACAACCAACATAAAATTAACCTTGAATGAAGGTAAATATATTATATGTATGTGTGTGTGTGTGTGTCTGTGTGTAAAGCTGAACTTTGTGATGTTGTTATTATTATTTTCAGCATGTTTCTGAGTGGCAGCTGTGCCCGTGGTGAGCATGACTGGCAGCGGTGCCCCAGTGCCACATACCCACAATCCTCAGCTCCTATAACAGCTGTTCTGGCCATGGGCAAAGAGTCTGGGTCCTAGACATAGAGGAGAGAGCAAATAACCAAACCCCAAACTCTGCAGAGAGAGAGGGAGGGAGAGAGAGAGAAAGAGAGGTAAGATATTCGTACATCAAGTTAAGTGAACGTCACAAGTTTTATTGCGATCCAGTATCATATCAATTCAGCAGACAACAATGTGACGTCTGCAGCGTTACCGTTCTAATTCAGTGCAGTTCAGGCATCGGTGATGAATATCAAAATGCTGAATAAAGAGTGAAAGTGAGTAATTATTGGTTATACTGCATTTTGGGATTTTTCTGTTTTCGTTCGGCACACTGTTTTGACTGGATTTGAACTGTGCCTCCATGTTTCGCTCACTCCAAGTTTGGGTTCACCAAGCAATCCTTACATAGACTGATGTTTAAAGTGAGTAATTATTTGTCATTGTGAACACAGCACACCACAGCAAATGTGACCTCTGTATTCGACACATCCCTGAAGGAACAGTGGCCAGCTTTTAGACAGCGCTCAGTGATGTGCAGTGATTTTGGATGGTACCTTGCTCATGAGTACCTCATTGATACCTTTACTGGTTTGAGATTCGAACCTGCGACCTTCACGGGGCGTAAGACTGTCCCAATGAAATGTGACCTGCATTTGACCCATCCGTGAAAGAGCAGTGGGCAGGATTTTGGCAGCGCTCGGGGAGCAGTGTTTGGGAACGCTACCTTGCTCATGAGTACCTCAGTAGTACCTTTACCGGTCCAGGATTCAAAACAGTGACCAAAAAATTTCAGGAATGGTACATTACTTACATTATAAATAACTAATCATGATTTATCGTTATTGAACAAGTTACTCTTTATAGGTTATACAATTAACTGAAAAAATATACAAAAATATAACCGTGCAGACGCACAAGAGACAGACAGACAGACAGACAGAAATCAAAGTGTGTAGCTACAGATGTTCCTGCTCTGATTGTTAAGAGGAAGAGGAGATCTGTGGAGTCGAGAGGAGTGACAGATTTGCTCCATCCGACAGGAAAGATCATCACAGGATACAGTCAGAGAGCAGCTGTGTGTGTCTGTGTGTGTGTGTGTCTGTGTGTGTGTGTCTGTGTGTGTGTGTGTGAAAGAGGAAGCTCTTGACTGAGGAGGGAAGAACCTGCTGCCCAGCCCTGTGAACTTTGTAAAAGATCACGGTCAGACGTAATAAACCTCAAAAAATAGCAGCACAGTGCAGATTTTACAGCACGTCCCCTTTTACTGTTAATGTCTTGTTT
>JAVGVS010000465.1:122943-127943 GCA_032718565.1 Distichodus sexfasciatus | reverse complement strand
TTAACAGTAGGAGAAGTCACAGAACTTCCAGAGTTTTATGGCAATTCGATGCCGGCCTGCTGGGACGGGAGGATGTGGCAGCTTTATCTTTATCTGTGTGTGTGTGTGTGAAGTCATGCATGTGTGTGGCAAGTAGCCTGGAGTGTTGGAGGAGGCAACAGCAGCAGTAGCAGCAGCAGTGTCTGGGAGGATGCTGATGGGCGTGTGTGTGTGAGAGAGAGAGAGTGTGTGTGTACCCAGGAAAGACGTGGTACAGCTGTTGGCTCAGCCGACGTCGGAGGGGCCCAGCTTTGCGCTCTGGAGCAGACTGGTGGAGCGTAAAAGGAGAAGTGACTGCAGTGATGCCCCCCCCGCCAGTGCGGCTGCGGTTTGGGCCACCAGGTGGGATGCGGGGACGACGCCATGATGACGCCACGACGACGACGCCTGCCTGGGCTTTGTGCTGGATCTCGCATCAGCATCGCGCCATCTCCCCTACCCATCCCAACCAGCTGCAGCCTGCTAATCACCCTCGCCACCACACACACACACAAACACACACATACACTTCTGCTCCACAACACACACTAACACATCAGCCGCACGCACATCAACATCCTTCACACTCCGTGATTCCATTACGAATGCCAGGGCCTATGCTGACAGATGCCAGTGGAAGAACGAAAGGCGGCATCAAAGCCGCCGCTCTGGCACGTCGGGAATTTTGGCTTCCGTCAGATGTGTTTTGTCAAAGTGAGGCTGCGTTCGCTCCAGCGAATTTAATTCTGTGTTACGAGGATGGACATTTTGTATTTACAAGTTGTCAGTGTTGAGTATTTAACTACAAGTAACAATGATTTTAACTTAACTACTCTTTACAGTAGCTTATCGGAAGTGAATCTACGTTTACAATGAAATTGACATATAACCGGCCCAAACCCCCAACAAGCAAGCCTGAGGCGTCAGTGGCAAGGAAAACTCCTTCTAGTAGGAAGACACCTTGAGAGGAACCAAGACTCGGAAGGGGACCCCGTCCTCCTCTGGCGTACTTAATAAAAAAAGTGAAGATATAAAAACAGTCAGAGGGATGCTTTCGAATCCCGAGTCGAGAATGTGTTCAATTTTAAATTGGTAATTTAGTTCAAATCCATAGGGTCCGAAAAATCCCACCTGGTTGCAGAGGACTTACAGAGGCAGGTGGCATCTGATAGGCTTCTATGCTTCTAGATTGTACTCCCTGCGTAACAGTGCACTCTTGGAAGCTGCTAGATGGAGTCGGAAGGTGGAGTTTACCTTCATGAACATAGAAGCAATAATCTGTGGCCGTGACTTGCTGTAACTTTCTGTCCAATAATGTCTTTTAAACAAAGCATACACTTAACCAGTGTTAGCCCAGAGGGAAAGTTCAGTTTATTTGTTCTGCTTCACATTTCCCACCACATCAATGAGCTTGTGTTCACACAGCAGGACCAAGTCATGGATCGGAATTCTGCTATTTTTAGAATGCATTAATTTGAATAATTTTGAGTACTTGTAAAGGAATTTTGGTCAACATTTGCCAGAGGCACGTGCGAAAATACTTTTTTTTTATTGTGCAGTACACTTAAGAGTCATAAATTGATACATATAATAAATGATTAATTATTAAATATGGAGGAAATGTACACATCAATGTGAGTGAGTGGGTGAGTCATTATTTGTCATGAGCCTTTGTCATGCACAATAGAGCCGGGCGATTAATGACTCACCCGAGTTATTCACCCGGATCCATTAAACAACTCACGAATCACGAATCTGAGATCTCCATTAACCCGAATCCATCGAGTCCTCACTACACCATGACTAAAATATAAATCCCATGACGTACAACACACCTCTTATAATCAATTCAAACTCATTATAAGATCAATACGGTCATAGTAGCAAGTATCGCTACAAAAAATGTCGTAAATTACAGTTCAATTGCAGCACCACACTCAAATGAGTGATCTAAAGAACTTTCTACAGAGTCCAATCCTCTAAGTAAATTATGGGACTCGTGTCAGTCCAATCAGTAGCGCTGCGTGAAGCACACGTTCATGAGTGAATCCGTCCGTAAACTCCCTCTAGAGCCGGAAACACAGACAAATCTGAATCGCGGGTTAGCGCTTGTCACTGTCATGAGTGAATTTGTCGGTTAACTTCCTACAGCTGGAAACACAGAGCCATATCTGGGGTGTGTTTCCCAAAAGCATAGTTGCTAACTACGTTATCAACGTAACATAGTGTACATTAGCATTTAACATAGTGTTGCTAACATAGTTAGCCCTCCTGAATCTCTCACACACGCAGGTTAGCGCTCCCACATACAGATTGAACCCGCCGGCTAACTTCCTCTAGTGCCACTAGATAAATAAATCTTTGCCGCTCTGGTTGCCTTGTCCTGGTACTTTGTCATTTATTCTCATCACAAGCCACGTATACTCTCTTCAGTGAAAAACAAACGATTCAGCGGGAGATTTGGAAATACTGACTCGCACACCCGGATCAGTTTAGTGAGTGACTACAGATGCAACATTAGTTCTGTGTGACGTGCTGTCACTATTCGCAACTGTAACTTTGTTGATAGCATGAAACCTCTTTGTCTGTGGTTACTTTTTACACAAATACTTTCAACAAATGGTGTTTTACAGTAGCAGCTGCATCTGTTGCCAGTGGTCAACAACAGCAGACTGGACAAAGGTTTTGGGTCATGTGTTTCCTCTTACATTGACAACTATGAGGTTAAGTTGTTATAAGCTAAGCTAAGTTACCTCAGCTAACGTCACCTGATTTCTGTGGGTTGATAGTCTGCTAACTTGTTTGGGATTTTTTTCTGATTTACATCAGTGTTGTAGTTTGTCACAATCAACCAAGCGCACCTTAACTAACCCTAGCTGCACACTGGTTTATTCGTCGTTTGTACGTCTGAGCTGACATAAGTGTAGTAAGTTTACCTCATCAACTTAGCCGCTAACGCTAACTAATCATAACGCTGGCTGGCAGAGGCTGGTGTTATTGAGCATTTGTTTTTTTGGGGGGAAGCCACTGTCATTCACCAGATGCATTCCAAAGTGAAAAGCGGAAGTATCTAACTATATTTTCTGGTTCGAACGTTGGACGTTCTGCATAAGGCCCATTGTGAACACACCACAGAACAGCACACAGTGCACCACAACGAAATGTGACCCATCCGTGACGGAGCATTGAGCAGCTTTCATGGGCTAACATACCTTGCTCATGAGTACTTACCTCTGTTACCTTTACCGGTCTTGGGATTCGAGCCGGCGACCTTCCCTTCCAATCACGGGGCCAACGTCCTAACTGTTACGCTACCAACTGCCCCACAGTGGCAAAAACACACTCATTCCTCTGAAATCTATCAACTGTATTATCTACACTCAAACTAAGAAGCCATTTTCATGCTGCTTTATCACAAAGATCTACACAATATGAAAAACCTCTCAACAGCTCCAAAATCTCTCAGACCTATTGTTCTCTCTGGGATGGAGCAGAGTCGTGAAATGGGGTGTGTTCTGAAAAGGAAGGTAACTGCACTCATGCCAGGGTCAGTGTGAACAGACGTCTCTTCCTCTCCCGCGTTCTTTTCCTCCACGCCTCGTCTCGCAGTAATAACCTACAAGTTTAAAAGTTCCAAATAAGGCCGGCCTGAGAGAGGTGAGAGCCAGAGCCTGTTCCCACTGCCCATGCAGTCAGGCCAGTGAAAGTGTGAGCGGAGAGAGAGAGAGAGAGAGAGAGAGTCAGCCCTGCAATGTAACGCTCCATTAGTAACATCAACACCATCACTCAAATCAGTCCAAATACCATTTCGGACATTTTCTCAATGACATCATTGGGGTTAAAGGTGATGTAAATGCTGTGTTCAACGAATTAAACTTTATCGTGAGTGGGAATGCGGATGTGTATGACATATGGAGCGTTCAATCATAAATCTCACATAAAATCATAAATCTCACATAAAAGGAAGCCAGTCTGAAAATGACAAGAGCTAAACAACTATAACAAGCTATCTGGGGTAACTGGTAGCGTACCGGTTAAGGAGTTGGCCCTGTGATTGGAGGGTCGTCGGTTCAAGTCCTGGACTCGTAAAGGTACCACTGAGGTCTTCAGTCTTTCTTAGGTGAGTGATTATTTGTCATTGTGAACACACACAAATGTGACCTCTGCATTTAACCCATCCGTGAAGGAGCAGCGGGCAGCTAATAAGCGACCAGGGAAGCAGTGCTTGGGGATGGGGAAGTTAACTCAGTGGTAACTTTACCGGCCCTGGATTCGAACCTGTGACCTTCTGATCACGGGGCCAACACCCTACCGTTGCGCCACCAGCTGCCCCAGATTGTTGCGGCAGCTTTTCTAAAAAAAAAAAAAAAAGGCGTTTTAGGCGTTTTGTTGCAATTAAATTGCGGGAGAAAGTTAAAGTTGTGGTATTTTGTTCCCTTAATAATGATTCTATTTAAAATAGAAAAAAAGGTAAATGAGAGGCGTTTTTATCACACACATTTCCTGTGCCTTCTAAACATAACAAGGAAGTGAGTTCACTGACGTATGGCTCAATGTTTTGTGGGAAATGACAATGATTGGTCAAAAATTGTGGAAAAGTTGTGGTAATTGTCACGCCTGCGCCTCCTCCCCGACGCTCGGACTCGCCAGAGTATTAAACCTGAGGTTTGATGTGTCGTGTGTGATTGTCTCGGCAATGGGTGTCTGTCCCTTTAAGAGTTTCCCGCCAGTCACTTCCTGGTTGTCCGTGTCATCAGGTGATGGTTTCCCCTTCCTGTTTGTGTGTCACTTCCCTATTGGTGCTAGCTAGCCTAGCCATGCTATAAAACCAGACCGATCCGGTTGTTTGTCGTGTGTCGTCGTCGTGGGTGCGTGTGTTTATGCTCCTCTGTTTTCCCAGCCATCTGCCACTCTGCCGCTTCGGACTTTGGACTTGGAGACTGCTGTTGAGTCTGAGAACGAGTGAGTTCCCCTGCTGTTTT
>JAVGVS010000465.1:0-88053 GCA_032718565.1 Distichodus sexfasciatus | reverse complement strand
ATAATTTATATATATATATATATGGAGTTTCTCGCGATCTGACCACCGGTAAATTCATGAAGCAGCATGGAGTCAGTGCTGGTCTTTTCAGCTGTTAAAGTGCGGTGATTTACGGCAGTGGTGAACGGGCTTCTCTAAGGTCAGAGCCGGGCTACTTCAGATCCGGAGCTTGGCGAGGTCTCGCCCTTTTAAGTGCGTCAAGATTAAAGCCCTATGAGGTTTGAGTAAGTTTGGGGCTTTGAGGTTAACCCAGAATGACTGCAATAATCCACAGAGTTAATGAGGGTAACATCAAACACAAGCAGCGCAGGACAATTGAATGTGGTCAGAGAGCATTTGGGTCCATGAAAGCTTTGGTCACCCACAAACAACGCTTATGAGTTTTCCAGTAGCTTAGGAAAACTTTAGAAGAAGGGCGTTTAAAATGAAATTGTGAAATGTGTGGTCTTGGTTTTAATAAATACAGTGCTAAAAAGAACATATTATATCCAGCAAATGGAAATGAAACAGAACTCATTATGATGTTGAAACAGCCTTGTTCATGTTATTACTCCCTCTTTTAATTGCCTTTATTTTGGCACTTCTGGTGATTTTTGTGGACACTATGACTTAAAATGTTCTGCTCATTTAGGAGAATTTGTCTGATATTTCACCTGCATCTCTACTTTTTGTCTCTTCTGTCCTTTTGATGAGGTCACACAGTGCGGTCAGATTTTTTACCATAGACTTTAATATGGAACACTTTTTGTGAGTAATGTTGATTACCTAACGTTTTTATTATATTAAACCACTTTATTCTTCTTTCTTTAACTAGATTTCTCTCTTTTATCTTTTTCTTCAAGGGGTAAATGAAAATTCTGCCTCGTTTTTGAGGAGATGATTCATACTTCTGACTTTATTTCTCTTGTTTCTTACCAGTTTTTTAAACTTAAAATGTCAGTAAATTTTTTTTTTAAATGAGTGATTATTTGTCATTGTGTACACACCACAGCACAGCACACAGTGCACCACAACCAAACGTGACCACCTGCGTTTGACCAATCAATGGAAGAGCAGTGGGCAGCTAACATGGGCAGTGCCTGGAAGCTGTGCTTGGGGGACGGTACCTTGCTCACTAGTACCTGGGATTCGAACCGGCGACCTTCCAATCACAGGGCAAACACCCTAACTGTTACGTTATCAACTGCATAACCGTCCAATTTAATAATTGGCGCAGCTGGTGGCGTAACGGTAGGGCGTTCGCCCCGTGATCAGAAGGTCGCAAGTTCGAATCCAGGGCCGGTAAAGTTACCACTGAGGTACTCATGAGCAGGGTACCGTCCCCAAGCACAACTCCCCGGGCACTTGTTAGCTGCCCACTGCTTCTTCACGGATGGGTCAAATGCAGAGGTCACATTTCGTTGTGCTGCACCGTGTGCTGTGCTGTGGTGTGTCCACAATGACAAATAATCACTCACTTTAAAGCAGTGTTCACTAGGGGGTCATGATTTAAAAAATCCCACGATTCAATTAGATTCTGATTCAAAATTGATTCATGATCCACAAGCGACCCACAATTCATAAACGATTCACGATTCAATACGTAAATGAATTTGTTTCCAGATTGCTGTTTTGAGTTACTTTTCCCATTTGACTGTGGCAGATCAACATAAAAATCACACTGAAACATGTGATTCCATTCGACTCGAGTCAGTCAACTCAATTTATTAGACAATGGCTGAACGAGAGCCATCACAAAAGTACGACTTAAATTCTTTGTGAGAGATTGGAATTTTTATTAACTCTGCTGAAGAAAGAATCTGTTTACCTCGTATGTCCAGAGAATGGAGCTTTGACCAAAACAGGAAACTTGGAACCCCAACATTCCACAACATATAAAGTTCAAGGACAAGTATTCTCGGGAAAATTCAACTCTTTATGAGGACGCAGTAAAAGAGAAGAGAAAATACTGCAGCTTCCTTTTGCATTAAGCCACTTTTCAGTAAGATATGGCACATTTTTAGAGGCGTGATCATGAAAGCCATGGTTACTATTATATTGTATTGTACCAGCCAAAGTGGATCAGTAGTTGAGGTGTTGGATTGGTAATGTTCTCAGCCTTGCAGATGTGGGTTCAAATCTCTTAAGCAGTTGTTCTAGTTCCCTTTGGACAAAGAGGTAAGGTGCTGGAGGTTCAAGTCCTACCTCCAGCACTACTACTGTAAACAAGTTGATCCCCAAGTTTGTCCAGGGAGACTGTTAGGGTGGTGATGGTCTAGAGGTTAGGATGCTCGCCTTTGGACCAAGAGGTTGTGGGTTCGAATCCTATCTTCAGCACTACCACAACTGGGTCAGAGAGAAAGAACCTTGACACCAAGTTGCTCCAGGGAGCCTGTCGGGGTAGTATTGCTCTCGCCTGTGGACCAAGAGGTTGAGGGTTTGAATCCTATTTCTAGCATTACCATCACCGGCTCCCTGAGCGAGACTCTTAACCTCAACTGTCGGAGTGATGGTGGTAGGATACTCGCCTCTGAAACAAGAGATTGTGGGTTCGAATCCTACCTCCAGCACTACCACCACTGGGTCCAACCCCAAGTTGCTACAAGGAGACTGTCTCTGTAATTAGGAAAATGGAAGTTGCACTGGATAAGAGTGTCTGCTAAATGCTGTAAATGTAGACTGATGATTGGTAAGACACAAGCGTTAATTTAGCTAATGTGGGTACCTTCACTACCTTACTTTGCAGCAACATTTTTTTTGAGAGATTGTTATTGTGAACACACCACAGCACATTGTTCACCACAGTGAAATGTGACCTCTGCATTTGGCCCATCCATGAGTTCTATCAGTGCCCGGGGAGCAGAGCTTGGGGATGGACCTTGTTCATGAGTACCTCAGAAGTACTTTTACTGGTCCGGGACTTGAACCAGCAACCTTCTGATCATGAGGTTTACTTCCGGACTGTTATGCTACCAAGTGCCCCAAATGCTACATAATGTATTATTAAAATGTATTATTATTATTATTATTATTATTATTATTATTAAACAAATTAAGTAAGTTAGCATGTTAGCAACTAGTGTTGCATTGACTGCATTGGTTGTTCAGGTGGCTGTGCTTCAGTATTTCCCGCTGTGTTAGCTGTTAGAGGATGCATTACATTATTGTGTCTCATGTGATATTGACTCATTGTGAGTGTAATTAATATCTGGTTATTACCTCGTACTGCACAGCAGATTAGCGTGCTGTTATTGTGCCTTTTGTCAAACTCAAGAACCACAAGAAAAACCACAAGAAATGTGGAGCTGTGCTGAGTCTGAGACTCACATTAAAGCAGAGTTGAAACCACAGCAGAGCCATGAGCTGGAGTCCATATGCGCTTCATCAGACACAACTAGACCCCAGACAGTTCTCACTTTCAATCCCTCTCTCTGTCTCTTTCTCCTCCCTCTCTCTCTAAATCCTCTCCCTCCCTCCCTCTCTCTCTCCCTCTCTCACATTCCCTTTCTCTCCACCCCTCTGTCTCTTTCTCCTACCTCTCTCTTTCCCTCTCTCACTCTCGCTCATTCTATGTTTCAGTCTCTCTCACTTGTTCCCTCTTTCTCTCTTATTCTCCCACTATCTTTCTTTCCACTCTCTCCATCCCTCTCTCCCTTTCTCTGTTTCCCTACCACTCCCTACCGTCCCTTCGTCTCTCTCTCTCATTCTCTGTCCATCTCTCTCTCACTAACTGTCTCTCTCCTTTCCTCTCCCTCCCTCTTTTATTCATTCTATCTCGCTTTCCCTCCCCCTCTCTCTCTCTCTCTCTCTCTCTCTCTCAATCTCTCTCTCTCGCTCTCTGTAAACATCCATGTGCCTTAGTCTCTCTGTCTGCCTCTCAGTTTCTCTCTCAGTTTCTCTCTTTCTGTTTGCACATCTTCATGGTTTTATGTTCAGCTATGAAGAGTCTGACCGCAGTCTGGTCACGTTGTCTTGATCAGCTCCAGAATGCCCACGTCCTGTTTGTGTTCTTCATCTGTGTGTATTGTATTTGTTTCTGCTTCCCGTCCTTGTTCACTTCCTCATGGGTCGAGGTGCTCGTCATGTTTCCTCTTGTCATGGGAAGTGTTGTAGTGCAGCTAACTAAGGTCAACTTAAATTATTTACGTTTGGCGTGTAGGGATGTAAATCACAGGTTTCATCACGATACGAGGTTATATCCACTACAATTAACAATTTGATTTTGGTTGTTATAACAACGCTTGATACGATGCAATCTGATATGACACTGATTCGATTCAGTTATCTGTACGAGGCACGCATTCTGGTGGATCGAGTCCTGATGCTGCGATAGCATCTGCGTGACGGGAGGAGTGTAAGAAGTCCATGTGAAGCATGTGAGGGGTCGAGTATGATGCAGGAGGCCCTCCCGATGCAGTGTTGGTAAAAGATATCCTGCAGCGGTGGAAGAGACGCTCCGATGATGTTGTCAGCTGCTTTAACAATCCTTTGTAGCCGCCTGTGATTGGCAACAGTGCTGTTACCAAACCAGACGGAGATGCAACTGGTCAGGACGCTCTCTATGGTGCCCCTGTAGAACACGGTGAGGGTGGGAGGAGGCAGGTTGGTTCGCTTCAGCCGTCTCAGGAAGTGGAGACACTGCTGGGCCTTTTGGTGATGGAGGTGGTGTTGGTGGTCCAGGTGAGGTCGTCTGAGATGTGAACTCCCAGGAACTTGGTGTTTTTTACAGTCTCAACTGTGGAACCGTGGATGCTGAGTGGTGTGTGGGTGGAGCGAGTTCTCCTAAAGTCAACGATTATTTCTTTAGTTTTGTCCACATTCAGCGACAGGTTGTTCTCACTGCACCAGGCAGCCAGCTGATGAACCTCATCTCTGTATGCCGACTCATCGTTGTTGCTGATGAGCCCCACCACGGTCGTGTTGTCGGCGAATTTGATGATGTGGTTTGAGCTGTGCAGGGCGGTGCAGTCGTGGGTCAGGAGTGTGAACAGAAGTGGACTGAGAACGCAGCCCTGAGGAGCTCCTGTGCTCGGTCTGATGGTGCTGGAAATGTTGTCGCCAATTCGGACAGACTGAGGCCTCTCTGACAGGAAATTCAGTATCCAGTTGCAAAGTGAGGTGCTCAGTCCCAGTCCGCTCAGTTTCACACACAGTCTTTACACTCGGTAAAACAATGAAAAACAGTTTCTCTCTGATCACAGAAGGGACACCCAGCAGAAACCCCACTATTTAAAATAGAAATAAAAATATTAACTGCAACACAACCATGTAAAATACGCCATGGTAAGTCGCCAGTTCTCTTAGCTAACGGTGGTTTGTACAACGTTCTCCACGCGGGTTTGCATTCATCACTTATACCCAAGACACTTCTCCATGGAGTGTCTGCCCTCCCCTGCAGTTTGTCTCTGTTAAGAATCTTGACACAAGCCTTATAAAACGCCTTCCCAGAACTATTATATAAATCCAACTGATCCAAACCTTTAAGGTCCAACAGGGGCCCCTCATACTCAGGGCCTGTGCAGTCAGGTACTAGTCCGAGCTCCGGGAAAGGATCGTCCTGCCCTGAGCACAAAGGGAAAGAGAGAGGAAGAGAGAGAAAGAGAGAGAAAGAGAGAGAGCTCCAACACACAGGCAGAAGGTTGAGGTAATGCCTTGAACAGGTCAGTCAGACTTGCTCTCTGCTTTGTGATTATGCTGATCATCTCCCTTCTCATCTCTCTGACTCAGTGTGTGTGTGTGTGTGTGTGTGTGTGATGTTTCTGCACCTGAGATCACACAGCTGTGATCTACAGCTCCACTCACACTCCCGCCCCCGGGACACACCACTCAGCGTCCGGGTCAGCACACGCTCAAACACACACCTCCAGTCATGGACACACTGATTTACAGACCAGATTACAGTTCTGTATCTTCCCTCAGGCCTGTCTGATCTGACATCAGTCTGAGTCAGCAACAGCGAGTCTGAGCCAGGACACAAAAACCTGCCAGAATCTCCCATTTAGTCTCATTTGGACAAACATGTCCCATCATGGATTGGTGCCGTTATGTTTGGGTTTGGGTTAGAACCCTAGACGGAATGCATATTCTGATCTGTTTGGTCTTCATCACACCTTGGGCAGTATTAACCTTTTGAACTCAATGGACATGTTTCGCGTTCATTTTTGTAACCTTTAGTCTCAGACTCATAACTCGCGACAGGAGTAACACACATGCATGATACACATATCAATGAAATTGAAAAGACTTACCCTATACGATCGTCTAAGTCCCGTGTTTGTGCAATAAATCTTCTTCAGAAGTAATAATGATACCAAGGAAGGTTAAATTCAAATTCCATCTGGAAATAAGCACATATTTTTATATTGTAATAAGCCATAGAATGTTCCAGATTGAAAAAAAAATATATAACAATGACTATGGACCTTAAATGGAAGTTAAATCTCTACTGAAAAACAATGTCTTGTAGAAATAAAAGAAAAAAAGTAAAATTTCACTAAGCGAAAATGTGCTCATAAAAATGATAATATCAAGATTTTACTTGTTAGTTTCACATCAAAAGAGCAGGCCGGCTGTGTTTTTCAGTGAGACATCACAAGCAGGCGTCAAGGCACATCTGCTTTTGTTCAGACAGACTTGACTGGGCAGTGTGACACCGCAGTATTGTTGTGCTTGTTGTTCAGCAGTGAGGGGGACACCAAAGTCCAGACCAAAACGCGTCTGCCCATATATGGACACGAGCACGACTCTTCCTGCGGAGATCACACCGCATCACAGGAGAGGGATCTGTGGGATCTGGGATGATGTGACACACTCCGGGATTTGTGTGTGGGTGTGCGTGTGTGTGTGTGTTTTAGGCGGATGTTGGAGGAGGAATTCTTAGTATCTTAAAAGAAAAGGAAAAATACGGATTTCACACGGAGGAAAACGCAAACCTGGCAGGGAACACGGATGCGTGGGTAGCTCACACACACACACACGGATGCACAGACGCACACATACACACACACAGAAAGAGACGACACCAACACACACACTCTACACACACCAGCACATACAAATACACACACACACACACACGGATGCACAGACGCGCACATACACACACACAGAAAGAGACGACACTAACACACACACTCTACACACACCAGCACATACAAATACACACACACACACTCCAACACACACAAGAACGTAAATACACACACACACATGGATGCACACACACAGACACACACACACAGAGCAAGAAACAGACACCAGCACATACACATACTCACACACACCAGCACACACACACATGGATGCACGCACACACACACACACACACAGAGGTACACACATACTCATGGACGCACAAATGCACACGCACACACACAGAAGCACACACACCCATGGACACACAAACGTATTATACACACACACATACACTCATACAAACACACCTACATGCATATTCACACACCAACACACACTGCACACAAATACATACACACACAGGCACAAAGGCACACACACACACACACACACATACAATAAATACACACCAGCACGTACACATACATACAGTAAATACACACCAGCACGCACGCACACACACACACACACACACACAATAAATACACACCAGCACGTACACACACACACACACACACACACAGAAGCACACATACACTCACACAAACAAACCTACATGCATATTCACACACCAACACACACTGCACACAAATATATACACACACAGGCACATACAAGCACACGCACACACACACACACACACACACATACAATAAATACACACCAGCACGTACACATACATACAATAAATACACACCAGCACGTACACATACACACACACAACAAATACACACCAGCACGTACACATACAGTAAACACACATTCGCATATCCCCACACAATCCACCCATCCTTATGCACGCACTCTCACAAACATCTACACCTTCACACCCCAACACTCATACACACTCACACACACCACACCCACATACACAGCCACACACACACACACACACACACAAAGTAGAACAGCAGAGCCTCGGTTTGATCATCAGGCTGTTTGTTTTGCTGTTTGTTTATTCCATCACTACTAGCATTTTATTACGGAGTGGACGAGGGCCGGCGCGGATAAGGGGTGGGGGAGGGAGGCTGCGTTACCGGCGGCAACACAGCGCTCTTCCATCTGCAAATGATTTGCCAAACTTCACAAAGAGATTTTGGAGATGCTGACGTTTTTCTGCTGCACTGCAAGTAAACTGATACTTTCACATGACGTCAGCGGCCTGGAGCTCCGTACACAATGGTGCTATTTTTATACACAACTAGTAGATCATTACAATATGCAAAAGCGTGTGCTGTAGGTTAATTAGTGAGTCTAAATTGACAACTTTAGTTTGAGAGTTGGATGGTCCCCGCCTTGTGCCCTAGTCCAGGGATTGGCTTCAGTCCCCGCAACTTCGATTGGGATTAAATGGATCAGATAATTTAGAATGAATGGATGAATCAATCAATCAATCGATGAATCAATGAATCAATGAATGGAGGTCCAGTATCCTGGAGGACTTCCATCATACCTGCTGAGTCAGTTCTGGTGAACTTGTAGCGAGTTATTGGTCATTGTGAACACACCACAGCACAAAGCACCACAACAAAATGTGGCCTCAACATTTGACCCATCCATGAAGGAGCACACGGAGAGCAGTGCTTGGGGATGGTACCTTGATTATGAGTACCTCAGTGGAACCTTTACAGGTCCGGCGCTTGAACCAGCGACCTTCCGATCATAGTGCAAACACTCTAACGGTTATGCTACCAACTTGCTACCAACTTCTACCTGAGACGAGGTGTCAATGTTCTAAACCAGCTCCTCGCAGACCACCACTCTGCACAGATTGGAGTTTCCCAACCCACAGCACGTCTGATGCTACTGATTTGCTAATTAGCAATGTAATATCAGTGTGCGGCGGTGCAGGAAATACTGTAGCTGTACAACGCGGTGGGCTGTGAGGACTGGGATCGAGAAACGCAGTTCTAAACTAACATATAATGGAAAACCTCAAGTATACCCGCGGTCCAGGACCAGAGCTGGACACCCCTTGATGTACTGTTTGTGATGAATCTTGTTATGTGAGTTTCAACCGTCGCGTTGACCTCCAAGTGTATTTTTAGAGCGTATATCATCAGGTCTGTCACTAATGTGTTGAAAGGTGGCGATGATTCCAGAGCTGGGAAGCATTCAGCTTCCACCCAAATTCCTACAAGATGTCCGAGATGTAGTGGGGCGGGGTGCCGAGCAACATTCCATCAGGGGGCCCAGAATTCCAAACTTCTTCACTGTTCCAACGTCCAGCTCAGCGCTCTGGAATCTCTGATGGTTAACAGCAAGGGTCAGCACAGCACAGTAGCCTCTCGATGGAGAAGACCAGCAAAAAAATATCACGCCCAGAACGGAACTCGTATCACCATACGTGAGGGTCTGCTGTAACACGAGACACAAAGAACAGATGCTGCAGGATTTCACGGGCCTTTTTTGAGATAGTTGCAGGATTTTGCCACAGCTCTTCTAAAAAATTGTGATGAAAGTTGCTGTGTTTTTAGGCTTTCTGCTGCAATAAAGTTGCGGGAGCAAGTTGTGTTATTAACCATTAATCATTTTGTTGTTTTTGAAGGTAAACGTGAGGCGTTCCTGCGTCTTCTAAACGTAACAAGGAAGTGAGTTCACTGACATATGGCTTAACGTTTTGCGGGAAACTAAAATGATTGGTCAAAAATTGAGGAAAAGTTGAGGTAATTGGTCAAAATTGCACAGTGGTAATGAATTTGCAGGAATTGGCTGAATTTGCGTTAATAGTTGCGATCGCAACATCACAGAATCCTGGAGGGTCTGAGAGAATGGGGAGAGAGAGAGAGAGAGAGAGAGAGAGACTGTGCTGTGGTCTGGACACTAATTAGGAGCTAAAATAATTAGGTTGGGTCCGTCTACCGGCTGATTCCGCCTTTGAAAACCCAGACGAGGCGTCTCACGCTCCCCCACAAAGCTCCATTGTTGGGAGAGTTTATCCTGCAAATCCTCCAGAACTAATCTGAAATAGATACACATCCACACTGCGGCAGGAAAAGAAAGGACAGGCCTGACAGCTTTAGTGCTGGAGGGACGTTTGAGTACTGCTGTTGAGTGAAGTTTGGAATGATTATAGACACAGAAAAATATGCACTCGTGACACTAAATTTGGCAGGAAAAAATGAAGTGTAATGTACGCTGGGTTAAGGCCTCTGTACATGTAATGTCGGTAAATGTTGACCAGTTTTCATATTTCGTTCACTGTTGCACTCAGAATGAAATTTGCAGCAACATATCATACCCACAATATACATTTTAATTCTATGGGAAAATGAAATTTATAATAATTTAGTTAATAATTTGGGCAAATTTGTCAAGTGTTTTAGCAAAGTCTTACTGACCTGGGGGCTTTTTGAACATTATTTGTAGCTTGTAATTTTTTGTTATTGTTCAATCTTCAGGTTGTCATGTATGGTTAATATTAATAAATTCATAAATTGACATTTTATCGTTCACTAATAAAGTTAACGTGTATCGTTAATATGAAAATATCAATGTTTGTGATTGACATTTCACAAGACACTGTAGCTACACGTCTAAGGTGCGGCTAGCAATATAACGATCGCTGTCGCAAATTAAAATTTGAATGGGGCAGCACGGCGCCGCCTCACAGCAAGGTCCTGGGGTCCGTCCTCGGGTTGGCCGTAGGGCCTTTCTGTGAGGAGTTTGCACGCTCTCCCTGTGTTTGCGTGGGTTTTCTCCGGTTTCCTCCCACAGTCCAAAAGCATGCAATATAGGTTAACTGGCAATTCTAAATTGGATCCGTAAGGTGTGAATGAGAGTGTGACTGTGTGTGTGTGTGTGCCTTGAGGTGTGTTGGCGGCTGCCCAGGGTTGGTCCCCACCTTGCGCCTGTAAGTTCCCAGGATAGGTTCCACCCACGCTCCCGTGACCCCGGTCGGGATTAAGTGGTTCGGATAATGAATGAATGAATAAAAAATTAGCAAAGGTAAAGTGGTCCACTTTTGACTCACATTGTATATAGCGTACATTGCTCCGTATGTCTTCATTTCATGTCATGATTTCCTGTTCGGCGTTCACACGTGGGCCGCAACAAGTTCTTACAACAGTTTTGTTATTAAGAGAAAAGCTCAAATCAGCATAAATTTGGGTGAGAAGGGTGTCGGAACTTTCAGTATGACTTTTTCCTGCGTTACCCACTTCTGCTTTTTACATGAGAACATCACTGAACTGTACTGAAAACACTAAAACCAATCACACATCCAGCAACTATTTAGTAACATTTCCATCAGCGTTTCATAGCAACAGATTTAAAAATACTGTAATGTGTCTCAGACCCAGTTCTCCCAGTCTTAGCATGCAGACATTTTAATTTTTGGAAAGCTTTCTGTCTTCACGTCAAGTTCGTTTGAGCGCTTATTTTTAGTGTCATATTGAAATTTTTATGGGTGATGGTTTTTGGTGTGAGGAGGGGTGTGTGTGTTGGTATTTTTGGTTTTGTGAGGTGGTTAATCAGGCATTTTTAGAGTGTTTGATGTAGTTTATTGATGGTTTTGGTGGTTGTAATTGTGGTTGTTGTGGTGTATTGGTACGAGTGTTTGTGGTGGTGATGTCCGTGGTTTGCGGTTATATTGCTGATAGTTTTGTTGGTGATGGAAATTTCAGTGGTGATGGAGATTTTTGGTTTTGACAGTGGTTCTTGTGGTTTATTAGTTATTGGTGCTTCTGATAATGGTGAATGTGTCAAATAGTTTGGTGGTGATAGATTGATCGTTTCTGGGTGGTGATGGAGTTGTTTGGTCAATTAGCAGTTGTGGTAGTAGTGATGGTTATGTTATTGATGTTCTGGTGGTGGTGGCTTTCGGTGGTGAAAGTGGATTGGTGTGCATGTTTAGGTTGTAGTAGTGGTTGTGGTTTATTGGTGGTCTTGGTGGTAGTGATGGTGATTTTGTGGAGTTTGGGTGGTGATAGTGGTTATTTTTACTGGTAAATGGTGGCTTTGGAAGTGGTGGTGGAGGTTGGGTCAGTGGTTTGGTAGTGATGGCTATATCATTGATGATTTGGTTGGGTAGTGGTGTGCCTTTGGGTAGTGATTATTTTGTTGGTGCTGGTTGAGGTTTGGGTGGTGATGGGTATTTTTGGTGGTGATGGAGGAGGTTTGGGTGGTGATGGGTATTTTTGGTGATGATGGTGGGTATTTTGGAGGTGATGATGGGTATTTTTGGTGATGGTGGTGGGTATTTTTGGAGGTGGTGATGGCTATTTTTGGTGGTGGTGGTGGGTATTTTTGGTGATGTGGTGGTCAAGGTGTGGGTGGTGATGGGTATTTTTGGTGATCGTGATGGGTATTTTTGGAGGTGGTGATGGGTATTTTTCGTGATGGTGGAGGGGTTTGGGTAGTAATGGGCATTGTTGGTGATGTGGTGGTGGAGGTGTGGGTGGTGATGGGTATTTTTGGTGATCATGATGGATATTTCTGGTGATGGGTATTTTTGGTGATGGTGGTGGGTATTTTTGGAGGTGGTGGAGGTTTGGGTAGTGATGGGTATTTTTGGTGATGGCGGAGGAGTTTTGGGGAAATGATGGGCGTAGTTGGTGGTGGTGGAGGTTTGGGTAGTGAAAGTGAGTGATTATTTGTCATTGTGAACAGACCACAGCACAGCACACAGTGCACCACGACCAAATGTGACCTCTGCATTTAACCCATCCATGAAGGAACAGTGGGCAGCTAACAAGTGCACGGGGCGCAGTGCTAAGGGATGGTACCTTGCTCATGAGTAAATCAGTGGTAACTTTACTGGCCCTGGATTCGAATCTGCGACCTTCTGATCATGGGGCAAACACCCTACGGTTACACCACCAACTGCCCCAACTGATTATTTTGGTGGTGCTCGTTGAGGTTAGGGTCATGGTGAGTATTTTTGATGATGGTGGTGGAGGTTTGGGTAGTGATGGGTATTTTTGATGATGGTGGTGGAGCTTTGGGTAGTGATGGGCGTTCTTGGTGGTGTTGATGGGTATTTTTGAAGGTGGTGTTGGTGTTGAGACTGCAGGCCCTGCTTTAAAGTGACAGGTTAAGGCGACTGCAGTCCCAGCAGCAGCTGTGCTGTGTGAAAGCATCTCGTGTTTGGGCTTTGACGGCTAAACTGCCATTACAATGGCCTCCCAGAGGAGACACTTAGCAAGCCATCTGAGCTTCATCATTAAGACAAAGCCGCGTAGGCACGGGACACAGGGACGCCAGGCGTGTGGAGACAGCGCCATCTGCAGGCCGAGTCTCCCACACAATGTAGACTCAGTGGATTCCACTGGATGCAGGGAAGCTGTTCACACACTTAGAGCACTTAAGGACAAAACGAATAGAAAACATGGTCTGGAGATGTTACATTAATACTCATAAATCTCATAAGCATACACTGAATCTACTCAAAAATAGAATTTTTGTTTTTTACAAATGTACACAGCTCTTGCAAATGACCTTTAAACCTAAACACAGCAGAGCTGCTTAAGAATATGATGTTTGTTTAAATGCATGTGTTAAATATTGCATACATGCATTGTAAACACATATCCACACATAACTAACCACATAATCAACATACATTTGCTGCCCTTTTAGTTTTCTTACTTTGTTTTAATACGAAAGATATTTAAGACACAACGGGGACACCATTTTTTGCCCCGAAAAGGAGGCCAGTCCCAAAAACAACTCTAGATCAGAAACATACACATAGATCCTTAGAATTCAACTACACACCAGTATTATGGGAGAAATGTCAACTTTTTTGGGAAAAAATTCCAAATTCAAGGGAAAATCAATTGATCCTCAATCACACACATACAGAATAAGTTGTGCATTTGTCATCTGTTAACTTGCTCAGCAACACTGCCCAATTTTCCTAATCTAAAAAACTCCTTGGAATTTTTCAGAGCTGTTTACAGCCTGCACTGGTGGTGGTGGTGGGGGATTTATTTATAGCTGAGGAAATTCCATATTTTATGGGCCAATAAAATAAAAGGTTCTGTGCAAATGATTTCTCCACTTTGATTGATGCACGACAACAGCTGTTGCTTGGTTTTGATAAGAGACTCATTTACAATCCTGTTATAAGTGCATACGCAAGAAATTAGCCCTTCCTGGCACGTCAGATGAAACGTTACGAAAAATGTAAATAAGTAATTAAATGCTGTGCCAACTTCCAGGGTAAAAACATTAGAGACTAGATTGAACATTTAAAGGGCTACAAAATCTTCATGACTTTATGCGCCATGAAAACATGAAGGAATTGGTTAAAGTGCGAAATAGATTAGACCATAGTTTTGTGTTTTGGACAAGATAACATGAATTATTACATTTGTCTTATACAGCTTTTTGAAAAGAGAATTTACACAACATAAATCTTGTAAGACAGTGATTCGTTCCTGGACAAATCTATGATCAGAAATGCACTGAAACATCAATTTAATGTTAATAGATAAGAGTCCATATTTAAGGCTTTAAAGTTTCTTCTTATTTCACATTTTGGAAAGAATAAGAAAGCATTTCACTATTTGCGTACTTGTATAACTGCAGAATTTATAGGACCCTTGTGTCCGGTAATGACAACCTTATTAGTGGCCTCGCCCTTGTGGCCAGATTAAAGTATACAGTCCTAAAGTAGACGTCGTCTTGTCAAAATACGATGTGACAGCCTTAATGAAGATGCCCCCTTGTGGCCAAAATAAGGAACAACAGCCTTAATAGAGACGCCCCCTTTTGGCCAAAATAGGGAGCAACAGCCTTAACGGAGACGCCCCTTTTGGCCAAAATAGGGAGCAACAGCCTTAACGGAGACGCCCCTTTGTGGTCACAATAAGGAATGACAGCCATAATGGAAACGTCCCCTTGTCAACACAATTAAGAATGATAGCCTTAATGGAGACGCCTCCTTAATAGGGAGTGACAGCCTTAATGGAGACACCCTCTTGTGGTCATATTAGAGAATGACGTCCATAATGGAGACGCCCCCTTGTAGCCTGAATAAGGAATGTCAGCCTTAATGGAGACGCCCCTTGTCATGACAATTAGGAATGATAGCCTTAATGGAGACACCCCCTTAATAGGGAGTGACCGCCTTAATGGAGACGCCCCCTTAATAGGGAGTGACAGCCTTACTGGAGACGCCTCCTTCTGGTCAAAATTGGGAGTGACAGCCTTAATGGAGACGCCCCTTGTGGCCAAAATAAGGAATTACAGCCTTAATGGGTGGTTGTGGTCTAGATGTTGGGATACTTGATTTTGAACCATGAGGCTGTGGGTTCAAATCCTACCTCCAGCACTATCATCACTGGTCCCTTTTACCCCAAGTTGCTTCAGGGAGACTGTTCCTGAAATTAGGAAATGGAAGTCGCTCTGGATACGAGCGTCTGTTAAATGCCGTAAATGTAAATGTAATGGTGGCACCCCATTGTGAAAGAAACAAACGTCTCCTTCAATGACCTTAAAAGCGTAAGCCATGAACAAAGTATATACGACTAAAATAGTAGAAGTTGAAGACATAAAAGTTGGGAAGAGGAAATACAAGAGCGACGGCAATCAGAATAAAAGTTGCGATCACTGCCATATGCTGAGCAAGTGTGTCTGGGCGAAGGGAGGAGGGTGGTGAGGCTGACGGATGAAAGAAAGAGACGGTGCTTGAAAAACAAAAGCCGGAGGGGGGGCAATTGGGGCCCGGGTGAGGGTCGCCTCGCCGCCACGCGACGCTCCATTGTCCATCCGGGATCAGGACGCTTAGCGGGTGCCAGAGCTAATCCACACCCCACTTCATGTCAATTAAACCTTTATGCTGGCCACTTAAACCAGCATGGGCAAGAGACACCCACTCGGCCTGAACACACACACACACACACGTATTGCTTTCTTTGTGAGGAACTTCCATTGACTTACCCAATAAGCTACAGCTAAAACCATAACCTTAATCTCAGTAGCCAAAACCTTTTTTTTTTTTCATTTTTTCCAAATAAAAATTTCTATAAAATAATTCTCCTTATGGGGGCTGGTCAATAGTAAAAATGGACAAATCTTTTAGGGGACAACTAGGTCCTCACAACCACACTAAATACATGTACACGCACACACACACTTGACCTGCTCATTCACGAGCGAGCGCCAATTGTCCATCAGCTGCGATGCAAGTGAAGTGGTGCAGGAGTAAAGGGGTTAATAGGTAGAGGCACTCGGATGAGTGCTTAATGACGGCTTAATAAAGTCAGGTTATAAAGGTTAAACCCTGCAGATTTCCAACTAATGGAACAACGGTGCTCCAACCTCCATGAGCTCACACACAAATTAGCTTCATGCAAACAATCACAGCAAGCTGGTGGTCAGAGTAAAGGACATACGGTATATAGACGATGAACTGGCTTTACTGACTGACTTAGTAATTTTAAAAAAAGGTTTAAAACTTGTTAATTTCTTGTTATTTCACATTTTTGTAAAGAATAAAAGAGCATTTTACTACTTGTGTGTATGGGACCCTTGTGTCCAAAATCAGTAATGACCGCCTTAATGTTGGCGCCTCTTGTGGCCAAAACAGGGATTGACAGCCTTAATGGAGACCACAAGGGGCCTCACACGCAAATTAGCTTCACGCAAACAATCACAGCAGGCTGGTGGTCAGTGTAAAGGACATATATAGACAATGAACTGGTTTTACTGACTGACTTAGTAATAATTTTTTTTCATATATAAAGTTATACACTGTCAAAAGGCAAATGTTGAGTGATTAAAAATTTATTTCCAAGTTGCATTAAGAAAGTATATAAAATATAATATTAAAAAATATAATATAAAACAAAAATATCTTATACATGACATTTAAGATATTTTTATTTTATGAAAAGGGATAATTACTGCATTTCTACTTTTCGAGCCACCTATTTTGGAAAATGAGACAATAGGTGAAGTGATTTATTTGCAAACACAATATGACGAAATAAAAGGCGGCTGCAGACCTTTTTACTAATTAATATACATATGTACATGAATATGTCCATAAAATTTGGTTGTAAGTACAGGATAAAGTAATTCAGCAAATCTGATGAAGCATTAACCATATTTTAACTAGCTATCTACACTACACGCTGTGCTTATTATCTCACTTTTATACATTTAAAGGGTCTGTAATTTTTACAATTTCAAGTTGATACATTTATACCCCTTTAAATAAGTAGTTACAATATATTTGCAGACCCAAAAAACGACAGTTAATTATGTTAATCGTTAATCGTTAACAGTTAATCGTCAGGTATCATTAATAAAATGCCATCGAATATCGTTGTTTGTGATAATCGTGCCTTTACAGCAGATTTAAATGTGTTTGATTATTTAGAATTTAAAAATGTCTAACCTGGTTAAAGCTTGAACGCAGCATAAAGCAGAGTGTGTGTGTGTGTGTGCGTGTGTTTTAAAGCGAGAACAGCCTCCACATGTTAGTCTTTGTCTCCCTCATGTGGTGATGTAGCGGTGTGTAGAGCAGAGCAAACTTGACGGTCGGACTGAAGAGGACTGTGAAATACGGGAACTTTCCTTAATGACTTTTACAAGCAGTAGGTTGTGTAACAGTTTGGCCCTGTGATCGGACGGTCGGACCGGTAAAAGGTACCACTGAGGTACTCATGAGCAAGGTACCGTCTCCAAGCACTGCTCCATCACAGAGGTCAGATTTGGGCTACGTTCACCCAGCCACATTGTTCAATTCTGATTTTTTGCTCAGATGGGATTTGTCTATCTTGACGGTTCACATTCATAACTACAAGTGACCTGTATCTGACTGTAATGTGGACGCATCGGTCCTCCGAAACGTCACGCATGTGCACATTGATACGTTTTTACACGGGTGAACCAGTGAAACAGTGAATCAGCTGTACATGAGCAGGTGGAAAAGGAGAAGAAAAGTCAGGCGGCTAGCTTTTTCTGTTATCGCAGCTCTCCTCCATTTTTACCTTCCCGCGCTGCTGGTGCAGGCTGATGACGTCAGCGCATGCGTATAAGCAAAAAGCCACATGAATTCCCATCAGAGCGTTCACATTCAGGTCGCATGGCCGCGAATCGGATACGTATCGGATTTAGTACCACATATGAAAGTGACACAAATCCTATTTGAAAAGATCAGATCTGTGTCACATTAAGGCAAAAAATCCGATTAGAGTCACTTCAGCATGGCAGTGTGAACGTAGCCATAGTTGTGGTGCACTGTGTGCACTGCTGTGTTCACAATGACAAATAATCACTCAAACTCACACACACACAACCAGTACACGGAGGTACAAAACACACACACATTAAGACATGCACACATGTATAAATATATGTACACAATATCACACACAAACAAACTCACAAACACATGTGCGCACACAATCACACACACACTGGCACACACACTCTCTCATGCGCATACAGATTCTTATGCACAGACACACTCATGCCCATACACACACTCATGCGCATACACTCTCATGCACACACACTCATGCCCATACACACACACACACTCATGCGTGCACATACACACACACACACACACTCATGCGTGCACATACACACACTCTGATGCGTGCACACACACACACACACTCATGCGTGCACATACACACTCATGCGTGCACACACTCTAATGCGTGCACACACACACTAAATGCGCACACACACACTCATGCATGTGCACACACACACACACACTAAAGTGCACACACACACTCCCTCAAACACCCTCACACGAAGACATTCCAACACTCGTGCACATACTCACGTTCTCGCTCACACACACACTTACAGGCGCACACTCAGGCACTAGCACGCACACACTCACTCAGTATTCCCAGGGACAGGTAACTGGTTTATTGTGTATGAGGGGAATATTACATTATGGGCTCATTTCAGCTGAGCTACAAAACGTTCAACGAGATTCTCTTCATTACAAAGTGACAAAGGAACAGATTCACGACATCATACAGCACAGAACTGGAAACAGGTCCGGGGCTCGGAGAAATCACATCATTCCTAATATCCTAGAGCTAGATGTTTTCCACTTAATATGACTTTTTTGACTTCATACAGATAATGGATCAGGCTAAAACGCACCAGAGTATTTGGCTGACTTTAGGAAAAGGGTTTCCTGGCTTTAATTACATCACAAAATACGCTTGTTTCTGAAGATCCCAAACGAAGCGATAGACGGGCAAGAAGGCGCTGGAACAGAACTACCTCTACATCTACAAAACTCCACACTGGAAAACATGAGTCGATCAATTAGTCACGCCAACGTACTGCTGTTTTATTTCAACTTCAAACTGTAATTTAAGCAATTTCAACGTGTCCAGTTTGCAGTGTTACATCTTAGGTCAGTTTCAGTTTAACTAAGACTATGCATCTGGTTCAACTTAAAAATTTAGGCGTTAAAAGTTTTAGGTAAAATCAATCTGGAGAAGATCATTATTTCAACTCATGGGGCAGGGGTCATGATGGGAAGGTCGCCTGTTGAAGTTTCGGACCGGGGCTGATGGAGGTCATGGGTTTGAATCCTACCTCTAGCACTACCATCAGTGGGTCGCTGAGCAAGACCTTTAACCCCAAGTTGCTCTCCCTGAAATTAGCAAATGGAAGTCGCTCTGGGGTGCGTGTCCCAAAAGCATATTTGCTAACGTATTGCTAACTGAGTTAGCAACTACGGTTTTGAAAAACGCACCCCTGGATGTAAAGGGACCGCTGAGGTACTGTCTCCGAAGAACTGCTGCCCAGGCGCTGCCAAAAAAGCTACGCACTGCTCCTTCACAGATGGGTCAAATGCAGAGGTCAGATTTGGTTGTGGTTCACTGTGTGCTGTGCTGCGTTCACAATGACAAACAATCACTTCAATTCACTTTGCTTTCTATCGTTTTTTATGAAATCCCCATTCGGCGGTTCACTTAGGGCGAATCCCATTTCACTCCTTAAGCCCTACCCCTAACCCCCTGCGCGCTCACGTGTCCCATTTCCCATTTAGGCCAAGGGGTAGGGAGTAGGGGAAGCACTAACGACCCCTTCAACTGAGATTTTTCAGAGCCTCACTCCAAACGGAGGGGGTAGGAAATATTTCCCAGAATGCCTTGCGAAAATCTATCAGCAACATTTCTTTGTTTGCAAAGAATTAAATATTAAAACAACTTCATTGTTCAGCCGTATGGTTGTATACTTCATAAACACCACAGAATTAAATCGCTAGTGTGGTGTTGGTTGCTATTATAAATCTCCGGATTGCTGTCGACAAACGCAAAAATCTGTCAACATCCCACGAGATGGAAATAGTAACCGTGGACGACGGCATGTTGAACGTCCAGCAAAAACACGCTGCATCTGCTTACGTAAAATTAATCGGAGACTAAGGATGATGATCAGGTTCTTGAAAGTGTGTTCCATTCCGTATTTTAATCCCTGTCCTTTGCCACTCCACGGGATTCACCCTTAGAATGTAAAAAATTGTGCATATTACTGGGTTAAGAATCACATTATATTCCCACTTTATTCATTTCAACGTGGCGTACTAACACAAGCTAAATGCAGCATGAAAGAAAGTGACAGTGAGTGATTATTTGTCATTGTGAACACACCACAGCACAGCACACAGTGCACCACAAACAAATGTGACCTCCGCATTTGACCCATCTGTGAAGGAGCAGTGGGCAGCGCCCGGGGAGCAGTGCTTGGGGACCATACATTGCTCATGGGTACCTCAGTGGTACCTTTACCGGTCCTTGGATTCAAACCTGTGACCTTCCACACTAACCGTTACGCCACAAACTGCTCATGTTAGTTAAAACTGCATAGATTATTTAAAGTTGAAGTAAAAGAAAGACGTATGTTAACATGACCATCATGACCAAATCATGTTTTACAGCGTAGCGCGGGAGTGCTGGGCTCGGCAGCGCCGGCCCCCAGTCCGTCGGGGGGTAAAACTGGAGGGCGGGTTCGGGGGCGGAGTCGAGGGTGGGAGATGTGTACACACAGGTCCGTACTGTAAAGGCTATAAAGATTTGCTGCACGTTGTAAAGTCGCCGCTCCCAGGTTCGGGATCGGGTTTGGAAGATGGATCGGGGCTGCAGGAGAGGAGGGCGGGGTCGGCAGTGAGAGGATGGGGGCGGGGCAGGTGGAGGCGAGGTGGGCGGAGACGTGGGATTGGAGGCGGGGCCGGAGGCGTCTATGTGGCGTATCTCTTGGTCCACTGTCTGGCTATCCTGTCATGTTCCGCTCTGTTGCCCAGATACTGAGTGGCTATACTCCCAACCAGAGGATCAGCTGTGAGAGAGAGAGAGAGAGAGAGAGAGATGGAGAGAGCGAGGGAGGAGAAAGAAAGAGCACGAGAGAGAGAGAGAGAGAGAGATAGAGAGCGAGGAGGAGAGAGAGAGAGAGGAGAGAGAGAGAGAGAGAGAGAGAGAGAGAGACAGAGAGAGAGAGAGAGAGAGAGGAAGGAGAGAGAGAGAGAGAGAGAGAGATGGAGAGAGCGAGGGAGGAGAAAGAAAGAGAGAGAGAGAGAGAGAGAGGGTGACAGAAAAAGAGAAAGAAAGAGAGACAGCGAGAGAGAGAGAGAGAGAGAGAGAGAGAGAGAGAGAGGAAGGAGAGAGAATGGAGAGAGAGAGAGAGAGAGAGAGAGAAAGAGAGAGCGAGGGAGGAGAGAGAAAAAGAGAGAAGGGAGAGAGAGAGAGAGAGAGGTAGAGAGAAAGACAGGGTGAGAGAGAGAGCGAGGACGGAGAGAGAAAGAGAGAGAGAGAAAGAGAGAGCGAGGGAGGGAGGAGAGAGAGGTGGAGAGAGAGAGGGTGAGAGAGAAAGAGAGAACGAGAGAGAAGGGAGAGATTAGAGACGAAGAGAGAGAGAGGAAGGAGGGAGAGATAGTAAGGTAGTGAGATTAGAGAGATGAAGAGAGAGAGAGAGAAAGAGAGAAAGATGATGAGCGAAGGGGGAGAAAGGGAGAGAGGAAGGAGGGAGGGAGAGAGAAAGATGATATGAGAGAGAGAGAGAGAGAGAGAACACGTGAATAACAAACTTTTTAATAAACAGGTACGTAATCAGAGACACTGTTCAACACCAGCATGAGTGGAGCACGTCTGGAGGTCTGGAGCAGTGGAGACATCAACCACCTGAAGCTAATCCCCTGCACGTTGTTTAATCCACTCGGCTGTGGTTGTGATGAACTCACCAGGGTTGCAGTCTGTCAGCAGGGAGCAGATGGACAGGAGGACCTTGGAGATGGTGAGCGCTGGACTCCAGTTGTCCTTCAGGATGTCCAGACAGATCACTCCCTGACTGTTAATGTTGCAGTGGTAGATCCGCGTGCGAAACGTGACCTGCGAGGAGACGGGCGACAGCAACAACATCTTCACCTGGGATAAAGAAGACTCATGCAGCATTCAGACTAGACACCGAGAAGTCACGGACAAGACAAGCTTGGTGATGGGTCTTCGTATGGTGCTTGTCTTTACCCGGACACAGAACCAGGAAAAGAACTTACCTAGATAAAAACCGTTAATGGCTCTGAATTTAAGTTGGTAATTGATATGCTAATGCCTAGTCAATTAGGGGGCCGGGACTGTACATGGAAAGTTATGGAAGGTTCCAGAAACATTTCTCTACTTTCTACTGCAAACAGCTACAAAACATTAAATCTAAATATTCACATATTCATGCACACGAAATGGCTCTAACAAAGTTCTTGTTAATAATTCTATAACTGTAGCCAACGTTTCTTAAAATTAGATTATTGATCTTATACATACAAGTCTAGTCAGGTAAGTTATTCTTAAAATAAAAAAAAACAAGATTTATTTTTTCTGTTTAAGATTTTCTGGCTTGTTAAGATTTCATTTTTTGCAGTGCACTATGGGTGTAAAATCACAATACAATATTATACGGTTTCAATCCAATGGACAAAATTTTTTTGTCTGCCCAACATCACACAACATCTGCTAAGATGTGACTTTGATTTGATCCAATTTGGGAACCAGCAATCAATATGATAAAATATCACATGGTTAATGTCGTGGAAAAAACACTGATAGAGCGTCAGATCAGTCAGATATTTATGCAACGTAGATTTATTGAGTACAAAATTGTATATAATTGCCAGGCAAGAGCAGGTCTACCTCACATGGATTCACGTGGCCTCAAGTGAGACTTCAACTACTTTTCTCTACCTTATATGGTAAATCATCTTGATTTTATAGCTATACATGTAAATGTATACGTGATATTTACTGTTCTCGGCTCATGTCCTCTGACTGGCTTCACTTCCCTGTACAAAGCCAGGCTGAGAACATAACCGAGAGGACACGCTGAGTACATCCTGACCTTACAGAAAACACGTTTATCTTTACATGGGAGTATGTGTACGTGAGATTGGAAGAAACATGGCAAGTTGAACATTAAGCATTAAAATTTTCCCCTACGCTGATCTAACACCATCACTCAAATTCATATCAAATCACAAGTTTAAAACTAGACATTTTAATGAAACATCAATCTTCTCTTTTAAGAAAAAAACATTCTCTGTTCAATTTAAACTGACGTTATAGTGTTGGGAGACTCTAGACTGGTCTCGAGACCAGTTTTTAAAAGTCTCGGTCTTGTCTCGGACTCGGTCGTATTTGCACTCAGACTTGTCATGGACTCGGACAAAGAGGACTCGGGCCAGTCGACACCACAACTAGGAGAATATTACTATTAAAACTCTTTGAGAGCGACGCTGGCGTTTTACGTTGTTTATTAATTAGTGTTTTAATAATTCAGAATCACTTTAACTTACACAAACCACACACATACCGTCAGAATCACAAGACGTTCAACTTACCGGTCATTATATTCATTCCTCTGTATGTGACATTATTTCAGAGTAATTCTGTGCACAAAAACTGAAGTAATTGCGTAAAAAGGCATTAATTACATTATTCGTGATGTAAACACACACGTTAGCGCTGGCGACTCTCATATGGAACGCCATCATGCACAAAAATGTAGTTCTCTTCCAGAAAGGCCAAAAGCAGCTCATTTTATAGACCAAAATAAGTCGAAATTGGCTCAAAATTACGCAAAACTATAGCATTTCCTCATTTTCAATTGATCAGAAAATATTGTTTTCCATTTTATAACATTAGAGAGTAATCAGTAGAGAAAAATAAATATAGAAAAAAATATAATTTATCAAATAATTTTATTCTGTATCCAGATAGATACCAAATGGATAAAGAAGTGTTTCCTTCTGACACTAACATTATTTTTCTTCACAGCACTAAGCCATGTCTCTGCATAATAACAACTCTGCAAGTCAATAACACAGTGAGTTTGGTCTTGAGGAGTGTTCACTGTGGTTTGTTGAGTTTAACACATGATGTGATCAGTGTTGATAACTGCTTCCAGTGAAGTGATTTCCTCATTATAGATATGTAAGAGAGAAATATTGAATAAACATCTTTAATGTTGCTTAGGCTTTGCATCTTCCACTTATTTGTCATGTGGTGTAAAACCTGCATTGGTCAGGTGTCGGTCTCGACTCGGTCTGAGCCTGCCATGTTCTCAATCTTGTCTCACCCTTGGCCCTTCAGAGTCTTGGTCTTGTCTCGGTCTCGACACACTCTGGTCTTGGTCTTGGTTTAGGTGGTCTTGAACCCAAATCTATGACGTTACTATATGTACGACGTCGGCTCATATGTTTTCATATTTGATCAATGCTATGGGCTCAATCACTGAATCAATGTATCGTTACACCTCTAATTCCCCCCTCTTCTCCCTTTACATTTACGACATTTAGCAGACGCTCTTATCCAGAGCAACCTCCAATTCCTAATTTCAGGGACAGTCTCCCTGAGGGCAGCTTGGGGTTAAGGGTCTTGCTCAGGGACCCAGCAATGGAAGGATTCGAACCCACAACCTCTTGGCCCAGAACCGAGTATCCTAACTTCTACACCACCATCGTCTTTAAACAGCTCAACAAGGCACACTATGATTTCGGTACGGTTTAGCTCAGGTGGAAAAGGGCAGCACGGAACACGGAGCAAATCCCGGAACAGTTCCGGCTCGCCGACCAACCTCCAACCTCGAACTTAACGTTCTCATTAGTGAGGAGGATCTGAGTCGAGATGTGAAGTGTATATCGATCTGGAGAAAGAGAGGCAGCAGTTTCACCAGATCCAATTTCCTCCCAGATTAAGTGTGCAGCGGAGCGAGCGGTGAGGGATCGAGTCCGTCTGGATTGGGGATCTGACGGGGGGCCGAGCAGGGGTCAGGAGCCAGACCGGGACTTACGGCCGATAAAGACGCCGGCGATAGCTGCAGCACTCGTTTCTCAGGAGTCACGTGACACACTACAAAACGTGTGTGGACTGGACGAGAGCGGCTAGATGGAAATATGTCGATGCTGTGGCGAAGGTAGTGAACTCGGGTTAAAAATAGTAAATAAAATGTGTGTGTGTGTGTGTGTGAGAAAGACATTTTGTCAATATCACACATAGTATGATTTTAAGAGCCAGCGAGAAAATATGTACTGATTTAACACTTCCATTTATATCAAATCACAAAAAGTAACAGAAATATAATTTACCATTTTTCATTCTTGAGCTCAATCAGACATTTATATTAAAAAAATCTTTAAATAAAATAAACAAATTGCAATTAAAAGTGACATTACAATATATAAGATGTCTGATTGATGTTTTTATTTTGGTCTGACGCTATGGGCTCACTGATCTGTATCGATGTGGACTGAATCTCACAAAATCTCACATTTCATATCCTGACAACAACTGACATCACAATACAGTAAATTTTCTGTAAATTCAATTACATTTTAAGCAACTGACAGTTAAACACACATTTTTGTCCATTAAGAACATCCAGGGAACGCTCTAATATACTGTCACACCACACCATTTACACACCATTTTAACACCACGTTTTGTGATGCTCTAGTGACTTGTGGTAAAACCCTGCTTTTTACACCATAAACTGTAAGTAAAAGGCAGAGCTTTTTAGTAAGGTGCCTTTAAGGCAAATTGTGGCACTTTTGGCGTTCCATATATCTGAGTGCGAGGGAGGTGAGTGTTTTGAGTGCGCATACAGACAGAGCTGAGGTACAAATATAACACTACAGTATTCTCTACGCCTACACACAGTGTTATTAAACCACTGAAAGATACCCAGCACCAGTGAAGGTGACCCATCCCTGAAGGCGCAGTGTGCAGCTGACAGGGGCAGCGCCCGGGGAGCAGTGCTTAGGGACGGTACCTTGCTCATGAGTACCTCAGTGGTACCTTTACCGGCCCGGTATTCGAACCTTCCAATCACGGGGCGAACACCCTAACCGTTACCCTAACAACTGCTTTTACGCGGAGGTGAGAACAAAAGCCTGAGAGTTAACAGAGAAGCAGAGGAAACTAAAGAAAATTCTGGGGTTAATCTCAGATTCAATTTGTTTAATCTTTGCAAAGATTTTGTGTGATCATTTTGACACAAATCTGATTCCACACTAAATTCCACACAACAGAAGAGATAAAGAGTGCCAAAAAATCTTTTCTTTACCTTTGGAGGTTTGAAGGGGTAGTCGGAGGAGAAGGTGATGTCCAGGAAGAACACTCCTCCTTCATAGACGGAGCCGGGAGGGCCCAGGATGGTGGATCTCCACTCATAGATGTTGTCACCTTTGGGTCCCGCACTACAAGAAAAACACACACACAGTCAGGTTTGTTGTGTTACACACATCACTCTCATATGAGTGAAATAACCCCAACCCACACTCATCAGTTAAGCTCTGGCAACTCTTTATGCCTTATTTATTCAGATTTAACACACACAAACGAACGAACAACTTTACGTATGTGTAAGAATGATGGAAATTATGGATAATCATATTGATCAAGAAGGAGAAAAGCAGCTTTCAATATATACACGAGAAAGGAAAAGGAGAGCGATAGGACAAACTATGTGACAGCGATTGTTAAAGATTAATCGATTATTAATCGGACATAAAATTTTCTGATAAACCAAACTGTTTTTATTTTTCTATATTTATTTTTTTACTCTCTAACATTAAAAAAGGGGGGAAAATCAGATGAATTAAAAATGAAGAAATATTGAAGTCCATTTTTATCCAATTTGGACTCATTTTGGCCTATAACTCATTTTTGACTCATTTCTGTGAGAGAACTACATTTTTGTGCAAGACGCCGTTCCACATGAGAGTCGTGTCACAATAACGCGGTGGACACGCGTCGGAATAATCACTGAACATATCAAGTAAATGTCTGTATTGTGAGTAGAACGCTGGTTGTTGTTATTGATCAGCTATAAATGAGTTTTGTCTGTAATAAATGGGAAGATTTGACTGAACTGGACGCTTTAGTGAATGACTTCCCTGAGAGAGTCGTGAGCTAACAAACAGAACGTGTGTTTACATCGTGAAAAATCTCATTCATGTGTTTCTACACGATTACTTCAGTTTTAGTGACGGCAAGACACGGCACTGGTTCTCGTCTCCTTCTTATTCTTCTTTTATGGCGGTCAGTGTCCAGCTTAATGCTGCTTTACTGCCCCTGCGGCTTTGGTTAGCTTACTGCCCCCACATTAGGGAGTAGCCACTGTACATATGTGACCCTGCCTATGATAACCCAGCTAAAGTCATTTTTTGGCAACTCTCTGTTTTATACATAAAATAATTCTATGTGTCTAATGTAAAAACACACATATTTTCAACACTGATGCATCTTTGAACCATAATTATCCTGACTGTGTGTCATATACCAAATTAAAGCTTACATTCTCCCATTTCAAGTGATATATGACACATTTATGGAAAAATTCTGATACTTTGGGAAATGGGTCTATTTATTATGATATGCATGGCGAAAAAGCACGCATATCAACACGAAAAAGCATGTTTAAACACTCGGCTACCTTCTGTTCCTCGCTTATTGGCGCCGCCATGGGGGATGGAAAAAAAATTACCTCAGAATTACCTCAGAGTTAGCGCCGAAGTCTTTTTTTTTCTTTTTTTTTTGAGAGATACCAAGCATAAAATGTCGATGAAATAGCCTGGTTAGATTGACAAAACGTTCATCTACCGAAAACAAAGCACTGTTTCTGATGTGTACACAGTGACACAAAGCAACACACACAGAAAGCGGCTCCCGGCTAAAGTCGCAATTTTTCTACCTCCTCTTTACCTGACGTGAATAAAATCACGAATTTCGCTATTTATCCTGTTAGAAATTACATTTCAAACATTACATCCAAAAACCTCAGTACATAATCTATCATTTACTGCAATAAACTCATATGGCATATTGTTGACATTTTTCTCGCTATGACTACTTTGACGCTCTTTATTTCATAATTAGATTTGGCAAATGTAGCCGGGTTTTCACAGGCGGGGTCACAAATATGTATAATAACATAGACCCAACTAATCCATTATTACATTAGTTGCCAACTGTCTTAATAATCTGAATTTTAATTGATTTAATTGATTAGTTGCTGCAGCCCTACTATTACTTTACTGTATATACATATACATTATTATATATACAACAGTCCACCTCATCATGACACCACCACTTCAGCAAACACACAACACTGCTTTAACACTCTCATAACACACAGAAATATTACTTGCCTATGAACATCAAGATACTGGATACGGCATAATGTGAGTGATTATTTGTCATTGTGAACACAGTAACGCACAGCACACACAACCAAACGTGACCTCTGCATTCGAACCATCCACGACGGAGCAGTGGGCAGCTTTTTTGGCAGCGCCTGGAGAGCAGTGCTTGGGGACGGTACCTTGCTCGTGAGCACCTCAGTGGAGCACCACTCCAATGATGCGGCCAACTCCCTACTTGGGGCTACCTACTGCCCCAAATGAACACGTTTTGCGAAAAATAAAATACGTATTGATTTAAAAATTGGGATGATGGTGGTCCAGTGAGTAGGACACTTGCCTCTGGAGCAAGAGGTGGTGGGTTCGAATCCTATCTCCATCACTATCTAGTCCCTGTAACTACGAAAAACTGAAGTCGCTCTGGATAAAAGCGTTTGCTGAATGCTATAAATGTAAAAAGCCTTTAGATTTAAATAGTATAATATTATACCAGAGCAGAATTGCTAATAATAACATTGATAATAAACATTAGCCAGTAAGCAAATGTTTTGCACAAACTGGCATGCAATAAAATTTGCGTAGGAGATGTTATTTTAATAATAAATAATTTAGCATATACATATGGGTGTGTAATCATTACATTGTTTTAGGAAAACAGTATTTAAGTCAACATAGCAGAATAATCTGACATGTATTCAGACATTTTTAAAGCATTATTTTCTGGTTTCTGTTTAAAAAAGACTCAGAGACCGTATCAGATTTGTATTGTATCGACAGATATCCAAATGTATAATATTGGTATCATATCAGACATAAAAAAGTGGTATCATGCCATGTTTAGTCTTTGTAAAAGCCGTGTAAGTGTGTTTTAAGAACACATGTCTTCTTAAGAACGGTTGGTGAACGAGGCTCATAGTTCTATACGGAGCTTTTCTGGAACGAAGCCCTGAATTGGTCAGCGCTGCAGCAGCAGGTTCAGTGCTGTAACCAGGTTGCTGTCAGTAAGCAGAAAGAGGCGAGAACAGGACAAATCCCTTCAGCAGCGTCTGACACATCGCTTCATCATCGGACAAGCCGTCAAGAGACATGCCAGAGAGTCTTTCAGAGGCTGGAGCAAACCCTGTCGCACACACACAGACTTAACGCTGACCCACCAGTGAGGTATAACACTGGGGTATGAACACATAACCCAGACGTTCCACAAGAGGTTTTAAAGGGGAGTGAAGCCACCAAGGTGAGTAAACCTGGTCCTTAGACACCGCTCTTGCTATCCCTTTAAACTGAGTGTTGAGTGCAGCGGTTTAGCAAGTGGCCGATGGAGATAGAGAGATGAAGGAAGCATTCCAATACTGGACTTTCAAACAAATGACATCTCAAACCCAAACTGCCACACAGACGTGAAATATTCATTTATATTTACAGCACTTAACACCAGAGTGATTTCCTTTTCCTAATTTTAAGAACATTTTCCTTGAAAAATGTGGGGTTATAGGTCTTGTTCATGTCCATCTCATATCCAGTTGGGGGAGCGTCACTGGGGACGTTGGCCTCTTGATTAGAGGGTCGCCAGTTCAAGTCCCGGACTGGTAAAGGTACCACTGAGGTACTCATGAGCAAGGTACTGTCCTCAAGCACTGCTCCCCGGGCGCTGCCAAAGCTGTCTAATGTTCCTTCATGGATGGGGGTTAGATTACAGAGGTTAGATTTTGTTTTTGTGCACTGTGTGCTGTGCTGTGGTGTGTTCACAATGACAATCACTCACTTAAATCCTGTTACATCTGCCTGCTGTTATGCTTTATAATCACTGAAAATATCAAGTAAATGTCTGTATTGTGAGTAGAACGCTGGTTGTTGTTATGGACGCTTTAGTGAATGACTTCCCTGACTTCCACTTCCCTGTGTTTACATTGTGAAAAATTTGATTCATGCGTTTCTATGCAATTACTTCAGTTTTTGTGACGGCAAGATACAGCACTGGTTCTCATCTCCTTCTTATTCTTCTTTTATAGCGGTTGGTGTCCAGCTTAATGCTGCTTTACTGCCACTGCGGCTTTGGTTAGCTTACTGCCCCCACATTTAGGGGGTAAACACTGTACGTATGTGTATAATAACATAGACCCAAATAATCCATTATTATATTATATTTAATTGATTTAATCAATTAGTTTTTTCAGCCCTAGAACAGTCATTTCACATTTCAAACTATTAAAGTATAACACCAGGGCGAATTAAGTAGTTAATCTGCATGGTTAGCAGATACTCCAGCTGGAACGGAAATAATCAGGGACTTGAACGCAGGCCAAGTTGTAATTACGATGTCATAAATATGAGTTTATGAGGAGCTCATGAATGCAGCATATGATCGCACCATCAGTGTGAGATCATTGGTCATATATCAAATCTACAGAGTGGAGTGTACCACACACTAGGGGGTTGAACAATATGGATTTTTCAACATATATAACTAATCAAGGAGACCAAAAAGTAGTATTTTAAACCAATATATGTCTGCTGTAAAAATGGAGATTGGTGGAGATTTAAAAAAAAACCCAAATACTTAAACACAAAACTGAATTTAAATATCTGTTAGCATATGTTCAATTCTGAGAACTTTAAACTTCTCAACATGGAAAGAGCAGGGAGCTTCCATCTTCTATATCAGACTGCCGTCCCTTCAGCTTTCAGCGTTGAGAGGCTAAAAATGTAACCAATCCAAATCAGACATTCCTGTCGACCACAGTCTGCTGACTTCAGACAGAGAGAAGATTTTCAAATTGCTGCATTTTAACTGCACATCAATTTAAAAATGACCAATACCATTTACAATAAAAACGCTTATTAGCAGCTGTGATTATCAACTAGGTCCACATGAGCTGAAGAGCCTCCTTAAAAGCCAAGAGGGCCTCTCCCATAACCTGGAAGACCTCCTTCAAACCCAAAGGATTTCTCCCAAACACCAAGGAAAGGAGGTCTCTACAAATCCAAGAACGCTTCCCCAAACTCAAGAAGGCTTCCACAAATCCAAGAAAACGCTTCCAAACCCAAGAAGGCTTCCCTAAACCCAAGAAAGCACTCACATACCTAAGAAGGCTTCCCCAAATCCTAGAAGTCTTTTCCAAACTTAAGCAGGCTTTCTCTAACCCAAGGAGCACCTCTTGAGTTTAAGAAAACCTCCTTGTGTTTAGGGGAGGCCTTCCCAGCCCAGAGGTACGTCCCTAATCCTGAGGACTTCCCTAAACCTAGATAATCTCTCCCTTTCCCCTTAGAGAACCGTCCCCAAAACCCAAGAGGGCCTCTCCTGGACCCAGATAACCTCCTCAAAACTCAACAGAGCCTTCCGCAGACCCACAGAGCCTTCCCTCAAACTCATGAGGGCCTCCCTGGGACCCACATAACCTCCCCAAAATCAAGAATGCCTCCTTTTGTTTGAAGATGATTTGTTGGGTTATGGGCCTCCTTGGGGTTGGAGAAGCCTTTTTGGGTTTTTAAAGGTTTTCTTGAGCTTGTGTTCAACAGAGGTCCTCAGGATTAGGGAAGTAGCTCTGGGAGAGGGGGCCTCCCCAAAACTCAAGAGAGCCTCCCCCAGAAGCCACATAACCTCCACAAAACCCAGGGAGCCTTCCCCAGACCCAGATAACTCCCCCAAAACCTAAGAGGACCCTCCCACAATACTCAAGAAGGCCTTTTTGGGTTTGGAGAAGTCTTCTTGGGTTTGTCTTTGGCAGAATGTCCTCAGGATTAGGGAAGTAGCTCTGGGGGAGGGGGCTTCCCCCAAAACTTAAGAGAGCCTCCCCTAGAGCCAGATAACCTCCCAAGAGGACTCCCAAACCCAATGTAACTTCATAACACAACCAAACTATGAGTTGTTATTGTGCATGCTGAGGCATAAAGAAACAAATAAAGGAACAATCGCTGGGCATCCTCCTCCTAATAAAACATCACCATCCGTGATCACAGTACTGCTCTGGGTGCAGGTGATAGGTTTAGGAAAGACCCCACAGATCCAAACCCGCACACTGCACAATTAGCCCCGGCACCCCAACCGGGTTATATAAGTGTTCATTCGTGGGGCGGGTTTGTTGGCGTTTTTCCAGCATGCACAAACGAGTCTGACCTCTCGGAGGCAGCACACGAGCAGCCGAGTCCACACTCTCTGTGTGTGTGTGTTGTGTAATGCAGCCTCGTTTCCCCTCGAGCTATGTATGTCATAACTCAAACAGGTTCACGCCAAACACACTTACCACTTCACACACACACACCTCTTCGCATCAGAGGCCACACTAAGACGGTATATTCTTTCTGCAATTGAGAGGAAACTTGTGGAGTAATTCTACTATTTATGTTTTTATATTCTTAGACAAATGTATGTCCAGTTTGTGCTAGTTCTCCCATAAACTTTCAGCAACAGTTTTTGACCACAGAAACCTTGTCTGGATAGTTCTGGTTTTGTAAAAAAGTCCAGCACGCCCTATACACTCATAGCAAAACACACACTACCACATCAGTGTTGCTGCCGTGTTGAGAATAAGCCCAAACCTAAATAAAAGCAGCTTAACTGTGGTTAAGAAATAACCAGTAGCCAATGAGGTAAAAGAGGGCAGATTTTACATGACAACACATGCGGGCCTGCGTTTGCACACCCAAAAATCAAAGGTGTAAAAAGCACACACAAACTATACTCAAATTGGAGCACAGTTACTCAAAGTCAAAGTAAGCTTCATTGTCATCTCTGCAATGAGAGACGAGACGACGTGTCTCCAACTTTAACAGCGCAAAGAACACATAAGGCACATAGAATAAGCAATATATAAATAGAATGTAAAATATGTGACCCTCCACAGCAAAACCAGTCGTTTGTTGCAAATTTTCAAAATTGAGTTATGTTTTCATGAAAGGGCATAAATCAACATTCAAAACGACACCTATATGGGATGAATGGGACGACATATGACTGAGATATCAACATTCAAAGGAGTCGGGTTTCTCCTGTCACGCCAAGTGAGAAACGGAGAAGTCTGCCTTTGAAGTTGACTATCGCCGTAGCACTCACAGACGCTTGGTGCGGTCGCGGCTACGTTTGCATTTACGGTAGCCTACGCTGCATTCACAGTCACACGGATAGCCTACCTGCGTTAGGTTAACTGAACTCGGGAGACGAAGATGGATTCCGGAGAAATATCTTCACGCTAGTCAACCAGTGGATTTAGCGTAAATATTGAAGTAGAGCGGTCAAAACAGAAACTTTTAACATTCTGCTGGAATTGAATTCCTCACCTCAAGAAAGTCACCTTTTTAGGATGGAAAGGGTAAGTTTTTCAGCCAAATTTATTCACAACAGTACAGTATAGACCTTCAACTGTTTCAAAACAAAAAATCCAAAATTTTACCCCACGCAACATAAACGGTTGTTTTTCTCGGAAACCTCTACTAGAAGTAGAAAGTGAGACAATTAGGATGCGGTACAATTATGGTTTTGGAGTTGTCTTTTACAGTGAATGTGCATGAGGTCAGTAACAGTTTCAACATGAAAAATCGTATACAGTTTATTAAATAAAACTGTATCTTTTATAAAGTCTGATCTAGTATGTGCAGATATTGTAACAGCAGTGGAGAACTAGAGTCTGTGCAACACTTTCAATAATTTGTGCAGTGAGAAAATGCGATCAGTGATATGTACAGCAATGTTCAATGTTCAGTAGTTGTGCAAATATGTAGCACCGGTCAAGAGAAGAGGATTACAATTTCGAACGTCTGGCATTAAATGTGTGCCAGATCAGCAACAGTTCGGAGAGCTAATACTGTACAGTCTGTAAACATAAACATTACTCCTGAGACAGGTTCAGTGCAAAACACCGGTGTCTAAAACACTGGTAAAGGTAAAAGTACTTTTTCTAACTGCCGCTCCTCCTACAGTTTTTGTGACAGAAATTTGGTTCCAACTCTAAAATGTGTACTTAATGTACACAGATTTTTGATACATGCACTCGTTTGCAAGTTCTGTCCATGTTTTCGTCCATTTTCCCCCATAGACTTTCAACTGCATGGCTGCCGTTGTTCATAAAGTCACCAAATTCAACATGATTCGAGGGCTCATGCGACTCTTCTCATATCTGTAACCGTCATGACCCACACTCGTCTTTTTCATCCTTTCTTCTGTCGTTTATTAGTCCCATTGGAAACCATTTTCTCCCATTAAGAATACATGAGATTCAGGACTCGAAAGCTTCCCTTCGCCTGTTTTCACACAACAGTCGACACGTTTCTTATGCCATCCCAGACCACCTCAATGAACACACATCTCAATCTGTTTCCACCCGCACTCGTCTTTTTCTTACTAATTATCATTATCATTATCTGAACTGCTTAATCCCAACTGGGGTGGAACCGGAGCCTATCCCGGGAACTTGCGGGCGCAGGCGGGGAACAACCCTGGGCAGGCGCCAACACACCGCAGGGCGCACACACTTACAAAATCACACACACATTCACACCTTACGGAGGCCAACTTAGAGTCACCTATTAACCTATATTGCATGCCTTTGGACCGTGGGAGGAAACTGGAGCACCTGGAGGAAACCCACACGAACACGGGGAGAGCATGCAAACTCCACACAGAAAGGCCCTACGGCCGTCCCCGGGGTGTGAACCCAGGACCTTCGTGCTGTGAGGCGGCAGCGCTAACCACTGCTCCATCGTGCCGCCCCTTACTAATTATCATCCCTGATTTATTCCGCATTCACTTCAAAGATTTATTTAGAGTCACCAATCAACCTATAGAGAAAGCTTTTCGATTGCGGGAGAAAACTGGAGCACCCGCAGAAATTCCACGCAAACAAGGTGAGAGCACGGAAACTCCACACAGAAAGACCTCACAGGAGATGGAACCCAGGACCTTCGTACTGTGAGGCGACAGCGCTAACCACCGTGCAGCAAAAGCTCTGGAATGTCTTCAAAGCACAAGAGTACAAAGTAGCCCAATCTAACTGAATGTCAAAGAGTAATACAAGTTTTCTTTTACAATGAATGCACTGGAGAAAGCTCTTAAAACTTTTACAGCCCATAACTTAACAAATTCCCGTTGTTGAGCAACATCTTGGTTCGACTGATCATTGGCCGGGCCGATATTAGACATTTTGCCGAATATCGGTATCAGGGTTTAATTTTGACCGTCTCTGATATTAAGTAGTTATGGAGTAATTCTGTGGCTCCACTGCCGTCTCTTCTCTCTGTGCCGTTTGCTCTCAACTCTGCTTCATTTAATGTCCCGCCCACAACAGTCTCTGATTGGCTATATGTCACACGAGTAGTAGCCAATCAATGCTGAAGCCTTGTTGTCACTCACACCACACTCACACACAAGCGCAGCGTGAAGCTCCGGGACGGAGAAGAGGAAAGAGGAGCGTTTCAGCTGAGCTTGATGTTTGTGAAATTCTATATTTTGACAGATTTTCTTTTTGTTTGCATATCGGTTACAAATATCAGTTATCGGCTCCGTTAACTAGCAAAAATTGGGTATCGATATCGAGCCTAAAAACCCAATATCGGTCGACCTCTACATCTTACCTAGACGTACCTCCTCTTAATGTTTCTTTAATTTAAACTATTCATTAAGTTCTTTTTAGAGTTGCTTTACGAACTTTGGAACGATTTAGGCTACATTTCACTACATGTTGTACTTGTATAACGTATTTTTGTGCCTAAAAACAATCTTGAACACCAACACATCAACTCACAAATTTTTGACCAACTGTGTAAAAATAAAAGTGGAGAAAATCGGTCATCGTCGCTGTCTCATGACACCCGGAGATATACAAGTTAGTGGCGAAACGGTAGGGTGTTCGCCCCGTGATCAGAATGTCACGGGTTCGAATAAAGTAAAGTTTAACCGGTAAAGTTACCACTGAGGTACTCGTGAGCAAGGTACCGTCCCCAAGCACTGCTCCCCGGGCGCTTGTTAGCTGCCCACTGCTCCTTCACGGATGGGTTAAACGCAGAGGTCACATTTGGTTGTGGCGCACTGTGTGCTGTGGTGTGTTCACAATGACAATCACTCACTTTCACTTACAATTTCCATCTCAAAGACACTCTGACCCACAAAAGAGAAGCTGTATGGCTGACGGTCAGCAAAGAAGTGGACAGCAAACAAATCACACTCAATTTAATAAACCAATAAAGCATCACGGCGCTTCTTGAAAACAGCAATTCCCACACTGCAATCTGAGCTCTATTTTGCTCGATCTGCGAGTGTGACCGCGGCAGTGAACTGATCGCGTCTTCAGCTTCATTAAACACTTTCCCATCGCCATCAAAGTTGTCACTGAATAAAACCTCCGAGTCTGTTAGACAGATTCAGACTCTGAAATTGGCTATGATTAATGCAATAACCTCGCTGAGTTTAGCCACAGCTCTCGCTCTTCTCCTCTCCTCTCCTCTCTCCCTCTCTCACTCCGTCTCCCCCTCCCTTCCCTTCCTCCCGCGGCCTGCACTGTTATTTATCTGACAATTGGAATAAAGTCCCGGCCAGCTCTGTAATTATGATGACATTATATGAAGAACTATAATCTGCGCTCTTAAAATGTCAAATTCAGGCCAGTTTTATTAGCACACAGAGCGGGACGGAGGAACAATGTCACATCTGTGCTGAGAGAGAGAGAGAGAGAGAGAGAGAGGGAGAGAGAGAGAGGGAGAGGGAGGTAGGGAGGGGGGAAAACAGGGAGAGAGAAGAGAAGAGGAGAGTGTGGAAGAGAAGAGAGGGAGAAAGGGGAAAAGGGTGGAAGAGAGAGAGAGCGAGAGCAAGAGAGAGAGGGAGGAAGAGGTAAAGGGAGAAAAAGAGAGGGGGAGACGGTGGTAGAGGGAGAGAAAGAACGATAGACAGATGGGGATGAGAAAAGGACAGAACAGAGGTTAAACTCCAGCATTAATCAAACCTCGCAATGATAATGAGACAATAAGAGTGAAATATGTTCACATATTACATCAGACTCTGATTACAGCAGCATCACGTCTCCACACGCTCAGGTCACCTCCACTAACAACCTCCACACACACACACACACACACACCCCCCTTACTTAGCGCAATACATACTACAACACACACACACACACTACCATATGGACGGCTTACACTCCACAACACAAACAGACCACGAGTCGGCAATAAGAGTTGACACCTACAGCATGATCAATCTCTACAGAAAGAAAATATTTGTCATTGTGAACACACCACATCGTACCACATTTCACCCATCCTTGTAGGAACAGTGGGCAGCCTCAGTGGTATCTTTACCGGTTCCGGATTCGAACCAGCGACCTTCCGATCCTGCGACAAACACCCTAATTGTAACCATACCAACTGCCCCCAAATTTCCATTTTCCTAATTTCAGGGTTAACTTGGGGATGAGGGTCTTGTTCAGGGATCAATGGCAGTAGTGCTGAAGGGTTAAAGGTAGGAATGCACCAAATATTTGGCCACCGAAAAATTTCGGCCGAAAATGGCCAAAAAATGCACCGAAACAGTGATGACGCAAGCAACAACCGCAACCTGCACGCGCCAAGAGTCAACATGTCTGCCGTGTGGGCGCATTTCAATATATCTAAGAAAGACACACGGAAAGCCGTTTGTAAAGCGTGCAATGCCGAAATTTCTAGAGGGGGTGCATCCACAAAGACTTTCTCACCGTCTGGATTAATTTATCATATAAAATCAAAACATCCCGATCGCCATGCAGAGTATGAAGCACAGAAGAGGCAAGACCCTTCGAGCACACCCACTCCGTCTGTGGCGGACGTTTTTGAAAAGGCAACAAAGTTTTCATTTTAGTGTTTTCATACACGATTTTGTTACAGGCCTACAGAGAATGTTGTTCTATCTTTCAACACTTTTTAAAGCACTTGTTCTGAACGCACTTTGTTCATGCACTTCGTTCAGAATATTAAAATTCACTTGAATTCACTTGTTTTATGAGAGAAGATATTTAATTGTATAATATTTCAGTTATCCTGCTTTAGGCTATTCATGAGTGGGGCCAAGTAAAATATTTTATTTCAAATTTTATTTTATATTGTGCATTGTTTGAATGCTAAAATATTTTCATAGTTTTGCAACAGATTTGTTCTTGATCCATGAATATTAATTTCAAAGTAATTGCAATGCTTTCTGACTTTAGTGAGGTAAGTAATACAGTCCCAGCCATAATCGCAGTATTACAAAAATTGGTATAATAATTTCTTCGTGTTTTGGTTTCGCCAAGTGTTCCTCATTTTTGGCTTCTTCTGTTTCGCCAAAAAAATCATTTCGTGCATCCCTGGTTAAAGGGCTGAGATAAGATTCAAAACCCACAACCCCTTTGGACCACAGGAAAATATCCAACCACCTCAAATCCCAGAGCGATAGTTACAACTGAGGCAAGCCAGACCGCCACTGCTGCCTATGTTAGCTGCCCACTGTTGCTTCACAGATAGGTCAAATGCAGAGGTCACATTTACAGTTGATGACATATCTGTTCGGGGGTGTGTGTGTGTATGTGAAATTGGGGACGGACCTAGCTTTGAGGGCAAAGAAGTGGCGTCCCCATTTGGTTTGTGTGTGTTTCTCACCCAGAGTGTTTTTCTGGACACATTTCATGCTGTGCTGTGGGTTTGCAATGACAAATAACTTCACTTTCACAGGTGAAAGTCTTGAGAGGTTTGTTCCCAGAGTAAGTTTAGTCAACATGAACATGTGCACATGCACACAGATCCAGCCTGTAATGACGGCGATGATGTAAAGCATCCTGACTGGTAGCTACAGCACAGACAACTTTTGACCACAATCAACAGCCATGAGGGTCATTCTGGCTTCTGTCAATTGGTATATCAAATTTCACACCTGGTACAGGAAGAAAGTCTGGCCAGAACTCACGGGTGCTGCCAAGTTTATTCTGTCTGTTCACTTAAAAGAGCCACCCATCCTCACCTCATATCAGGCAACGGCTGTTCCATACACTCATGAAGCTAGGTTCCATCAGGAGTTAGACACGTTTCCCACGATTCTTGCTGCTGCTTTAACTTGAGGTGAAGTAGATCTAATCGATATGTTATCTTTAAGATCAAATAATATGCATACTGACAACACAAATCATCTGGCGTGAGGTTCACAATTGCCCAGGACACTGTAATCTGAGTGCTTAATAGAAGCTGACGGCTTCTACGTTAGGGTTCTTAAGTGATGGACTTATAATATCGTAAATCATATCGAATTGACCGGTAACCGCGTTATTTTAGCGGCACTGGCATCGGACTGATGCGTAGATTTGCCCGATATTTTCAGCCGATATTTGATGACGCATTTATTGTATGTCGGAAAGGCAGCGCTTGTGCCAGGCATGTCCAAAGTTCAAGGTAGGATTTTATACGCCCCATTTATCTTAAAATGTAGATGTTATTTTGTGCCAAAATTCTGAGCATGCAAAGGGACATTCGCGAGTGAAATTACTTTACGTGCTCAACTCTGCCACACTTTGCACATGTGAGTCATTATTGTTGTAAATTCCCGAGTCAAGATACTACTGCACTTAATAGTATGGTAGGCAAGGCGCTCTTATCATACTTTTCTATGTAGTAGTATGCATCTCAGGAAATAGCCAGGGTTGTAGCTTAGCGGATCTCTATGCACTAGGTAGTGGCTAAGGAACAGTGGGGTGACTTTTTCTTAAAATGTTGTGCACTACACCAGAAATGCTCCGCCCTCACATTTTGTGCCAAAATTTAGAGCGTGCAGTGGAACTGAGCAAAATATCTTTGTCTTTACACGCCAACTCTGCTGTCAATTTTTGCTGTTCTCATTTATCGCACGTACCAGCATCGTACATATTAGCATTTAGTGGGCCACGGACACGCACGGCTAATAATTCTTTATCACCATCCTTCTCAATTTCAGGTTTCATCCCAAACACTCAATCCGAAAAATGGGAAAACAGGAAAAACGGAATCATTATTCGCTCAAATTAAAAACAAAATAAACAACACATTGGCATCATTCACGAGCCAGCGAACGTTGTTGCTTAGGTCAATGCCCGAGTCCTCGTGAACTCCTCCATGTCAGAACTGGAGTCCAGCAGCAAATACAAATTCTGCCAATATTTGCATCCCTTGGTCACGTTGCATTTGAGCCACGGACGGTGAAGTACTTCCTCGGGGCCCGGATGTAGCGTTGAGCGAAAGCCAGGCGCTTAGAGAAGTCGCTAATTGCCAAGAAATGACACAGAGGCTCACGTCAGCAATCTGACACCCGAGCATTCGGCTGAGTCACTCAAACCGCCCCGCACATCAGCTCTAAATTTTAAGCAAGGTGAGGCGCTGATGTGATGAAACGCCACCGGCCACAAGCGCTATCATGCTCTCGTCCCACCTGAGAGTATCTGCTGCGTAAATTTATTTCAGCTCGCTTTACAACAGAATGTCACAAAATAGCTATATTTGAAGTACATATAGTATAACCCGGCGCTGAAAACACTATTGTAGACGCCCATTGCTGCAGAAAGGGCTGATCAAAACAACTCTGACTGGCTAGTTACTCAGCGATTACTCAGGTGAAAGTTACCTCACCCATTATCTGCTTAAGATGCATGGTATTCAGCAGGACGCTTACCCAGCGTGACTGGCTATAAAAGCACTTTGGGGAAAGTCTCCTTGGAACAACTTGGGTTTAAGGGTCTTGCTCAGGGAGCCAATAGCGGTAGTTCTGGAGGTATGGCGTAGTTGGTCCCAAGTGGATTGAGGGTGATCGGTTCAAGTCTCAACCGGCAAAGGTACCACTGAAGTACAAGGTACCGTTTGTTCTGTGCTGTGGTGTATTTACAATCACAAATAATCCCTCACTTAAAAAGGCTTGAACCAACAACCTCTTGGTCCAGATGAAGCATCCTACCAGCCAGGATTTTACGACTTTTATTGAGAATGCTGCAGCCTAAAATTCCTGACTTCGCTAAGTAGCTTAAAAAATGTATAAAAGTTGCTTTTTATGGGTTTCTTTGAGTTGCGATGTCGTGCTATGAATAAATGTATAATGATTTCTTAACGAATTAAATGAAGAGAACAAAAACACTATTGTTTTTATTAATCATTTAGTTATTTTTGGAAGTAAATGGAGTATGCTTTTATCACACGTTGCCTGCGTCTTCTAAACGTAATAAGGAAGTGAGTTCGCTGACATATGGCTCAATGTTTTGCAAGAAAAATGACAATGGTAAAAATTGCAGAAAAGTTGGTCATTTGTGGTGAATTTGTGGTGATTGGCTGAATTTGCGTTAATAGTTGCCACCGCAACATTGCGAAATCCTGGAGAGTCTGACTAGACCACCACAATCTCACATAGTAGTAGTACTCAACAGAACGGGCAGTTCATTCGCCACGTGATCGAAGGTTGCCGTTCAAATCCCAGACCAAAAGGCACTCATGAGCAAGGTACCGTCCCCAAGCACTGCTCCCCGGCAAGCCACAAACGCTGCCCAAGTTGGCTGTCCACTGCAGAGGTCATATTCGGTCGTGGTGCACTGTGTGCTGTGCTGTGGTGTGTTCACAATGTCGATGTCAACGTCTCCCACTTTAAAAATGCACTTCTTGGTAAGTCCTGGCCACTGTTAAGTAGGAACATCCAGTGATGCTCTGATCCAATTTGTTCAACCTCATCACATCTCAAATTTATGCTCTAACGCATCAACGCATTAAATTAAAATGTTCACTTGCTGCCTAATATCAATACATCCCACTCACTGGCCCGGTGCAGCTGGGACGAGGCTGGAGAAGCTCTGATTTAGCAACATGAGGGAAAGAAAGCATTTCTCTCCTGATATCAGCTTGTTTTATCCACTGTGTGTGTGTGTGTGTGTGTAGCAATCGATTTTATGTAGAGGCCTGAGCCTGGGTGCGTGAGGCCATGTGAGGTGTAACCACTTAGCTTCCATGCACACACTTATAGAAATGTGTGTTTTCCAAGCACCTGTAATGTTTCCAGCGCTTCACAGAAAGACTGCCGTGCCAGTATAAATGAAATATAACCAAAAACTGCTGTCGCTCTCTTGCCTTCTTTCTCTCTTTTTTTACTCTTCCATCTCTCTCTCATCTATTCCCTCCTGCCTCTCTCTCTCTCCCCTTTCTCCATTTTTCAGTTTTCCTCCCATTCACTCTCTTCTTTTCCCTCTCCTCTCTTCTTTTCCCCCTCCTTTTCCCTCCTTTCCTCTGTGTTTCCCTCTCCTCCATCTCTCCATCTTTTCTCTCCATTCCCCTTCCTCCACCTCTTTCTCCTTTTCCTCCCACTTCTCCTGCCTCGGCCTCCTCTCTCACACTTTCCTCTCAATTCTCCTCCCCTTTGGCTCTTGGTTCTGCCCATCACGAACCGCCTCTTTTCCCCTTTTCCTTTCTTGTTCTCTCTTCCCTTTCCCTCGCCTCCCCCACCCCCTTCACTTTTCCTCTCGGTTCCTCCTCCTTTACTCCTTTTTCTCCACCATCTCACTCTCTCTCTCTTCCTGCTATTTTCTATCTCCCTGTCTCTCTATTTCTTTCTATCTTTCATCTTTCTTTCTCCATTTCTCTCTCCTCTTCCATTTCCTCTCAATTTCACTTTCTCTCTCTGTTCCCTCCTTACTCCCTCTCTTTGTCCACCTTTCCCTCTCTCCCTCTCTTCCTTTCCTCTTTGTCTCTCTTCCCATTTCTCTCTCTCTTTATGCTTCTCTCTCTCCCCCTCTCTCTCACTTTCTCGCCCCCTTCCCACTGCTCATTCTCTCCAGCCTTCCATTTATCTCTCTCCTAAAACAGGGGTTACACCGTCACCCCTTTTTCCTGGAACTGATGCAAGCACCGGCTCTAAATTTGGATCAGTGCCATGTTTCTCCTCTGAATTAAATTGAGTGATTATTTGTCATTGTGAACACACCACAGCACACATATCCCTTTTCCACTACACTGGTGCTGGTGCCAGGTGCCGGTTCTGGTGCTCGGCCGGTGCTGAACTGGGAACTGAAGCCGAGAACCTGCTCAAGATTATTAATTCGACCAGGGGAGGTTAGCGAGTCAAAGGATAATATTATTACAGGTCACGCCATTGTAAACGAACGGTTGTTCGCAATGGCCTGCAACTTTTAGTTCTTTTTCATTTTCTTTTCAGATGCCTTCTTTTTTCTTTTGTGCACTTTCCAATTTCATGAATCTGGACGCCCAGTCGTTAAAAGAGCTTTCATTTCTTCCGCTACCATCGCTATCGACTTTGCTCATGCCACTTCTCTTCTAAAGCTACCTATCACCCGCACTCGTGATTTATTATGGGTTCTCGCCACAGACCAGCAAAGTTTAGGACCGGTTCGAGCTTGTTTCAGGGCACCGCACTTTTTTTTCTGTGGAAAAGTGCACTGGTTCCAAAATTGGAAACCGGCATGGGAACCAGAGCAGTGGAAAAGGGGTAACGATGCACCACAATGAACAGTGACCTCTGCATTTGACCCATCTATGAAGGAGCAGTGGGCAGCTTTATGGGCAGTGCCCGAAGAGCAGTGTTTTGGGACAGTGCTCTTGCCTATGAGCAATCGCGGTACTCTTTTCCGGGTCTGGGACTTCGAACTAGCTGTAATTCTGTTCAAAGGGCCAATTCCAACTACACAAACAAACTACTGCCTCAAACTGGCAAAACTAAAAAGCCGGCGATAAAACTGTCTAAGAAGCCTGGGAGAAAGAAGACTAACAAGTCGGAATAATGAAGAGAAATAAGGAGATTGTCATACCCAGCAATGACGTATGAACGGACGACGGCTGACGGTCGATCAATACGGGCTAACAGGTCGATTTCGGAACTAATCCAACTGGCGCAGAACAAAGAGAATCAATCAGAATGAAACGCAGCAGCAGGAAAATCGAACAGCCAACCACTAAGGTACAGCTGGAGCCAAATTAACACTCAAGCCACACTCTCACAAGCGTCCCTGTGTGTGTGTGTGTGTATGTTGAGACTAATGGTCTTAGTGCTAGCCAGGAACCCACACAAAAGCTTTTTATTAGGAAATTGAGTATCCACACACACACCACTTACTGCAGTGGCGGTCAGTTCCATCTGACCCAATCAGGAGCACAAAACCACAGAGAAAAATGGTATGATAACAAGTGTGTGTGAGAGTGTGTGTGTGGATGACAGCTGCTTGACATGGTGCTATGATCACAGGATGAAGAGGTTTTGTCAGGTATAAAGGGGAGAGCTGTTTAAAAAATGGAAGCTCGGATTGTGCAGGTGTGTTTTGAAGTGACAGTGTGTGAGTGTGTGTGTGTGTGTGTGTTTGGCAGCCGTCTTAAAGATCCACATTGCTGTTGTTCAGGATGTCTTGCCACTTCCTTTCTCTTATTTTGTCCTTTCTGTGCCACACACACACACACACACTATGGTGAGCATGGATGGTGTGGCTCTCTGAGATGCTGCCTTTTAGACATGTAAACATCGAGCAGATAAAACCTGCTCACACACTAACACACACACATACACACACACACAGGCGTCGCAAGGCTTCTGTAAGGATGATGGCTGTCTAAAGGAATCCCATCTCTCACACACACACACACACACACACAGCCGGGCTGACATTGCTCACAGCTAATGCTAGAATCATTTATACGGTAGTGATGTTTAAAAGCAGTCATGACATATCAACTAGAGCTCGACAGATATTGGTTTTTCAAGTCCTATATTGATACTCGATTGGAACCGATGTACATAATAATAATAATACTAATAATACTACTACTAATAATAATAATAATAATAATAATAATTTTACAAACACCGACACAACACTTGATTTAATAACTTTATTCTTTATAAATACATAAACTTTTCACAATATTTTAATTTAACTTTAAAAATTTTGGTAACATTATAAAACTGCGAAAGTTAAATTTGAAACTTAAACGCTTTTAGTGTTCCAAATTAATTCCACTGCTTTATCTTTCCATCCTCAGCTACAGTCCACAATCATTTCAACTTCCCTCCTTTTTTTTCCTCTCTTTTCCTCCTTCTCGGAGTTTCACGCTGCGCTCATGTGTGAGTGTGGTGTGGGTGACAACAAGGTTTCAGCGTTGATAGGCTGTCAAGACATACAGTCAATCAGAGATTTTTGCATTAAATGAAGCAGCGAGTCGAGAGCAAACAGCACAGAGAGAAGAGACGGCAGGGAGCCACAGTAGCGTCACCTTGTAATTACTTAATATCAGTGATGGTCAAAATTAAACATCAGCAAATTACCTAATATTGGCCACGATAATCGGTCGACCCTTAATATCAGCACAGCGTAAAGCAGAGCACTGAGGTAAAACAGAAATTAGAGGAAATCAGCACAGTGGTATATTGTTAGAAATGTACAAAAAAAATAAGGACTGTGTTTTTTAAGAAGGAATCTCAAGAAGACCTGTACACTAGTGCTGGGCGGTTTTGTTATGATATAATTTTTTCTTATACCGCAATACCGGTTTAAACAGCCTAAACAACGTTTAGCAAGTGGCGCAGCTGGAAACTGTTTAAGGGGGGAACTTGTTCACTGCTGCACCGCTAAACATTGACCACGAAAGTTCAAAAATGGAAGATACTATAACTGACGCTGGAGTTGAAAATAATGAGACACAAGTAGAGCTGAAATCATATTCAAATATTTTTGCAGTTTTTCTAGGAATCGAAGCTTCATGTAATTCATTTCACTCGCTAGAGCATGCGCCGCTTGTGTTTCACACGGACGCTTATTAATGATGATGCACAACGCTTTCAGAAGCGCGATCAAGACCTTTTCCCTCTGTATGTCAACGTATCTGTGAGATATTCCGTGCTCAAAAACAGAAGAAAATGCGTAAAAACACATAAATGACATTTTTGATGTGAACACGCTGCAAGGCGCTTTGTGAGCGTATGATAAGCACTGTTACTCGCTGAACGCCTCCAGTTTGTCTAAACGCCCCCGTTTATTACAAAACAAAATGCATATTTTGCTGATAACAACTTCACAACAACCAGTGTTCTACTCACAATACAGCCGATATATATAGTCTATTCCGAACGCGAAAGCCAGACGCTGCTCCAGGGCCGCAGGCGTATTAGAAAAATGTAGTTGTCTTCCAGAACGGCCAAAAGCAGCTCATTCTATAGATCAAATTGGTTCAAAATGACACATAACTTCAGTATTTCTTCATTTGCAATTCAACAGATTTTTTCAGTTATATAATGTAATTATATAAGTAAAACTAATAATCAATGGATACTTTACTAAGCCCAAATAACTCTTGATGCTTGAAAATATGTTATAAAAGGTTTTGCCAAAAAACATGTCTTAGAGGATGAAACTACGGGTCGGCTTTAGATCTTCAGGTAACACTGTGAAAAAGCAAAAGCAAGTTCAATAGATGCAATAATCTATTTCTATCCATTAAAATGTGGTAAAGGCCCAATATACTTTTAAAAAATAAAATAAAATCAAAAACTAATTTAAAAAATACCACATACTGCGAAAATCGATATCATTTAGAAAATACCGATAAAAGATTTTCTTGGCTCATACCGCCCAGCCCACTGTGCACTTTCCATTTTTACTTGAAGCCAGACTTTCCCCACCCCCGTCGAGAACTTAAAAAACGTAACGCAGATACCGCGATGCCGCGGAGACGGATCTTCGTTCAGAGAACTGCACTCCCTATCAGCAGCAGAAACACTCCAATAAACTCGTCCTGCGCTCAGTACAAAACAGTGAAGCTGTCAGCGCTTTATTCTGTGTTTGGAGCTGCAAGTCAAACTCTGCAGAGATGCAGAAAAACTTCACGCTTATTCCGCCTCCACAGAGACACCAGCAGCCTTCCACTTCTTCACTCGCCGCGAGATCGCGGCTAGTGTGACAGAAGATAAAAATAACAAACATTTAATAAGTGCTGAAAGTGTTTACTCAAGAACAGCAGGAACACAGAGAAATAGGACATAATGTACATCCAGTGGGGTCTGTAGGGGGTATATATGTGGAGGTAGAGGTGTATGATGGGTGTAGTGGACAGTAAGTATGAAAGATATATGTGACTCTGCACGTAAAACTATCGCTTGTCGCGAACGAGTTTCCGAGAAAACAACCGGCGAGGTTATGGGGTAAACTGATGGATTTTTGTTTTAGTGTTTGAAACAGTGGAAGGTCTATACTGTACTGTTGTGAATAAATTTATTGAAAATCATTCTTTTCCATCCTAAAAACATGACTTTTCGGAGGCTTCTGTTTTGGACCGCTTACTCTTCAATATTTAATACGTAAATCCACTGCTGACTAGCGTGAAGATATTTCTCCGAATCCATCTGCCCGAGTTCAGTTAACCTAACGCAGGTAGGCTATCCGTAGTGGCTGTGAATGCAGCGAGGCTACCGTGAAATGCAAGAGCCGCTGACCGGCATTCGTTGCCCAGGAGTGCTACGGTGATAGTCAACTTCAAAGGCAGATTTCTTCTCACTTGGCGTGAGAGGAGAAACCCTACCTCTTTTGAATGTTGATATCTCAGTCATATGTCGCCCCATTCATTCCATATAGGTATCGCTGAAGCTTGATTTATGCCTTCATGAAAATAATGACTCAATGGAACATTTTAAGTATGTTTACTGGTTTTGCCGTGGAGGGTCATATGTGGATGGGGGTGGTGTGCATGATGGTGCTGGGGTAGATGGGTGTATAGGGGTTTATGGGTGAGGGGTAGTGGGGGTATAGATTGGTGGTGGAGGTGTATGATGGTGGAGGGGCAGAAGGATATGTAGGGGCAGGGTACACAGTTATGGGGCAGAACAGTGTCAGGTCATTAGGATTTGTCAGCAGCTTAAGTGGATAAAGCAGCAAAGCAGTGGGTATGACGAAAGGTCTACAACGTGAATTACCTATAAAATAGTTTGAGGGAGCTAAGAGCAAATGTGTGCTAACAAGCTCTCACACACACACACCCATACCCACACCCACACCCACACTATTATCTTCCACAGACTCCCATAATAAATTGCATAATTTTAAACCTACACCTAACCCTAACCTTAACCTCAGTAACCAAAAGCACATGTTTAGCTCCAAAAGTCATCAATATCTCTGCAGCTCCACTGCTGTGGTTATCTGTCCAGCAGGCCATGTGGACATCACCCTGCATTCCTCTCTTTATCTGCCCCCAGCCACCGCCCTGGCAGCACAGACTTGTTTGGGGGTATTTAGGCAAGCGTATTAATCCTGCTACATTTTACACTCACATATGTTTATTGTATTGTTGTCCATCATCTGGGCTGTGGCATTGCAACAGATTGATATAGATGTTTACAAGCTTTTAAATATACCACAACAGAGAGTATGATAAATTCAGAGGCCTAATTCCATATTGGTTTTACAGGGCCCATATTGATTATTGCTAGTTAACAGAGGAAATCTGTACAAACTTTGAATTTTACAAACAACACAAAACTTTATTTAAATAACATTATTAATTGTAAATACTTAAATCATGAACTATTTTAACTTAACTTTAAATTATATTAAATAAACATTACATATTAGCAAACTGTGCAACTGAACACCTTTAGTATTCCAATTGCCGCAGCAGGTTGTGGTGAAGAGAAAGCAAGCTGTTCAGCCAGTTTCACTTAACCCAGATTCTATGCGACATATGTTAATGGAGACTGTCGCGGCGACGTTAAATGAAGCAGCGAACAGAGCAAGCGGCACAGAGAGAAGAGACGAAGCGGCCACAGTAATAACTTAATATTGTGACAGTCAAATTAAATAATCTTTATCGAAACCACAATTAACTGAACATTTATCACAATTATGATTAATGAACACATACAGTTTAGAGCCGAGATGATGAAGAACGTCCACATTGGACACGTCACCTTGCACCCTGACCTCCTCACACCAGCCACATTCCCCCAGCGGAGGTCTCAGATTTCCTCCTCTAAACACACACACACAAACTCCCAATCTGCTGACTCCATCACACCAAAGCTTGGCAGTGCTCTTTCCCACAGTCTCACACACACACACACACGCAGGAGCCTCTAATATTAGTTCCTTTAGCATATGTGTCATTACATATGGATTTGTGTATTTGGAATGTTATACTTTGAGGAAAAAAGCACTATAAAAGCTTGTGACCTGTCGGGGGTATAGTAGTAATCTTCCATAAAACAAAAGTTTGTTAGATATGATCAGTTGTTGACTGCACTTTTTGACTAACTTTCACTTGTATTGCAGTAACACCTGGACCCGATATAACCGTCCACTACATGTAGTGCAATATACTGAAGATGTGATGGTCTAGTGGTTAGGATCTCTCACCTCAACAGCCAAGAGGTTCTTCTTTAATTATTTTACAATCTCTACAACAGGTGAAACCATAAACATATTTTAATATTGTGTTTGGATCAATCAAGATCCTGTCTCAAAGATGGACTTTTGGAGAAGTGGGCCATACCAAACACCGACTGGTGCCAAACATGTTTTAGCACTTAGGAAAGTCTGAAGGTGGGAAATGGTGCTGCCAGGCTAAAACTATCCTTTAATAAAGGAGGTGGTTGGAGTGTGTGTTGTCCGGTGAGGGGTGTTTTCAATTGTACCTGTAACGTGACAAAAGAAGAAAATCCTACTGAGAATGTATGGACTAGAGCTATGTAAGATCAACACACACACACACACACACACACAGCCCAGTTACCTGAGAATTCAAGCAGAGATGAAGATGAAAAACAGGAAATGAAACCCAGACAGACAGAAATATAATCTAATGCAGGCCTTCTACGTCCAGCTGCATTTTCGCGCTACTTTTCAGCTTAAAGTTCCATAAACACAGTTTTAATTTGAACAAGAAGCGCTTTGTCAACATTACATCAAGGTGTGACATCTTTATTCCTTTCATAAACTACTGGCAGCAAGGCAGAACGAGAGGAAGCTGAAGTCATAGAGAGAGTCAGCACTCTGATGGAGAATGTTGGTGTTTGATGGAGAATGTTAGCGCTTGATGAAGAATGCTGCCGCTGATGTAGAACGTTGGTGTTTGATGCAGAATGTTGGTGTTTGATGGTGTTTGATGGTGAATGCTGCTTATCTGATGTAGAATGTCACGTTTGATGCGAATGTTGGCTTGATGAAGAATGTTGCCGCTGATGTAGAACAGGTTGGATGCAGAAGTTACGCTTTTGATATAGAAGGTTAGCATTTGATGAAGAATGTTGGTACTTGATGGTGAGAAATTTGGTGTTTAATAGTGAGAATGTTGATGCTTGATGGAGAATGTTACGTTGATGGTGAAGGTTACGTTGATGGAGAAATGTTAGCGTCATGAATAGTTGGCGCTTGATGGAGAACTGTTATCTTTGATGGAGAATGTTGTATTTGATGGAGAATGTTACGCTGATGGTGAATGTTGGCTGCCAGCAAAGAATGTTGGCGCTGATGGAGAATGTTGGCTTTGAAGGTGAAGGTTGGCTTAATAAAGAATGTTGGTGGCTTGATGCAGAATGTTTGTGTTTAATGGTGAGAATGTTGGTGTTTGATGTTGAAGGTTGGCATTTGATGGAGAACACCGGCTGCTTAATGCAGAGAATGTTACGTTGATGGTGACGTTGGCGCTTTGATGGTGAAGGTTGGCGTTGATGGAGAATGTTGGCATTTGATGCAGAAGGTTGGCGCTGATGGAGAATGTTGGCATTGATGGCTTAAGGTTGGCGCTTGACGGAGAATGATGTGTTTGATGGAGAATGATGCATGCCTGATGGTGAAGGGTTACGCTGATGGCGGTTGGCATTTGATGGTGAAGGTTGGCATTTGATGGCGGAAGGTTGGCGTTGATGGAGAATGTTGGGCATTTGATGGTGAAGGTTGGCGTTGATGGAGAATGATGGTGTTTGATGGAGAATGATGGCGCTCTGATGCAGAAGGGTTACGCTTGATGGCGTATACTGGCATTTGATGGTGAAGGTTGATGCTTGATGGAGAATGATGGTGTTTGATGGAGTAATGATGGCTTCCTCGATGGTGAAGGTTGGCGCTTGATGGCTTAAGGTTGGCGCTTGATGGAGAATGTTGGCATTTGATGGTGAAGTTGGGCGTTTGATGGAGAATGATGGTGTTTGATGGTGAAGGTCGCCGTATGAATTATTCAGCACTCAAACTCTGTTTCATGTTACACTCTGAAGACTGAGCAGTTTCTATCGATTAGACAATAAGAAAAACTAACATGATCAATAGCTTACTATTCAATACGTCTCTTCGTTTCAGCTTTCATTACAGGCTTAAATGTACACCCACATTTCTTGCTAAGTGGGGAATTAGCCTGCCAATAATCGGGCGCTGAATTTTAAAACAGTCAATGAGTTGGCTACACGCGCCATGGAAGAGCTTCTCGTGAGGAACCTGGCAGCCCATCACACCGACACGCTGATGTATAGAGCTGGAGAATGGCAGTCTTTATGAAAAACATGATCAATGCTAACTCTCCTGGGAATCAGCTACAAGAGCATTTCCAAATGAACTACTGATTCCTTCCCAGCTCCTCACTCCAGAGGAATTCCCATTTCTGATTTCCCAGTTCGGCCAGTAGCTGGGCACTGAAGTGTTAAGAACAGCAGTTAATTAGAATTAGAGCAGGAAAGAGAATTGCCTAAATTCTGGGGAAACACTCTTTCTGGGAAGCCAAGAGAAAGGCTGCAAGTTTCAGTGAAAAACTAAACAAGACATTTCAACTAGCGCCAGACAAGAACTTTAACAGTCTCTTGAGTCAGACTTCTTTGTCTCTTTATTCTTATCTGTCTTTTTTGCCTTTCCTCGCGCCAATCCTCGAGACCCCACGAGTGGTTTTATGATGACTGAACTAGGCTGTACCATAACTTTTTCTGTTCGCCTCCAATCTATTCACCAACTAACCTTTACTTGTCCAACTCTGTCCCCCGAATGACATGTCACGAAGTAGCTCAGGGACCCGGGACATGCGTGAGTGTGTTAAGAATATGATATACTGGTCAATATCTGTTTCACAGAAAGATATTTAAACAAAAAATGTTTGCACTAAGTGAAAAGTGGGGAGATTATTTCACACACAGTGCACCACAACCAAATGTGACCTCTGCATTTGACCCATCTGTGAGGGAGCACTGGGCAGATAACATGGGCAGCACCCGGGGAGCCGTGCCTGGGCATGGTACCTTGCTCGTGAGAACCTCAGTGATAACTTTATTGGTCTGAGGATTCAAACCAGGGACCTCCTAAATCACGGGGCGAACGCCCAACCGTTAGGCCACCAACTGCCCGGTAAAGATAACCAAACAGTAGCCGTTAAAAACAATGGCAACTTTGAACAAAATTAGACAACAAAATTACATTATGATTAATAAAAGTCAAACACATTTGGTTAAGATTTATTTACCCTGATCGGCTATAAAAGAAAAACATATTCAGTCTCGGCTTCTGATTAATCCTTCCGCCGGGCTAACTCCCTCTATCAATCTTAGTTGCTGGATTACGTGAGTAACGTGAAAGGCCCAATGAGATAAAATTTTAATTGACCAATGATAGCGTTCTTTGCTGCAGATATTAGGTGTTGGGAATTCAGTTCTTATGACGCTCACTACAAAGAGACGGCTCTTTTCTCGGTTCCTAAGGGCTCCTCAGGCTGTTTTGTTGCTCAAGTAAATGTATTACTAAAAATAATGTAAAATTATGTGTAAAATGAATTACTAATGTACTTTATATCAAATGCTTATAATTTATTATATTCCTATTACAATAAATACCAAAATATTACTATACGCAACATGGAACAGAGTGCTACAAAAATACATTTTAAAGTACAACAACTTGCACCTATGGCAATTTGACAAAAAGATCATTTTTTCCTCTTTTATGTCTTTTTTCTCTCAGTGCTTCAATAGACTAGAGGTGTTGGAGGTTAGTTATCATTCAAATATGAGTTTACTCTGTAACCAAGAGGAGGATTTGCCTGAACTGTAGCATTTTAGCAAGTAATGCAATTTATGCATTTTTACGCATTTACTTCTATTTTTGTGCATGGAATATCTCACTTAAATAAAACTGTACTTTCAGACGAGACTCTCGGCTCATGAGACAAGACGATACACGAGATGAGGTTCACGAGAACGAGACAAGGTTTTAACACTATTTTAGAGAGACATATTGTCACGTTTTAATATCACAAAAGATTTCGTGGCATGAGATCTCCTCACAACCCTACTAATAATCCCAAAAAGCCAAGAGTAAAGTTAGTGGAAAACCACCTTGATGGCAACATTCATAACAGGACGTAAGGATACATCTTCCTTTTCTCCCCAAATATTCTCCGTCATAAGCACCGACACCAACTTATCGGCAAGTATTTGACAGCACCGCTGAAACCACTTCCAGGAGGTGTTTGTGATGCTGGTGCAGGCTGCGTATAAAGATAAGGAGGATGTGCGGTATAACTGTCTCATGTTCCAGAAAAATTGTTAATTTAATCATCTAGCAGCCCTGTCTCTCACTCTTTCTCCTTCTCACTTCCTCAAATGCGGGAATTAAAATTCCAGACCCACAAACCTCAACACATGATCCCATAATGTCGTGCCCATCCCGTGGCTGCAATATGAGAGGTTTTCCCAGTCTATATTTCACACCTGATTAGGCCTGGACGATATGTTGAGTGACATGATATGAACGGTATTTTTTAATGCATCGTTTGTAAATAAAATGATCAGAATAATTTGCTGGGTAGACCATTTGCAGTGTGTGATTTCTGCAGATCGGGACTTAGGCTAAATGCAGTCCTGATATACCGCGTATGAGGCGCTTCTGATTTGCGCAGGTTTGTGCAGCAGCGAGTGGAAGATTAAATATGTGACAATATTTGGCGTAAAGTGAAGACGACTCGACAGGACTCGCCCACAGGTGATCTGGCGTCTTTTTTCTGCCGAGATACAACGTGCTGATAAGCTCACTTCACTACAGCTATTCACATCATCTAGAAATATCATCACACTCGGCACACCCCTAGTGGATGTAGTTTAAATAAATTAGCTCAGCTGAAAAGTACATATCCACTATAAAATTTCTATCGTGATAATGGTTTATTTAAGTACATTTTTACCAATGTTTGTTGTTTTCATTTTATAGTACGTTGACGGTCATAATCTTTTTATGTGCTTTTGGCTTTGTGCAGTTCGATCTAAATAATTACATATGAGAATAATACGCGTTGACTTTTTTGAGAAAACTGAGCAGGAAAAAATAGACAAAATATTGTGAGGTGAATTTTGAGTCATATCATCCAGTTATTATATAAACTTACAGGATAAGAACCACCACAAACGCTCACAGCACGCCCTCACCAAACAGAACACTTTTAAAAGCTTAAACACAATCAATATTAGCGAGTGGATCAACACACACGGAATAATAATGTGAAAATAGGAAAGAAAGGAAGAATCAAGAAAGGAAGAGAAAAGGAGGGAATGAGGGAGTGAGGGAGAAAGAGAAAGAAAGGGGGGAAGGGAGCAAAAGAAAGAAAGAAAGAAAGAAAGAGGATGGAGGGATGGAGGGAAAGAAAGAGGATGGAGGGAAGGAGGGAGTGAGGGAGGGAAAGAAAGAAAGGGGGGAAGGAGCGAAATAAAGAAAGAGGATGGAGGGAAGGGAGGGAAAGAAAGAGGATGGAGGGAAGGAGGGAAAGAAAGAAAGAGAGTGGAAGGAGCAAATGACAGAAAGAAAAGAAAAAACAGAAAGAAAGAAAGAAAGAAAGGGAGGGCAAGAAAGAGCTGCTGGAGGAGGGAGGGATGGAGGGAGGGAAAGGAAAGACAAAAAGGGAGAGAGAGGGAGAGAAGGAGGGAATGAGGGAGGCAAAGCAAGAAAGGGAGGAAGGAAGCGGCTGAGAAGAGGCAGGCGTAGAGCAGGAAAAGGAAAGAGAGAAGAGGGAAGGAAGGAGGGAGACAGGAGGGAGGGAGGGAGCGGGAAGAAAGAAAGGTAGAGAGGAGAAATAAAGGAGGAAGGAGCGACGAAAAGAAAGAAAAGAAAGATGAAAGAAAGAGAGGGAAGGAAAGAGGGGAGAGAAGGAGGAGGGAAGGAAAGAGAGGGAGGGAGGGAGGGATGGAGGGAGCAAAGAAAGAAAGAGAGAAAGAAAGAAAGAAAGAAAGAAAGAAAGAACATCAGAATTTTAGAAGCTTAAACAGAATGACTGTCATATTAATGAGTTGGGTCGACCCACACACACAGAATAATAAGGTGAAAATTCCAGCTCGACTGTTTGAATATCGTGGGAAAAGTTGTTTAACGAAAGCAAATCAAAACGAGGCAGAATAGCTATTTGGGAGACATTAAGGCAGCAGCTACTGTGCTAATTAAATCCCTTTTTTAAACCAAGAGCATAACGTGCCATTAAGAGCGGCTCCGTCTCGTAATTAAACACGCGAGAACAGAAAACAAGCTGCACTAATAAATAACTCATCCTTTAACAACTCTGCAACAAATCGCATCCTGAACAGTCACAAGCTTCACGCTGACGTCTAAGAGTCGCCTATTAGGAGAAGTGGCTGTACACACACATACACACAGACACCAACATTATTAACTTCACACACGCCGAGCTATCAAATACCAACAGTCTAGTGAACGCGTGTTCAAGGATCAGACAGACATTAAAGCCATTAACATGAAACAAGACACAAGAGAGACGACCACCCTGCAGTTAGGAGGAGGGTCTAGAGTTATTCCTAGCAAGTTCTTCTTGGATTCTGTGTGGAGAGACAAAGAGTGTTGATGAATAAAAAAGATAATAGAGAAGGAGAGAGACTGAAAGTCAGACAAAAAGGACCGAAAAGACAAAGACAAAAAGATTTAAAAGAACACAAAACCGTGTAAAGGAATAAATATTACGGGGAGGGGAGGGAGCGAAGGAGGGAAAGAAAGAGAGGAGGGAGGGAAAGAAAGAAAAAGGGGAGGGAGGGAAGGAAAGAAAAGAGGAAAGAAAGAAAGAAAGAAAGAAAGAAAGAATGAAAGGGAGAAAGAGGGGAGGGGAGAAAGAAAGAGAGGGAGAGAAACAAAAAAAGAAACTGAGGAGGGAAGAAGACGAAAGAAAGTGAGGAAGGAGAGAAAGAAAGAAGGAAGGAAGGAAGAAAGAAAGTAAGGGAGGGATGGAGGAAGGAAAGAAAAGAAAGGAAGAAAGAACAAAAGAACGGGGGAGGGAGGCAGACAGGGAATAAAAGAAAGGGAGGGAAGGAGGGAGGGAGAGAAGGAAAGAATGATCAGATTTAAAAAACAATAAAACCACAAAAAGAAAAGCATTATGTAAAAAGAGGAGAATCAGAAGAAAGGATGAGAAAGAAAAGTGCAGAAAGAGAAGAGACACAGAGAAATGTGGGAGAAACTATAGAGCGGAAGAACAAATACAGAGTGAAACAGAGAGAGTTTAAAGACAGAAAGAAAGAGAAACCCAGAGAAGAACAAGAGCGAGCGGAGCATGTAAGGATGGAGTGATAGAGTGATGGAGTGATAGAGTGATGGAGGGATGAAGGGATCGGAGGTGATAACAGCGCCCTCTAGCTGTGCTGTGTTAACCACACTCTCCTCTCTAAAGCCAACATGGCTGCTGCTGCTGCTGCTCTTTGTTCTCACAGGCAGGATCCCAGTCTCGCTACAGGAAACTTTGCCCTGCTCCGTTCTGCCCTAAATCACCCCCGGAATCCTGCCCCTCACCCCTCCTGCACCCGGGATGGACCTCACACTACACTATTGGCCCCCAGTTCAACCCTTCTCACGCCTCCTCCCTTTTGCCACGCAGCACAAAAGAGACGCTTACAGCTTATATGCAAATGAGGAGGTGGCTGGCGTGTGTGGGGGGGTGGGGGGTGGTGGTTGGGAGGTTTGGGGGTGGGGGAATGAGGACAGGGCTGGTGGAGTCTAGTAGCAACAGCGCGTCAGGTAGCAGGAGAAGAGAAATCTCACATTTACTGCACAAGCGTCTAACTAACGCCGTCCACAACTCTGCCTTGTTTTATACAATAATAAGAGTTATAAATAAGTGGATACGGCTTGTGCCTTCTTTAAACTGTCAGAGAACATCTTTTTAAAACAAGACTCAGAGCTCTACAGACTCATAAATAAAGGGCAGCCTTGTTCTTTTTCCCGGCTACTACCCCACTCTGCTGCCTGACAACTCTGGGAATCTTGCAGAGCCCTGACCAACTGTTGACCTCACACTCAGCTCTTTACTGCTGCTATTTTATATAGTTTAGCTTAACTGCTAGCACTATCACTGTAATTATTTTTACTGGCCTTAATAGTGGAGGAGAAAGAAAGAAAAGAAAGAAAAGAAAGGGAGGAGGGAGGCAAAGCCAAAGAAAAGGAGGAAGGATGTAATGAAAGAAAAAGAAATAGTATAAAAGAGAAAAGTAGTAGGGAGCAATCAAATCAATAAGCACATAAAGAAAACAAACAGTTTGTTATTATTATTATTTATTGGTTAGTGTTCCCAGTACTTGCAGGTAAAAACTGTTGCAAAAAGCTGAAGCTCTCCTCACAAAATAAACTTCATCCCCTAATAATAATAATAATAATAATAATAATAATAATAATAATAATAATAATAATAATAATAAATACCCCACAATAGAAATGTTGATCAACTTGTTCACTACCATGCCACAGGTTGTAAATTAGTCGTAGTGTAAATCAGTTGAGGCAGGTGGTAGTGTAACGGTTAGTGTGTTGGCCCCGTGATCTGAAGATCCACTAAAGGTACCACTGAGGTACCTCATGATCGAGGTACCGTCCCTAAGCACTGCTCCCCCCAAGTAAAGCTGCCTACACTTGATGCCTTTGAGATGGTGAGAGGTGAAGAGTATTCCAGAATTTTGAAAAGGAGTCCAGCTGTCTTTGATCCAAAGGTCACCATGTCCTGGACGAGACTGAGAACCTACTCAATACTGGAGAGTGGTCTCACCTTTTGGCGCTGGAAGAAAGCTTGGCTGTGGTTTTGTTGAGTTTGGTGGTTTTCTTCTGCTGCTGCTGGGCAGCTGTGGGCTGCTTCCTCTCCTCCTGCTCCTCCGCCTCGGCCACTGGAGGGTCTCTCTGATCCGCGTCCGAACTTCCGCTACTGGTGCTCGGACTTTCGTCGTCTGACCGCTGCCGTTCACTGGACATTTTGCCCCACCTTGATAAAAATGGCAAAAACGACTGCGTCACGGCTGAGGACTCGGGGTGTAGACAGGGTTATGAGTGAGTGAGACCGCCAAAGAATGTGTGTGTGTGTGTGTGTGTTCTCTCCATACACAGTGCAGCAGATGTTCCCTGGCGCAACCTCTTAGATAAACTATTGGTGCAGTTAGGCTGCACAATATTAGAGTAAATTGAAGTTGGCATTTTTGTTTCTGTGGGATAAAAAAATGTGTGATTTAATTTGAATAAAAATAGCTAAGAAATAAAGGTCGACCGCTTATCCGGGGCCGATATTAGGCACTGTGCGATTATTGTTATCGGTGTTTAATTTTGAGCTTCACCAATATTACATAATTACACAGTGCGCTACTGTGGCTCCACTTCCGTCTCTACTCTCTGTGCCGTTTGCTCTCGACTCACTGCCTCATTTAATGCCAAACAAAGCTCAAGACTTGCTGTCATTCACACCACACCCACACAGAGGAGGAGAAGAGGAGAGTTTCAGCTGAGCTTGTTGGTTGTAAAGTTCTTAATTTTGACAGATTTTCTTAGTTTTTTGCATATTGATTCCAAATATCGGTTATTGGTCCCGTTAACTACCAATAATCAGTATCGATATCAGCCCTGAAAAAACAATATCGGTCGACTTCTAGAAAGAATGACGGAAGAATGTGGAGTGATTTTGTAGGAGAATGTATCTGTATATGATAACAATTAATCAATTATAAAGGTGAAATGATATATCAATTTATATGGATTCAATTATTTAATTCTTAAGGATCCCACTGCATCAATCAAGAAAGAAAGAAAGAAAGGGAGTGACGGGGGAAAGGAAGGTAGGGAAAAAAACAAAGAAAGCATGAATTAAATAAATGGAGGCAGGGAAAGAAAAGAAAAAGAGTGCACAAACAGAGCAGAGTAAAAATAATGGCCGAAGAAAGAAAAAAATAGCACAATTTTTTAAAAACAACCAAAAAATATAAGAAAGAAAGGGAGTGAGGGAGGAGAATATCGGTTATTGATAATATACCCTATTAATAATAATCAGTATCGATATCAGACCTGAAAACCAATTTTATTCAGCCTCTAGAAAGAATGATTGAAGAATGTGGTGTGATTTTGTAGGAGAATGTCAATGATAAAAGTGTAATGATACATCAAACTGCATCGATTCAATGATTAACGATCCTACAGCATCAATCCAAAATCAATACACTGCTCAGACTTTCTATTTGGGTCTGTTTTTATTAAAAGATTTTTTAAATGTCTGGTTAATCTTGAGCTCCCACTAGATATGAATGCAAGTGATTGTGTCAAATCAGCATAATTAAATCAAATCAATGACATTGTGATATCAGCAGATTGTGATTTCAGTCATAGAATATGTTTATAGAATTGACATAATATAGTACTGTGACGTGACGAAACCTGTGATTTACAAAAAACAGAACATTTCACTCTTTTGGTCCTTTTCCCAACATGTAATAACTGATAATTACAACGCGGAGCCCCCGAGAGAAACCCACGCAAACACCGGGAGAGCATGCAAACTCCACACACCACAGTCGACCTGGAACTGACCCCAGGACCTTCTCATTGTGACATGGCAGCGCTAACCACTGTGCCACCGTGTCACAATGTTGGTGAGGGCTACGCTACAGAGCTGTTCAAAACAGTGCATGGCTGAGAAAACTGCTCGAAAGTGTGGTTACAGTCCAGTTGATTGATTTATGTTAAGTTTGGTTTCAGTTATATTTTTTATATTTATTGATTGTTACTTAACCTTAGATTTAAGTTAACACTTAGGTTCTAAAAAAACATAATAAAAATCCTGCTTGATAAATGTTCTAAACTTTTTACCTAAATATTTGACAGTTCTTAAAATGACCTGTTTTAATAATTGGTTTAGACAACATTTTTAAAATTTAAAGACAGTATAGTGCAGTGCACAAAATGAACTTTCAAGAGACGGTTCAAGTCACTGTTCTATGAATTATATGTATCTGTTGTTATTATTAGTGTGACATCATGCAAATAGAGGGGAAAACAGTCCAATTATCAGCCAAAAAAATCTGCAGCATATACTGTCCATCGCCTGACCCTGACTTCTAAACATTGCCATAGGCATCGGCTGAAAAAAACCTATATCGGTCGACTTCTTGTCTGTATGAAGTTAAATATCTCCTCATTTCCCCATGGACCTGTTCGCCCCATGATCAGAAGGTCACAAGTTCGAATCCAGGACCGGTAAAGTTACCACTGAGGTACTCATGAGCAAGGTACCGTCCCCAAGCACTGCTCCCCGGGCGCTTGTTAGCTGCCCACTGCTCCTTCACGGATGGGTCAAATGCAGAGGTCAAATTTCGTTGTGGTGCACTGTGTGCTGTGCTGTCTTCACAATGACAAATAATCACTCACTTTCATTTAACAATGTAACTGACATTTTTAGCAGCGATACTTGCTACTATGACTGCACTGATCTTGTAATGAGTTTGAAATGATTATAAGAAGTGTTGTATGTGATGGGGTTTATATTTTAGTCATGGTGTACTTAGGACTCGATGGATTCGGGTTAATGGAGACCTCAGATTCGTGACTCGTGAGTTATTTAATGGATCGGCGTGATTAACCTGGGTGAGTCATGAATTGCCCGGCTCTAATGCATAATTACACAAGTACAACAAGCAGTGAAATGTATCCTGAACCACTCTTTGTGTTTGTTCAATTATTTCTATGTTGTAACAAAGCTTCTTAACAATAAATCTTATACCATTGGAAAGCATGTTTATTTCTATTTCAAATGGTGCCACATTTCTAAAGAAAATGAATTTGGGGGATTAGCAGCAGAGTTGAGTATGTGGGTTGCGCCCATGATAAACTTGTCAAATCTTCTCTGTCGATGCCAAACAGCTTATTCTGCATCAGCTGCATTTGTGCTGCTTTTTGAGGCTTTGCTTGGCCCCCTCTATTGCCACTTGCAGCTATATTTTTTCTTATGGATTAGTCATGGAAAATGAGAACCAGGCGAGTTTTTCTTTTGCATTCAGCAGCAAAATAAGTTGCCAAATACCGTCCCATGAGTAGACTGCTGGGCATGTGCACATCGTGGTGACGAGTGTAGCTAACTTATATTAGCAAAAATTTGTTAACTACGTTTTTCAGTAGCTGAACTACTTTTTAAATTATTTAGCTAGCATAAATAATTCAAAAATAAAGAAATAAAAACCTTTTTACAAACAGCAATGTCGTGTGTTATACTGTTACAAAAAATACTGTTAATTTTCTTTACCAAGACAGGCATTTTTAACTATCAGGTGTATGAATTGGCAGCAGTGACATCTGATAGGCTAATATGCCCATAATTGCATCACAGTGGGCTTTTGGCAGCTGTGAGATGGAGTCTTGTAATTTACATTTACGGCATTTAGTAGACGCTCTTATCCAGAGCCACTTCTATTTTCCTAATTTCAGGGAGCGTCACCCCAGAACAACTTGGGGTTAAAGCTCCTGCTCGGGGACCCTTAATGATGGCAGTGCTGATGGCAGGTAGAATTCAAACCCACAACCTCTTGGTCCAGAGATGAGTTTCTTAACCACTAGACCATCACCACCACCCACCAAACCACACAGATGAACCTGCGCTTTGCAACGGTGGGATTTTAACCCATGCCTCAAAAGGGACTGGAGTCTAATATCACTCAGTGCTAAATCACTCAGCCTCACTACCAAAGATGGAAGCAAAGTAGCTTGAAAAAGTAGCTTCCCCAACACCTGTGATAACGATACTGAGTCGATAAAACATACAGCCCTGACTATTTCCGACCTGCCCACCTGCATGAGATGCGGAGATATTTTTGTGAGGAAACTTTCACACACACTCACACATACTTTCATTTGTTGTCAAAACTGAAACACCCTCCTGACAGAGATGACCCGGGTGAAGAAAGGTAAAAAAAAAAAAGAGGGTGACGGTTCGATTTTCCAAACCGAATTATTGTCATTCTGCAAGGACAAGCGAGACCACAACAGCAGGAGACTCACAACCCCAAAACAAACCCCCACTTGGATGTGGAAAAAGCCCGAACTTAAATCAGTCTGGAGCCCAACCGCGACCTCTGCTTTTGTTTTGCTTTGTTTTTGATGAGCGGAAATAATTCGATACAATGTTGCAACTTAAACACGCGTCGGTTACATTGTAGCTGTTTTCTCGCTCAGTGATGTAGCGCGTAATCGAAGCTAATCCGAGGGTTAAAACAAGAGGGGGGGGTCGACTTCTTCCTCGTCCTCCTCTTCCTCTGTCCTTTTCCCAATGTGATAGGGGAAACTGAGAAGAAGGAGAGGAAGAAGAGAATGAACGGGGGAATAACTGCGTCTTCCCATCGCTCACCTCGCTGGAGATTCGAGAGCTGCAAGAGAAAAGCAGAATCGCACCTATCGGCAAACGCGGGGAAGGGGAAGAAGAGAAGGAGGTGGAAAGGAGGAGGAGGAGGTGGTGGTGGTGGTGGTGGAGGTGGAGGAGGAGAAGAAGGAAAGGGGGGCACAAGAGCAGAGCCGAGCCGAGCCCGAATTAAAACATTCCACCTTCCTTCCCCCCACTTTAGGGCGGATTAAGTGACCCGACGGGCTAAAATAAAAGCGAATCGGAACCTCGATTTTTCCCCCCTCGGTAGCGCGGAGAGGTTTGTTATGGCAGGAGAGACTCCAGCACTATCAGCATGGTGTAACAACTGATGCGTGAAGTCAGTTTTTCGAGCTGCCCCTCTGTTCGCCTGTGAAAACGCGGAGAAAAGCTCGGTGTTTTCCCACCCAACCCGGGCTCCCCGCCACCCTTAAAGCTTCTTCTTTACCTTAGATGCGCTCTCGTCCCGCTCTGGCCTGGTTTGGAGAATTAAAAATCCTGTTGAAATGGAGCCGGGAGGACGACGGGGCTCCGGCCGAGCTGTGAAACATTGGAGAGTAGGAAGCGATGCGATTCCCGCCTGACTCGATAGGGGGCGCCAAGGGGCGTTTTGCCTTTTCGGTTTTCTTTCTTTTTTGGGCTGTAAAAAAATCTGGATATGATCGGGATTTCCAGTCACACTTCGTGGAGCTTATTAGATGTCGTAATCCAGAGAAAAGGACTTTGTCCCAAAAGGCAAAACATGTCTTTTTGTTGTGATTCCAAAACACTTGGAACTATTTTTTTGCTGGAGTTTTGTGGTCCATCAGTAGATATTAAAATCCTCTACAGTACAACTGGATTTTTCCAAGAAATCCAGTAGATGCTTTGAAGATCAAAAATTACAAGAGGATGCAAAAATATCTGGATCAGATCAGAATTTCCAGCTGTAATCCAGAGAGACTGACTTTTTTCTTTTCTAGGCATTTTGTTGCAATAAAGTTGCAGGAGCAAGTAAAAGTTGTGGAAAAATGTGATTTTGTCCCTCCTTATAATGGTACTTTAACAATTACTTAAAATGAAAGGAAACAAAAAAACACTTTTTTTTTAAATTAAGCATTAATCATTTAGTTATTTTTGAAGGTGAATGTGGGGCGTTCTTATCATGCACGTTTCCTGCGTGGGGCGGCACAGTAGCGCAGTGAGTAGCGCTGCCGCCTCACAGCAAAAAGGTCCTGGGTTTTTGTTGGATCCCAACATTTCTGAATCTGATTGAGACATATACTCACTCTTAATGGAGTTTATTAGATGCTGTTACTTTTTTTCTAATTACATGTAATGTTAGAACTCTGAAGCTAATTGTCAAGTTCTAAAACTATATCCTTCAAATTAGACAACCAATGAGCTGGAAGATATTCCAAGATGCTTGGATCCTCTTTTGTTGGTATTTTGTGGTAAAAGTCAATGCTAAACCCATTCTCAATACAAGGCATTCTGGATGAAAGCGGCTCCAAAAATTTCTGGATCTCATCAACATTCACAGTTATGGAGTTAAGACACTGTAATCCAGTGAGATTTACTTTTTCTCATTATGATCCTTGAATCCCAAAAGTTCTGGATCTGATTGGGACGTACACATATGCTTACACGATACAAGGCATTTTTTTCTTTTTGGAAAGAAGGAGATCCAAAAAATTCTGGATCTGATCGGGATTTACAGTTACAAGTTATGGAGTTTATTAGATGCTGTGATTCAAAGCGATTTACTTGCCTATACTCCATAGGCAAATCAAAACTCTTGCTTTTTTGTTGGAGCCCCAAATTTCTGTACTGTTACCCTAATGGGTTTTATTAGAGGCTGTAATCCAGAGAGCTTTACTTTTTTACTTTTTCCAAGTTTGTTAGATCTGGAGTACATTCCAAACCTGTATCCTTTTTGGTTGGAGTTTTTTGGAGCATCAAGTGGATGTTATCTTTTGTTGGCTTTCTTTGTTAGGTGTCTCAAAGCATAGATGTGGGATTATTTAAATAGTGTCCAGCTCTGATGTTAGTCTTCCTGGAGAAATTTCGAGACGTCGAGTCCAGGTGAGACGTGCCGAATAGAATTTGTCACATTTCTGCATGTCATGTATTAGCTGATTTTTATACCTGTCAACGTATTATTCTAATGGTGAAAATCTATTCCTTTGCATCCTTTATCGACTTGGAGTTTTGCATTTACATTTATGCCATTTAGCAGACGTTCTTATCCAGAGAAACTTCCATTTCAGGAACCGTTTCCCTGAGAGCAATTTGGGGTTAAGGGTCTTCTTCGGGGACCCAATGATGGTAGCGCCAGAGGTAGGATTTGAACCCACAACCTCTTGGTCCAGAGGTGAGTGTCCTAACCTAATGTTGTAGTACTCGAGTCCGGACTCTGTCTCGAGTTTTTGAAAGTCTTGGTCTTGTTTCGCACTGGACCGTGTTTGTACTTGCCATGGGCTCGGACAAAGAGGACTCAGGATTTTATCTGGAGACCAGCCGAGACCACAACTCTGAGAATATTACTATTAAAACTCTTTGAGAGCGACGCAGGCATTTTGTGTTGTTTATTAATTAGTGTTTTAATAACTCAGAATCCCTTTAACTTACAGAAACCAAACACATACCGTCAGAATCACAAGACTTTCAACTTACCGCACATTATGTTTATTCCTCTGTATGTGGAATTATTTCTGAGTAATTCTGTGCACAAAAACTGAAGTAATTGCGTAAAAACATAGTTTAACTGGATTACTTGGAAGAGAATAGCCTACAGGGGGTTTAAGAACTTGTAAAAAGCTAAAAGAGATGCTTTGAAGATCTGATGAAAGGGGGTGATATCAGGACACTAACTTTAAACAGATGACAAAGAGAACACAGAGACAGAGAACACAGAGAACTCAGCATGTTTTATTGCCAATATAATAATAATATTAGTTACAATATTAATAAAATGTACAACATATCACTAGTGATGTGATTCAGTACCAACCAATAAGTAGAATATAATATACAGTATGTTTACTTTTAGGAGCCTGGAGCAGAATATAAATGCAAAATTGATTTAAATTATCCTGTGTATCATGCTGTGGTGTGTTTCCAATGACGAAATAATCACACGCTCACTTTCACAAGAAAAATGGCACATAGTGTCTGTACACATTGCATGAGTTATTTGTGCAAATGTGAGACTATAAGGAGTGTTAACACAGTCAGAGCAATATATAGATTTTACTGATTAATAACCAGCTGCAGTGCAACACAGTTTTATTGACTGTAGTGCATAAACCATGAATGATGTAGAGCCCATAAAGGAGGAGCAGGAGAAATGCTGCCGGTTGAATGAGCTTTACTGGGCTCGTCTGAGATGCTGTGTGAGTCTGTTAAAGATGGTTAAAAATTACGTTTGGTTGTGAGAAACTTAGAGGCAGTCTCTAACGTAGCGGGAAGGCCACCGGTTCAAGTTCCAGACTTGTAAAGGTACCAATGAGGTACTCGTGAGAAAGGTACTATCCCCAAGCTCTGCTCTCCGGGTGTTGCCAAAAAGGATGAGTTTCACGGATGAGTCAAGTGAAAGTGAGTAGATATTTGTCATTGTGAACAAACCACAGTACAGCACACAATGCACCCCAATCAAATGTGACCTCTGCATTTGATCCATCCATGAAGGAGCAGTGGACATCTAGCATGGGGAGCAGTGCTTGGGGACGGTACTTTGCTCACGAGTACCTCAGTGGTACCTTTACCGGTCTTGGATTGGATCAATCACTGGGTCTGTGAACTAGTGCATGCAGAGGTCACATTTGGTTGTGGTGCTGTGTTCACAGTGACGTTTACATTTACATCATTCAGCAGACACTCTTATCCAGAAAGACTTGCTTTTTCCTGATTTCAGGGTGTTGCTCAAGGAGGAAACAAGGCAGCAATGTTAGTCCAAGTTTTATGTTCATCTATCAATTCCTCTATTAATACTGTCTTTTTGGTTATTGCCTATTAAAGTCAGATGGTGTTGACTGATGGTGCCCTGTCTGAGCCGCGTTTTAAATGAATTGTCTTAGTGTCATGGCAAATTACACAACTTCAGCTCTCATCATCCAGGCTAATTGCTCAGACTAATTAAAGACTAATGAACAGCAGCGTTACTCCATATTCTATTAAAACTTCTTAACCTTCACTTTTATGAAGACGAATAACCAATTGTTAAAACGATAAGCAACACAACAATCTGTGTGGTGATAAACACATTAATCATTAATTTGATGTAGATTATTCAGATGTTTGTTTAGCTGCGCTTTCACTGTCACTTTCAATTTATAGAGTAGGAGCTTCTTTAGCATTCTAGTTTTTCCTTCAGTAATTTACTGTGGAAGATATGAATTACAGTTCAGATAATATTTTTGTGCATCAGAATGTATTGCTAATGATTTGCTGAGACTGGATTAAAGTGTAAAACCTAATAAATCAAGTCTGAACAGAACATTTACCGACTGGACTCCCAGTCCCAGATTGCTAAAGGTACCACTGAGGAACTCATAAGCAAGATAACATCCCCAAGCACTGTTCTGCAGGGACCACTGAAGTGCTAACGAGCAAAGTTTCTTCCAGGGGAGTGACTGGTTCAAGTCCCGGAGGTCCACTGGTTCAAGTTGCGGACTAGGAAAGGATCCACTGTGGTACTTACGAGCAAAGTACTTTTTCAGGGCTCAAGTCCTGGATTGTCACTGGTTCAAGTCCCGGAGGGTTGCTGGTTCTCGCCCCGTACTGGTAAAGGGACCTCCGAGGTACTTATGAGCAAAGTACCGTCCAAGGTTCAAGTCCTGGGTTGTCACCTGTTCAAGTCCTGAAGTCTTGTGGTTCAAGTCCTTGAATAGTAGAGGAACCACTGGGGTACTTATGAGCAAAGTACTGTCCAGGGTTCAAGTCCTGGAGGGTCACTGGTACAAGTCCCGAACTGGTAAAGGAACCACTGAGGTACTTATGAGCAAAGTACTGTCCAGGGTTCAAATCCTGGAGGGTTGCCAGCTCAAGTCCTGGAGTGTCGCTGGTTTGAGTCCCCAACCGTTAAAGGTACCACTGAGGTACTTATGAGCAAAGGGGCTTTTACTTCTGCAGTTTGGATGTTCTTCAGAATGTTACTCAGCACGACAAGTCGCAGGTGAAAAAGCGGGAATAGCAAGTGGAGTTTTCCCCGCTTCTCGAGCACCGTCTCTCACATCTGCCGCTTATCGGTCGTGACGGCAGCTTGACGGCTGGTGAGCGGAGAGGAAAAACAGCGGCATGGATTTGTGCTTTCGGCTGGCGGCTGTAAAGCACAAAGAGTTTGGCTCTGCCTCGATACGAATCAAGTGTAATAAGAGCAGAGATAAAGAGCTTTAGCTGCGGGAAAACAGAGATATTATGGCTGTTAGATCAGGTTTTGGGCTCATTGGATAAAGAAGAAGAGAATTGTGAGGAAATGAAGATTATTTCATTTGTAGTTACACAGCCATAACATTATGACCTAATATTGAGTAAAAACCGCACAGTTTCTTATGGAAAAAAAAAAACGGTTCCGCAGTGTGTTCTGACAATATTTTGTTTATCTCAACCACCATACACATTTTCACCAGTTAAACCTAAAATGTACCAATTGCAGTAAATTCAGCCTACAGTATTTTACTGTGTTTTCACTTTCTGCTATGTTTATTTATTTTATTATTATTTTGTCTGATTTCTTTTGAGAATGGAGGGGCTGTAATGTCCATAAGCTGAATGCAGTAAGCCCTTAACTTAAAGCTGAAAGTCTGTGCTGCCTTATGAAAGTACCTGTGCCTCATGTCCTATGAGATTTGTCTACTGTTTAATTTTCAGTGGTTCAGTCCAACTGAACAGCTCTTTGGGATTCAAGTCAGTTATCAATAATATGAGAATAACAATTCTTAAAGAAATTGATTATTAAGATCTTTAATGTGGGCGGCATGGTGGCGCAGTGGTTAGCGCTGCCGCCTCACACCGAGAGAGGGTCCTGGGTTCGAACCCCGGGGACGGCCGTAGTGGTCTTTCTGTGTGGAGTTTGCATGCTCTCTCCGTGTTGGCATGGGTTTCCTCTGGGTGCTCTGTTTTTCTCCCACAGTCCAAAGACATGCACTCGCACGGTCATGCACTATAGGTTACTTGGCGACTCTAAATTGGCCCTGTCAGGTGTGAATGTGTGTGTGACCGTGTGAGTGTGTGTGTGCCCTGCGGTGTGTTGGCGCCTGCCCAGGGTTGTTCCCCGCCTTGTTCCCGGGATAGACTCCGGTCCTCTCGCGACCCCAGTTGGGATTAAGCGGTTCGGAAAATGAATGAATGAATGAGGATATCCTTAATGTGTTTTTATTTTATACTGTAATATGAAAATCTTGGACAATTTTGTATATTAATCCATTCTTGATATTGTCATACAACTACATTACTTCAGTCTATTCTAACATGCACATATTTAGAATACTTAATTTAATATTAGTGTTGTAGTACGCATGACTGAGTTTTTAAAAGTCTCAGTCTTGTCTCGGACTTGGCCGTATTTGTACTGAGTCTTGTCTTGGACTCAGACAAAGAGATTTTATTTGGAGACCAGCTGAGACCACAACTCTGAGAACATTACTACTAAAACTCTTTGAGAGCGACGCTGGCGTTTTACGTTAGTGTTTTAATAACTCAGAATCCCTTTAACTTACAGAAACCACACACATACCGTCAGAATCACAAGACTTTCAACTTACCGGACATTATATTCATTCCTCTCTATGTGAAATTATTTCTGTGTAAATCAGTGCACAAAACTGAAGTAATTGTGTAAAAAGGCATTAATTACAGTATTTGCGAAAGCACTCATTTTATAGGCCAAAATGAGTCCAAAATTACCCAAAACTATAGCATTTCTTCATTTTCAATTGATCAGAAAATATTGTTTTGCATTTTATTATGTTAGAGAGTGGTCAGTAGAGAAAAATAAATATAGAAAAATGTATAATTTATCAAATAATTTTATTCCGTGTTCAGATAGATACCAAATGGATAAAGAAGTGTTTCCTTCTGACACTAACCTTATTTTTCTTCACAGCACTAAGCCATGTCTCTGCATAATAACAACTCTGCAAACCAATAACACAGTGAGTTTGGTCTTGAGGAGTGTTCACTGTGGTTTGTTGAGTTTAACATATGATGTGATCAGTGTTGATAACTGCTTCCAGTGAAGTGATTTCCTCATTATAGATATGGAAGAGAGAAATATTGAATAAACATCTTTAATGTTGCTTAGGCTTTGCATCTTCCACTTATTTCTTATGTGGTGTAAAACCTGCATTGGTCCAGTCTCGGTCTCGACTCAGTCTAGGCCTTTTAGAGTCTTGGTCTTGTCTTCGTCTCGGTTTAGGTGGTCTTATTCCCAACTCTATTTAACATAATGCATAATTTTGCAGTGCATTGCCACGTAGTTTACATTACAAAAATGCTTTCACCGGCTATTATAGACCTCTTTCGATGGCTGAGTCCATAGTTAAAACATGGCGTCAAAGTGGATTTAACGTAACACGGGGACCATTAAGGTCTTTGTTCATTTGAACTGACTCTGCGTGTAATGTAGAGCAGAAAACCTACAGCATGAATACAGTTATTATAGGTAGGCTGTGATTATCTCTTCATGCTTACACTCTGGGTATTAATTTGTACGGGAAATAAAGACAACGTGCCTGTGGAAAGTACTGCATACAAATGAATATGTGGTACTGAATAAAATGTGACTGTGACACAGGGGTGTTGAAATTAATCGCATAATCGATGGATCGCGAAGCAGACGTGGACGATTCTGCATCAATTTAATGGCAGACCATGATCAATTATAATGTAAGTTTTCAGACGGCGGTCCGCTGCCCCCTAGTTGTCCGTGGTGGCATTGCAAGTGGTTCGTGACATGCAATCCAGTTTCACTTCTGAAATCATTTTTTAAAAATTATTCATTTTTCAAAACATTCCCAGATGATTTGGGCATTTTATTAATAATACATTTAATGCAAATATCTAAAAAGTAATACAATAAAAATACTCCCCCCGCCACACTCAGACTGCTTAGGCTGAGTGGTAGCACAAGGTTCACACCTCTACTGTGACATATTGACGTGATTGAGTTTGAAGCAAACCCTTCATATTTACTCAATACAAAACCAATATTCTTATATATATATACAGTACTGTGCAAAAGTTTTAGGCAGGTGTGAAAAAATGCTGTAAACAAAGAATGCTTTCAAAAATGGAAGTGTTAATCGTTTATTTTCATCAATCAACAAAATGCAGTGAATGAACAAAAGAGAAATCTAAATCAAATCAATATTTGGTGTGACCACCCTTTGCCTTCAAAACAGCATCAACATCTTGGAGAACTAACCACAGATCTATAATCCGATAATCCTACAAAATAATATAATGACTATAATCCTACAAAATCCCTGACTGACTTTGTGCAAGTGTACCTATAAGAATTGATGCTGGTTTGAAGGCAAAAGGTAGTAACACCAAATATTGATTTGATTTAGATTTTTCTTTTGTTCGCTCACTTTGCATTTTGTAAATTGATAAAAATAAACAATCATTATTTATATTTCTGAAAGTATTCTTTGTTTACAGCATTTTTTCCACACCTGCCTAAACTTTTGCACAGTACTATATATATATATATATATGTTTGGGAATTTTTACAAATTTTGAGTTGCATTGGGCTTTCTTCTTGCCATAAAAGAATAAATAATAAATCTGCAGTTTGGAAAAGTACTAAAAATCCACGTCATGCAAAAATATTTGATTGGTAAAGGCTGGAACGTCACATTTTCTAGCATCATTCTGAATGAAAATGAGTAAGAATGTGTAATTTCTTGAAAAAATTACCATTTTGATCCATCTTCGTTTAACACACTTAATAGAGGAAATTACACATAGTCTCGCCAAAAATCCACCAGTCTCATATCTCCTGTGAAGTTGCAAAAGCTGTAAGAAGAAAAACCCACTCTTTTTCACACCACGATCAAACTAGATTACATAAATCTAAAGCGATCTCGTTCTTGAATATTAGTGGCCTCCTAATTAACACGTCAGGAGTGAAGCACAGAATTTGATGTTAATATTTTATCACGTGCATCTGCTTACGGCCCATCCGTTAGACGTCTTGAGCATGTGTTAAGCTCTCAGATGAAGCCGGTTTCCTTCCTGTGTCACATGCATGAAGGGTTACATAAGTTAGAAAAGGCAAAGCTCTGTGTTTCCTCCACTTTGATTTTTGATGGTTGGCGGTGATGAAGGTGTTGTGTGTAGGTGGGGTGTGGTTTTGAGAATGAGTGCAAGTGTGTGCACATGCAAATGCTTTAGTCTAAAAAATCTCATTGTTTGAATCTTACGTTGCTGAGCGAGTAGTGCGAGTTGCTTTGCGTACAGCTGCACGCAAATGCTAAATCCACTTCTGTGGCGGTCTGTTATGTGGTTTCCCAGTGTAATGTTTCTTCATTCGATTTCTCAGCTGAATTTGAACCCAATTTGGGGAAGCTATCAAACAAGATGACAAGTTTAAAGGGGAGTTTTTTTCAATTTTAAAGAGTTTAAATATCTGTAAATTTGGGTATTATTATAAGGAAGTTATCTGGTTAGAAAAACCTTCTTTAAATAGAGATTTCACATTATCACTGTTTTTGATCTGATCCCAATCCTGATAATATGATTCTTAAATATTTGCCAGTTTAATCAGATATTTCCACTGTGTGAGTGTGTGTGCCCTGCGGTGTGTTGGCGCCTGCCCAGGGCTGGTCCCCGCCTTGCGCCCAAAAGTTGCCGGGATAGGCTCCGGTTCCCCCGCGACCCCAGTTGGGATTACAGCGGCTCGGAAAATGAATGAATGAATTAATCAGATATTTTCCATTATTATTCAATGAATAGTACTACCAGGCTGGGACTTGAACAGGTGACCTAGAACCTTGGCTTTTACTTTTCTCATAAGTACTTCAGAGGTACCTTTACTGGTCTGGGACTTGAACCAGTGACCCTCTGGGACTTGAACCTTGGAAAGTACTTTTTTTAATAAGTGCTTCAATGGTAGCTTTAACGGTTTGGGACTTGAACCAGTGACCCTCAAGGACTTGAACCAATGACCATCTGGGACCAGAACCTTGGACAATACTTTGCTCATAAGTACCTCAATGGTACCTTTATCAGTCCAGGACCTGAACCGGCAAACCTCCGGGACTTGAACTTTGGACAGTACTTTACTCATATACTACCTCAGTAGGAACTGTACCCATCTGGGACTTAAACCGACAACCTTCTGGGATTAGAACCCTGGACTTTACTCATAAGGACCTAATGGTTTTTTTACCAGTCCAGGACTTAAAGCAGCAACCCTCCGGGACTTGAACTTTGGACGGTACTTTGCTCATAAGTACCTCAGTGGTTCCTTTTATCAGTCTGGGACTTAAACCAGCGACCCTCCAGGGCTTAAAACCTCCGGCACTTGAACTGGCAACCATGCAGGGATTAGAACTTTGAAGTGTACTTTGCTTATAAGTACCTCAGTGGTACCTTTACTGGTCCAGGACTTAAACTGACGATGCTCTGGGTCAAGTCCTGGACCAGTAAAAGTACCACTGAGGTACTTATGTATGAGCAAAGTATTGTACCCAAGCCCTGCTCCACTGCTCCTTCATGTTGGGTCAAATGCAGGTCACACTTGGTTGTGGTGCACAGTGTTCTGTGCTGTGTTCACAGTGACAAATAATCACTCACAAATTTCACATTTAATCTATGTACGTTCCTGATCAGAGTCGAGCGTCTGAATGTTAAGTAAAGTTAAGTCTCTCTGACCTACTGCACTTTTGATATTTCACTGAAACACAAGTGGAAATTGCGATGTTCAGCACAATCCCGGATCCTGAAGAAAAATCTGCTATATCCACACTCCGAGAGCTGTTATACGAGCTGTTATGTAACACTGCTGTAAAGGAGTGAAGTGACAGACTGAGAGGGAGAGTTTAGTGAAACCTGTAGCAGGGCCGAGCTGCAACACTTTTCCTCTCAGCACGTCTGTCAAAAGCAAATAGATATTTTCCTCGTCTCTGTAATCCGCCAGCACAACGCGGCGAAGAAACAGATAAGTTGTAATTAACGTATTGTTTTCCCTTTGTTTGCCCTGTAGATGCTGTGAATGAGTCATTCAGTCGCACGTGTGTGTGTGTGTGTGTGTTTACTGATTAGTCAAACCAATTTGCATACTTGGAGCGAGGCCAAAAAGCAGCAGCAGCAGCAGAGATAAGCTTTCATTGATTGACAATATTCCAGCCTCTGGAGCCTGTGTGTGTGTGTGTGTATGTGTGTGTGTGTGTCTTTATTAGTGTGTGCTTGTGTGTGTATCTGTATGTGAGTGTATATCTTTATCTCTGTGTTTGTGTCCATTTCGTGTATTGTGTGTTCTTAATTAACAGTTGACTAATTATCGGCCGTAATCGGGGGTCGATATTAGGCATTTCGCTGATTATCGGTATCGGTGTTTAATTTTGAACAATCACTAATATTAAGAAATTACAAGGTGCGCTACTGTGGCTCCACTGCTGTTTCTTCGCTTTCTTCACCACAACCTGCCGCTAGTTAGTTTTCAAAGTTAAATTAAAATAATGTTAAAAAAAAGCTTGTGTATTTCTAAACAATGAAGTTATTTAAAAAATGTGTTGATGTTTGTAAATTTTTTCTTTCTTTTTTTTGCATATTGATTCCAAATATCGCCCCGTTAACTAGCAATGATCGTTATCGATATCGGCCCTGAAAAACCAATATCGGTTAACCTTTAGTCTTGATCTAGACTTTATCTTTTTGTGTGATATGTGTGTGTTTACAGTATCTGTCAAACACTGGGTGTTCCCCTGTTGGAGGCCAGAACGGAGCGCTGGGTTTATTTCAGGTTTGAGCTTCAGCTGGAGTAAATTTCCTGCTCTCACTTACTTCCTCTCTCTGTTTTGCTGTCCTCAATCTCATGTTTTACTTTTTATTCCTTTGTTCCTTGTCTTCCTATTTCTCAGTTCCCTACCCATCCCCCATTCTCTCTCTCTCTCTCTCTCTCTCTCTCTCTTCTGCTATCTCTGCAGTTCCTCTGTCTGCTATTCCCTCATTTAAAAAGGCTGACCTCAATTTTTGATCAAGCCACATCTGAGGTCCAACTACATCTTACTGAGAGGAAATGATCAGAGAATCGTCCAGTGAAGTGACTAATTATTTGTAAGTGTAAACACAGGACAGCACAGCACAGCACACACAGTGCACCACAACCAAATGTGACCTCTGCATTTGACCCATCCGTGAAGAAGCAGTGGACAGCTAACATGAGCAGCACCCGGGGGGCAGTGCATGGGAACGGTACCTCGCTCATGAGCACCTCAGTGGTAACTTTACCGGTCCCAGATTCGAACCTGCAACCTTCTGATCACGGGGAGAGCACCCTACCGTTACCTGCCCCAAACATTAACTCCAAGAATATATTGAATGTTGGCCTTTAATGGTAAGTGAGTAACTTATTTGTGTAAAATCAGCATGGCACAACTTGAGGCAACTGGCTGTGTTGAAAAATTTCTGTCATCACTTCTCAGTAGGTTTTCAGCAGCAAAGCTAAGTTTAAAATGCTGTAGCTTTTCCAGTAACTAACATTTTTTACAACAAAAAATACAGTTTTTCTCTCTTTACAAAATTTTTCAAAAGTCAGGCGTTTGTGATTGGTGTTGAATTGGCAGAGTTGGCATATGATTGTCTACCATCCCTTTATTAGTGATGGGAGTCCCGGCTCTTTCAGCTCCCGAGTGCTTCCTCTGATTTTTTGTTGATTAAATTGATTTATTTTCAAAAATAATGTGTGTAAAATGAATTACTAATGCACAAAACATTCATTACATCAAATGTTTATTATTTATGTGGCTTATAATACTCAACGTGGAACAGAGTGCTACCACAAATACATTTTAAAGCACAAAAACCATCTTTGACAATAAAATCCAATCCCTGATTGTACGTTTAATATTGATAAACTTTCAACTATTTACAGTGAAACGTGTTGTCTCTGCAGAGGTGGAGGAAGTACTGGCTCTCAGTACTTAAGTAAAAGTACAATTAACCAGCAAAAAATATACTTAAGTAAAAGTAAAACTACTACATCATCAACCCTACTTCAGTAAAAGTAAGGAGTACTTACTTTTAAACGTACTTAAAGTACTAAAAGTAAAAGTACTTGTGCAACAGGTCTATGTTGTCACTTAATGGTCTATTTCAATATTTCAGTAATATTATATCAGTCATTTAAGTGACATCACTGAATATAACGCTAGTCAAGCTGGGACGGAACATAGGACAACTTACTCATTTAAAAAAAGGCTAATTGTCACAGGACATCGGGTAACGTATCTGTTCATAAACCGCTGCTAAGTGAACTAGCAGCTCATTACCTTGTATGGCAGCTAACATTACTGTCGATGGTGAACCTTATCGTTTATCCCAGACAAGTGGCTCTAGTTCAAGACAGCAAAACGTTTTATACGTCGCCCATATTGATGAATGAAAACTGTTGCAAAGCATCTCAATGTTGCGACCCCCTGGTAAACGACTTCACATAAAATAACCTATCAATCTGGTTGGGTTAAACCTCCAAGACAGCCCCGTAACATAGACAACTTCAGCAAAAAAAGTGACAGGGACAAATAAAATGTAACGGAATGCATTTTAGAAATGTAGTGGAGTAGAAAGTGTAGATAATAGCTGCAAAATGTAGTGAAGTAAAAGTATTTATTATTATTTCTACTTAAGTAAAGTACAGATACGTGAAAGTGTACTTAAGTACAGTAACAAAGTATTCGTACTTAGTTACATTCCACCACTGTGTCTCTGTAGCTGCTGTTCTGTCTATCTTTGATAGAGTTGGGATCGAGATAGACACCAGACCAAGACCAGAGTGTGTTTAGACTGAGACAAGACCAAGACTCTGAAGGGCCGAGGCCGAGACGAGACAGAGACCGGACCAACGCATGTTTTACACCACTTGACAAATAAATGGAACATCCAAAGCCTAAACAACATTAAACATGTTTATTCAACATTTCTCTCTTACATAAAAGATCTATAATGACCAGTCTCGAGCACCCCAACACTACCCTCTGAGCGTGGGTGCTGTGTCTGTAATTCCAACTGCAAGATGGTGTTGGAGGATGGAGTCCACATTGATCAAGATGGAAGCAAAAATCTGTGCTTATATTTGTCCGAATGTATGCCTCTGAAAGGGGAAACAGAAATGAGACATTTGAGTGTAACTTACAAAAGCCAACAATCGAAACAGTCTCTACCTCCAAAATGTCATTAAAACTTTACTGTGATTATACATTACACTGCTAAAAATTTTCAAATAGATTTTCAAATTACATTTTACATCATTCTTTCATTATCTGAACCGCTTAATCCCAACTGGGGTTGCAGGGGTTACCGGAGCCTATCCCGGGAACTTAACGGGCGCAAGGCGAGGACCAGCCCTGAGCAGGCGCCAACACACCTGTAACGGCAGGCGGGTGAACCCAAACGCAGAGTCAACAGAACCGGGTCGCAGGCACAGGGGAAATTGACAAAACGTAGAGAGTTTATTCACACGAAGGTCAGAACCAGAAAACACAGTCCACGGAGCAAACTAATTCAAATCGCCAGGGGCAAAGGGGTAGTTCAAAAACAGAAAGCAAGGGTTGAAACGGAGGCAGGCAAACACAAATAACGCTCGGTAAGTCGCACTAGGCATAAGAGTACTTTGCGCGGAACGGTTGCAAACGGAAGTCTTTAAATACGGTTGAGATGGATATGATAGGCTAAAATTCTGCTGACGTCGATCTGGTAAGCTGAGGTCGTTGTGAAGGTCTGGACCTGCAGCCCTGGTTAGATGGCCTTTCGGATGAGATGGAGTCCTCCCTTGGTCTGGGCTGAGACCTCACAACACCACAGGGCACACACAATCACATCTTACGGTGGCCAATTTAGAGTCACCAATTTAACCTATATTGCATGCTTTTGGACTGTGGGAGGAAACCCACACGAACGCGGGGAGAGCATGCAAACTCCGCACAAAAAGGCCCTACGGCCGACCCGGGACTTGAACCCAGTACCTTCTCGCTGTATAGCGGCAGAGCTAAACTCCTGCGCCACTGTGCTGCCCATTTTACAGCATAAGCTCTGGTCTCCATGTGACCCCAGTTAGCATTAAGCAGTTTGGATAATGAACGAAGGAATGTATGAAATAGGTTAAATGCTACTTTTCTCTGTAGCTTGAATGTAACTATCTACAATATTAAAAGAGCAGCTTGACTGAAGCTTTGTGACTTTTAATCATAAGTAGCTTGAAAAGCTGTAGTTTAAAAGCAGTTTCCACATCACTGGCACTTGAGCTCTGTGTCTTTATGGCCCTTTGTTTCAGCCTCGCGCACTGTAGACTCCTTGAATGCAATTCCGCAATCATTCAAACAATGGCGTCTGCCAAGAGGAAGATTACACCAGATTACCAAGGCACTTAGAGACGGAAGACAGTCAGATCACAGATTCACTCAAAAGCCTTTCTTTACTTAGACTGGAGGATTCTTTAAAAAAAAAAAATCAACAGTGCCTCTTGAGATGTTCCTAATTGGCATCAATCCAACTTGGAAACCAAAAGGAGGTTAAAAAAAAGAGTGCACACAATGGACTGGTGTGTTGTGTGGATGAAGGATGAAGAAGACGAGTGTCAGGTCTTCCTTTACAGCTTCTGGAGTGTGATGATATGAAGTGTGTCTTACATCAGCCTTGGGCAACGGCTGAAATTAGAGGATGAACAGGGACGTTGGGTGCTTTGGTGCTCTCGCTCTCCTTTAACACAGAGTTTCCTCTTTTGTCTGTGATTTTGGGTGCGATCGCAGTTATTTCCCTACAGTATGTTACTGTATTTGCATAGCAGTAATAAACTATACAGTTTTAAGAAAGGCTTTAAATCAACTTCTGTTTTCAAGTGAGTGAGTGATTATTTGTCATCGTGAACAAAGCACAATAACAAAATCTCTGTATTTGATGCATCCATAAAGAAGCAGTGTCTTGGTTGTGTCTCGGTCTCGACACACTCTTGTCTCAGTCAGGACCTGGTCTCGGTTTGGGTGGTTTTGACTACAACTCTGTTGTTAACTGCATTCTATAAATGTTTGAATAAGAAATCATATTTATTTCCATTGAAGCACGTAAATACAGTACTGTGCAAAAGTTTTAGGCAGGTGTGAAAAAATGCTGTCAACAAAGACTGCTTTCAAAAATGGAAGTGTTAATCATTTATTTTCATCAATCAACAAAATGCAGTGAATGAACAAAAGAGGAATCTAAATCAAATCAATATTTGGTGTGAACATCCTTTGCCTTCAAAACAGCATCAGTTCTTCTAGGTACACTTGCACACAGTTTTTGAAGGAACTCGGCTGGTAGGTTGTTCCAAACATCTTGGAGAACTAACCACAGATCTATAATCCTATAATCCTACAAAATAATATAATGACTATAATCCTACAAAATAATATAATGACTATAATCCTACAAAATAATATAATGACTACAAAATAATATAATGACTATAATCCTACAAAATCCCTGACTTTGTGTAAGTGTACCTATAAGAATTGATGCTGGTTTGAAGGCAAAAGGTAGTAACACCAAATATTGATTTGATTTAGATTTTTCTTTTGTTCGCTCACTTTGCATTTTGTAAATTGCTAAAAATAAACAATCATTATTTATATTTCTGAAAGCATTCTTTGTTTACAGCATTTTTTCACACCTGCCTAAAACTTTTGCACAGTACTGTATATTGAAGCATCACTCCTGAAAATAAGATAAATATTTGCAGTAAAAAACCTAACTGTATTTTGTAATTAATAAATTGTTCTGACATTAACTGACATTTTATTGTACACTGTTAAAATGATCACTGTTCCATTAATATTAAAATGTTGTTGCTTGTGATAATTAGTTAAACAGTAAAAGAATTTGAAAAAATGGCCAACATTTGCCCATATGTTCATATTAATAATAATAATCCACATCCAGAGCGCACACACACACACACACACACACACCATCGCAATGAGCCGCTTCATTCATAAGGTGGACAGAAATGTATATGTGTGATAGCATGAAAGAGGGAGGATATAAAATGCAGGGAGGCAGGTGGTGGGGGGTTTATATATAGCTGGTGTCTAGTGATATCTAACTGGTGTCTGCTGATAAGGTCAGTGCAGTAGACAAACTGTTCAAGATCCCATAGTGGAGGCAGTAAAACAGGGCAGAAGGCAGCGTGAGACGGGTTGCCAGCCGGATGAAAGAGAGTGAGAGTGAAGGAGAGAGGTGTTGGTGTACGCAGCCGAATTGGATGACTTGGCTCAGCAACGTTTCTAGCTACCAAAGCACACTGGACGGGTCGATGCTTCACACTCTCCCGGTGGTCTGCACTCTTTTATCAGGTGTTGTGTCAGTGATGGTCTGGCTTAAACTGCTGAGGAGCATGGACAGAGCTAGAAGAGCAGTACCACAAAAAAATCTCTTGCTGTTTTTCACTGGTAGTTTAATGGTTAGGGAGTTAGCCTTGTGATCGGAAGGTTGTCGGATCAAATCCCTAACTGGTAAAGGTACTACTGAGGTACTCATATGCGAGGTACCGTTCCCAAATACTGCTCCGTCAGCTGCCCACTGCTCATTCAAAGATGGGTTGAATGCAGAGGTCACATTTTGTTGTGGGGCACTGGGTCTTCAAAATGGCATTAAGGTGATAATGATAAAGATAAAAAATAGATAAAAATATTAAAAGATCTTATATAGTATGACTATATAGTTAGAAACTACGGTCCATCTGTTAGCATGAAAATTAATCAGATTTTGACCACAGAAACATGGACATTTCCTGAATATACTGTATGTCTGTTGGCTGTCTTAGGGCCCGTTTACACGTATGCAGATATTTTTGTAAATGCATATTTTTTATTCCTTTATTTTTTTAAATTGTAGTTACACAACGTTCAGTAAAAAAAAATCTCTGTACAAACTAGAACACAAAATGATTCCAAACCCCAGTGTTTACCACTTGTCTGCGTCATGTTGTTTTCCGTCAGTGAATAGCAGGCAGCATGCCTAGAGTGCATCAGGATCAGTGTTGTGCAAGTTACTTGCAAAGTGTAATACACTATACATTACTTGTTACTGGTATTCAAATGTAATCCGCTACCTTACAATATTACTGTCTCAGAATTGTAATCGTTACATGACTTCTGTAACTTTTCAGTTACTTTCAACAAAATAACTGTGAAGATATAACTTGACATTCTAATATGAGAAAAAATACTGCAGATCATCACATGTCCAGTAAAAGGTGATGTTTTGTAGCATAATGATTATGTGCTAACCAGGCTACAAACAATATGATTAATATAACTGGCAAAGTAAGGGCTTAAGAGACAATTCAAGAAACATTAACAGCCAAAATGAAAAAATAACTAGAATTTGAATAACATCATAATAGAGGTGAAATAAATATTAAGTCTAGACTTGTTCATTATTAAACAAAACCAAACTGTATCCCACATTAATGCTTACTGTAATGACAAGAAAAGATGCATTTTTCTTACGATTGTCATTCCTTTATTCTCTTTGAATTCAAGAGATTCTCAACATAAGTCATGCATAATGCTCGAGGTGTTTTTTCAAAATTGCTAGTGCTACTTCTCGACGTCCATAGTTGTTTAGGGTTTGGGAAAAGATTGCTCTTGACTAAAACATTCTTTTTTGTCTTTATCTCTGACGAACTCAAAGTAATGTGCAAACTTTCCACTTCGCAAAAGCACTGTCTTCTGCCATCTCACAGGAGAAGCAAGCCTTACGTGATGCACTGTGCAAGAGGCTCAACTAAATTTTGGTTAAAATTTTTGGTTCAAAGGGCTTTGTAACGCACGCGTTACTGAACATGTACCGAGTAAAATATTAGTGAAAATTGATAAGTAGTGCCTTACATTACTACTTACAGCAAAAAGTAATCCCTTACTGTAACTCGTTACTTTTGTAATGCGTTACTCCCAACACTGATCAGGATACAGTAGCCTTCTTCATGGTGACCATAGTCACTTGTGGTACATAAGGAATTTAAGGTATTTGGGCCTGTGTCCACCAAACATGGTTTTTGATATTTATTTTTAATACAAATCCTGTTTTTAATACAAATTCTATGAGCTTCAGCAGTCAGTGGAAAAAAAAGATGTCGATGGAGACGTCTCAGGGCACTTCAAGCTGAAATCTGTTCAACTATTAGAACTGCACTGGGCTTGTCCATGTCACTCCTCTCTTGCTAGCCAATCAACATCAAGGAAGGCGCAGGACATACACAATCACAAATTAACTAACAACAATATCTGCGTATCTGGAGCAGCTGGAGAAGCTTATTTCAGTGCTACTCTCCCAGCTGTTTTCGTGCACGGTTTATCTCGTGTACCCAATCTCTACGTCTCCAAGACATGTGAGTATCTAGTTCAAACGCTGCCGCTAACGCTAAGATGCTATTTCTCTCCACAGTAAAGATGTTCTCTTTTATGTCGGCTAAACTACCGCTCTCAAAGCAACACGTTACAATGTTTACATGAAATAGGAACCAATGCGGAAGTGCCCGATCACGCTTTTCGTATCTTAGCAACAACAAGCGCTGAGAGAAGCGCCAAGACAACACTCTGGAAGTGAGGTTTTGACCGCTATCACCGCAAAAAATGCTTTTCATGGACACAGGCTCATAAAAGGCATGCACACAATAGAACTAAACATGTCATCGTTTTAATAAAACGGCGTTTTACACGTTTACACATATTCACAGAATCCAGCGTTTTGAAAAATCTTCACTTTGGAGGGCGTTTTTAAAAAATATGCGTTTTTTAAAAACGCACATTTAGCCACGCAAGGTGGCTAAAACTGTGTTTACATACAAACGAAAGGCCCAAACACAGATATTCCAACCTGCAGATAGACCTATTTCCATTCCTGTGTCTTTTGCAGGGTTTCATTGTATTTTGAAGCTGCTTGCTTTGCAGAAATACGTTTTATATTTTCGTTTTTTGGGGCACTCTCCCTCTACACTGCAAAAAATCAGTGTCAGAAAATAAGAAAAAGAAAAGGATAATAAGAAAAAAGGTTCCAGAATCAAGCAAAATTATCTGCCAGTATAGTGAGAAAATTTTTCTTGTAAAGATCTCCTAAAACAAGAAAAAAAATCTTTCCATTTTTCCATGTTTTTAGCTTAAATATTCTTAAAATAAGCAAAATTGTCATGAATTTCTTAACTCGTAGTGGAGATCATCAGAACTAGTATCAGTTCTCTTAATTAAATTTCTTATTTCATTCTAAGAAGTTCTTATAATGAATAAATTTTTCTTAATAAGATAATTATAGTAAACATTTCTTAAAATTAGATTATTTATCTCACACATACAAGTCTAGTCAAGTCAGTTATTCTTAAAATAAAAAAACAAGATCTATTTTTTCTTTTTAAGATTTTCTGGCTTCTTAAGATTTCATTTTTTGCAGTGTACCATGATGCTCCACTGAACCGATAACAGTATCGTTTTTCGAAGTTATCATAATTTCAATCCTCGAGAAGTTAAATAAAAGCACGTCCACACCGAAATCTGACTGGCTTATTTTGCTAAGTAAACCAATCAGGATGCTCTTTGTCTAGCACGGGCTACATGAAGGGGCACACACGCAGTGATCCACACATACGCACGTTCTCTCTCTCTCTCTCTCTCTCTCTCTCTCTTTCTCTCTCTCTCATCCGCCGTGTGCGCGCTACTGTCTCGCGTGCAGGCTCTTGTTTGCTTGCTCTGGTTTCTGGGATATTTTATTCAATTTGCAGGCATCAGGGAGCCGCTATCAAGATGCAGGAGACTCCCGGAACTTCCGGGAAACTTGGGATGTCTGCAAACATATAAAAATAATGTGTTTATAAAAAATATCCGCATCCGCACCGGCCCTAAATCTAGCACTGACACTAACGTTGAAGCACGTCTGGTGTAAGAAATTTTGCCAGTTCAATATGTGGACAACAATCATTTGCTGTGTTAACCCCTACCGGGACAAAGGGAGAAAGGAAGACAAAAAAGACCAAAAGTCTAGCAATGTAGCCGTGTCCTTTAACGTACACTCATACCAGCCTACCACACACCACTCTTTCACTACCATGTCAATGTCACTGCTGTGTTGAGAATGAGCCAAAACCTAAATAACAGCACTGGGCTCCTGTGGTCAGAAACTACCAGAAGTGAGTTGGCAGACTGTACGTGTCTGAACAGATGGGCTACAGTCTGGGACTGCACTCCAAAAAAAAGTGGTAAGGTCGTTTACGCCACCCGAATCATCTGCAACCAAAAATATGTTTGGAAATATTGGATTTTTAATTCAAAGCGTAATTTAAATTGATGCACCATTGCCTGTAGTTGGAGACGGTTTGTAGAGTAATGTTTACGGTGTTGGTCCCATGATCGAAGGGTCAACGGTTCAAATACCGGACCAGCAAAGGTAACACAAAGGTACTTATGAGCAAGGTACCATCCCCATACACTGCTCCCCAGGCAGTGCCAAAAAGGCTGCCCACTGCCTCTTGCATGAGTGGGCCAAATGCAGAGGTCACATTTCACTTTGCTGTAGTGTGTGCACTGTGCAGCGTTCACAATGAAGAACAATCACTTAGTTAAATTAAATTAGCCAAGACGTCAAATTGTTCACTTTTCGGAGGTAAGTATAAAGGTTGGCACCTTGATGAACGAAGAGGTTAACTCTCCACAACCAGCCTGCAGCAAACAAGCAACGCCGGTCGATAAGATGCACTGTCGCTCAGTATTCCAGCACGCTCCGTTAAGCCCTGATACGCCTGAGAGGCTAATTGATTATTATCTGACATCCCAATAACACGGCTCGGTCTCGAAACCGGGTTTGATATTTGCGAGTGATCTTCTGGCGATGCTGGAGGACGTCTGAGCTGCGGTCTTGACCACAAGTAGGCATTGCCATGCGTGTGCTTATAGACGAGTAAGTTGGATCAAGTGAGTGATTATTTGTCATTGTGAACACAGCACAGCACAGGACACAGTGCACCACAACCAAATGTGACCTCTGCATTTGACCCATCTGTGAAGGAGCAGTGAGCAGCTAACATGGGCAGCACCCAGGGAGCAGTGCTTGAAGATGGTACCTTGCTCCGGACTGGTAACCACCAAGGTGCCACCAAGGTAGTCATGAGCAAGATACTGTCCCCAAGCATTACCCCCCTGGCGCTGCCAAAAAGCTGCCCATTCATGTTACGTGGATGGGGCAAATGCCGGGGTCTAGAGTAGTTGGTAGGGAGTTGGCCCCTTGAGCAGAAGGTTGCCAGTTCAAGTCCCAGGCCAGTAAAGGTACCACAGAGGTACTCATGAGAAAAATACCATCCCCAAGCACTGCTCAGCCGGTTCAAGTCCCAGGCTGGTAAAGGTACCACTGAGGTACTCATGAACAAGGTATTATCCCCAAGCACTGCTCAGCCAGTTAAAGTCCCAGGCCGGTAGGGGTACCACTGAGGTACTCATGAGTGAGGCACTGTCCTCAAGCACTGCTCAGCTGGTTCAAGTCCCGGGCTGGTAAAGGTACCACTGAGGTACTCATGAGCAAAGTATCATCCCTGAGCACTGCTCAGCCGGTTAAAGTCCCAGGCCAGTAAAGGTACCACGGAGATACTCATGAGCGAGGTACCATCCCCAAGCACTGCTCAGCCGGTTCAAGTCCTGGGCTGGTAAAGGTACCATGGAGGTACTCATGAGCCAGGCCCCATCCCAAAGCACTGCTCAGCTGGTTCAAGTCCCAGGCTGGTAAAGGTACCACTGAGGTACTCATGAGCGAGGCACCATCCCAAAGCACTGCTCAGCCGGTTCAAGTCCCAGGCTGGTAAAGGTACGACTGAGGTACTCATGAGCGAGGCACCATCCACAAGCACTTCTCAGCCAGTTCAAGTCCCAGGCTGGTAAAGGTACGACTGAGGTACTCATGAGCAAGGCACTGTCCCCAAGCACTGCTCAGCCAGTTCAAGTCCCAGGCCGGTAAAGGTACCACTGAGGTACTCATGAGCAAGTCACTGTCCCCAAGCACTGCTCAGCCAGTTCAAGTCCCAGGCCGGTAAAGGTACCACTGAGGTACTCATGAGCAAGTCACTGTCCCCAAGCACTGCTCAGCCAGTTCAAGTCCCAGGCCGGTAAAGGTACCACTGAGGTACTCAAGAGCAAAGTACCATCCCAAAGCACTGCTGCAATGCTGTTTTCAGGCCTGTCGGTCTGGCTTGAGTCGACATGCTGTGTTTAGTCACAGCTTTAACACCGCTTTTGTTAAAGAGCAGCTCTCAAGATTAACCTGCATGTTTTTGTTTCTTTTCACGTAACTGGAGCGATGTCGGCAGAGCGCAGCACACCTGCAGCCTTTAAAACGGCCAGTCTCCTGCCCCGGGGCGGCATTGAAATTTAGATTTTTAGCGCAGAGATGACGGGGAGTGAGGTTGGAGCGTTGGTGGGGGGAGGCTTTTCGGAAACAGTAATTTAGCCGTCGGCTCTGAAAGACGTCTGCACAACACTCGGCAAGTGAAAGGAGGAGGAGGAGGGGGAGGAGGAGGAGGGGGTGAAGCGAAAAAGGAACAGGAGGGTAAAGGAGTGATGGCTGTGTACTGCAGGCTCCCACGCACACCACTGAGTGCAAGGACCTAAATGCACTCTAAAAATACACAGTGCAGGAAAGGCTTCTCGGATTGCAGGGAGAGAGGGAGGGACGGTAAGGGGGGAACTCGCCGTAACTTCCAACCCCCTCTCCTAATCCAAAACTAGGAATACCGCTTCCATAAGTCTGTATGGAAGACCTGGAATCCCACCTGCATATGGTGAGAAACTAATGTACAGGAATGGACCTCAAAGGTACAAATGCTTTGTTGCTCAAGTACAAGCTCTGCACCTTCTCCAGCCCTACAAAAATTTACCTTCATGTATCCTCAAAAGTCTATAGAATTACTCACACACAGAGTATTAATTCCCCACTAATCATCGCCTTAACAATTGAAATTAACGAGTCCGCAGCCTACACCGACCGATAATTAAGTGTAAATTTATCAGTAGCCAATTTTGTTTACATAAACCCACTTCTTTATTTAAAACCACTGATTTGCTGCATCATTTGCCTGGACCTCAAGTTTGTTAAAAGTGAAATCTTGTATTCTTTGCTGTCAATCAGTTTTACCTTTAAAATTGTAAAATCTTTCACACCTTAAGGACCATCTCTGTGCCTTACGTAGGTTTCTGACAAAATGTACAGTACTGTGCAAAAGTTTTAGGCGGGTGTGAAAAAATCCTGTAAACAAAGAATGCTTTCAAAAATGGAAGTGTTAATCATTTATTTTCATCAATCAACAAAATGCAGTGAATGAACAAAAGAGAAATCTAAATCAAATCAATATTTGGTGTGACCACCCTTTGCCTTCAAAACAGCATCAATTCTTCTAGGTACACTTGCACACAGTTTTTGAAGGAACTCGGCTGGTAGGTTGTTCCAAACATCTTGGAGAACTAACCACAGATCTTCTGTGGATGTAGGCTTCCTCACATCCTTCTGTCTCTTCA
>JAVGVS010000464.1:132500-294959 GCA_032718565.1 Distichodus sexfasciatus | reverse complement strand
TTATTAAAGCTAAGTAGAGGAGACTTATCCAAAAAAGAAACTAATTTTAACCATTTCAGGGTGAGACAGATTATTTTAACTGTCTACAAGAGGGAATTAAGGTAAATTTAAGGGGTGAAGTCAAGGGGTTTCGTAATGTATAGGCGCAGTACATAATAAAATCTTCACAACAATGTATCAGACTACAACTGGAATTCATCTTAACTCGGTGATTAATTTTCCAACAGATTCACGCCCTTGGAATATTAGGGCGTCAACATACTCACACGTTTACGACACATTTGACTGTGTGCCAGGGTCCATACAAAATGAATGTTATGAGACAGTTGCAAATGTAAAAAAAATCTGAATATTAAAATATTTTACATATTTAAAGTATTATTTTCTGAGTCTGTGTTCAGGGCTGGCCCTAGTACGTAGTGAAGTTTACTTTAAGAAGTGAAAATGTTTCTCAGAGAACTTTGCGCACTATCCCGGGTCTTCCGGTTTGGTTGCCATAGATACATCTCCAGCGTCTGTAGCGCAATGCATCTCGGTCTGAAATAAAATGCTGCTGTAAAGACTGGGGAGAGCGCTGTAAAGCTGACCAATCGTTGAACGGTAGAGGTATGCGCGAGCCAATGGTACGCGAAGCGAGTACAACGGGCAGTCAGTATCGCACCCACATTACTTTCAGTCAACCACTTAGCGGGAGTTGATCAGCACCGACTGGAGCGATTCATTTCTCTTCTCGTTGAGCAGACTCAGTAATATCAGGTAAATATACGTTACATTGTCTTGGTCAAGGTTCGCTCCCCAGAAAACCAAAGTTTACGGTTTAAATTTAAAGATCTTTATCAACTTGGCCCCACCACACTCTGTAGTAACAAAAAAGATTTTTGCTTTTTTTTTGATGTTAGGGAATACGAATTAAAGGTACAAAGTAACTATTTTGAGACTGCGGTGTGACTCAGCTTATCTCTTCTGTGGAATTTATCCTGCATTTAGACGAGCAATTCATTTTTGCTCTTGCATGCTGACTGTACATACTAATATTGGAGATGGCTGTTTTATCGTATAGTACCCGAGACAACGCGCACACGCTTTATGTTATAGTATTTAGATTTATTTATTCTTTCTTAAGAATGCCCAGCAATGTCCAGATGTTTTAGAAGTGACCAGGCGGCAATCGGAACCGGTTTGACCGCTAACGATACCGAACTACGCAAAACGCGAGTAACGAGAACGTTAAGGGGAGAGGTAGAATTCTACAAGGTGACCATGGCAACCACATCTCCAGCAGTATGGACTCGGAGATGATGAGATTGTTATGCAATAGTGATGGAAGAAAGGCTCTCCAACATCTCCAGCGCTGCCATTATGTAACCTCCTCTCTCACGGCGGCCGCGATATTCACTTCGCAGAAGGCGTTAAAAAGCATCTTTGTCGAAAAGGCTGCGAAGCTGCTGCCACCTCGTCTCTGACGTCATACGTGCGGTGCTTTATATTGTGAGCTCGTGTCGCGTTCATATTTAGCTTTGTTGGTCCTATGACGAAGTCAAGGTTGATTTTGGTTATTCTCTGACACTTTAACCTTTTTATATGGCATATGCCGTCGTAAGTGAAGCCCCCCGCGGTTTCACATTTGATTTGTCTTTGTACAGAAAGTGCTCATCATTGAAAACCTTATTCCTGAGGGATATCATTTACAGTACAGCAGGTCTACATTTACTTTGATTGAGTCTTGTTTGATTCATTAGCCTTAGGAATAAAACATGTTTACATTTTGTAACTGTAAAGCTATATACGTGACAAAGGTATCTTGAATCTTAAGATGTTTTTAGTGAGGCACTCCCTTATATATAGGGCCCAAAATAAGAATAAGTAGGGCCTCAGACTAACACTTTCCTATTTGAAACTCTACATTTATTTATTTATTTATTTATTTATTTATTTATTTATTTATTTATTTAATAGTTGCAGAGCAGCCATGTCAGACAGAAAGGCAGTAATCAAAAATGCGGACATGTCCGAGGAGATGCAGCAGGATGCTGTTGAATGTGCTACCCAGGCTCTGGAGAAGTATAACATCGAGAAGGACATTGCTGCCTACATCAAAAAGGTAAACGTTCAGTATTTATTTGGCATTACAGGTAGCTTAAACTACTTGGAATGCACCTGCTTCTTTTTCCATGATATTTTATACACATAATGCTTAAAACTCTTTTAATACATTTATAATGATAGAGGTTTGTAGACTTAATTCAGTTCTCTTTTCATCCCCAAAGGAGTTCGACAAGAAGTACAACCCTACCTGGCACTGTATCGTCGGCAGGAACTTCGGCAGCTACGTAACCCATGAGACCAAGCACTTCATCTACTTTTACTTGGGCCAAGTGGCCATCCTGCTCTTCAAGTCTGGCTGAGGCAGCACTCGACCTCACTGTCAACTGTCCGTTTAAAAACTGACTGACTTAAAGAAAGGCTGATCATTCCAGTTCTGGGACCTGCCTTCTCTTGGCTGCTTCTCCTTTCGTTCGTTATTTTTGTCTTAAGAAAATGGCGTTGTAAGAGTGGAAAAAAGATGATTAAGAAACACATATTTATTTCTGTTTTCTATACACAGTTTGAAACATTTTGTCACTCGATTTTTTTTATTAAAGGTAATTAAGGCTTGGCTGTATGCAGGGAATGGTTAGGTTTTGACACAAGGGTGATTTTGAACCATAAATATGACACACAAGACCCAATCTGTCACAAAATTAACACTGAAATGGTAAACAATGAAAGGCTGGAAGGCAACAGTAAGAAGACACACACTCAGGGTCGGTGATTAGCGTTGGTATGAGTATGTTGGCCTTACTGTTATATAAAGATCTCTAGTGTGTCTCTAATAAACATTAATGTGGCTTTACCATTTGGTTTTGAATTTGATTATTATGGAGTTTGTTACTGTGACCATACCAGGTCTGAAGTTGGGTAATAAGGCAGTTTTGGACACCATGGTTTCCTTCACTGCCTGGATCAGACATAAAACACTGCCTCTCTTTGCAAATAGATGGCAGAAGTGTCGACTGGTAAAATAATTCTGACCTTGATTCAGATGTCAGGTGGTTAAAATATCTGCAGTATTAATATCAGTTGTGTTAGGATTGTTATATTACAGTTTGTTTGATCACTGCTTGCTTCTCTTGCATAATATTGCTTATTTCAGCTCGTATCATTAAAAAAAGTGTTTTCACAGTGTATAGCACGCTTTTCTTTACGTTCCGCCTGATTCAAACCGGTAAATGTTTAGCCAAACTGCAGCTACTTCAACCAGTGAAGTAAACACTTGAGAAATACACTATCCAAAACACCCAAAAAGTTGATGTTTAAGCCAAAATATAGTATAACATAGCATACTCTTGACAGTTAATGCAATCTCCTGTAATATCAAAAGTTTCAATGAAAGACTCCCTCTACTATATAAAGCCATTTATAAGTAGCATTGTAGCACCCTCCAGAGGTTAAATGTTACAGCATTAAGACTTAAAATGCAGCTACATCTTAGTGCTGACTGGGAATACATGGAATTTAATATAAATATGAATCCCTAATTGAAAACAAGCTTGCCTTTTGACTTAACACCAATATGTTTAACTGGACTATTAAATATACTGTATATTATCCCCTTTGTGGATCATGACACTTTCAGGGGAAAAAAGAAAAGTGCAATTGTGTGATCTCAATACTACAGTATCAAAATTGGCAAAAGAAAAAGAAGCGTTAAAGAAACATCCAACACAGCATTTATAATCACAACTGCATCTTACCATTATAGAGCACATCCACAATTCATGTGAGGCGAATCATCTTTACCGAATAACCAACACCTCTTATAACCCATCATGTATTACGTTTTTTCCCCAACCTTGTCTAAACATTAAGGGCCAATTTCCCAGTCGAGGATTAAGTCGAGTCATAGACTAGCTTTGAGTTTGAATGGTAAATCTTCATTGAAACAACTTAGTCCAAGACTACACTTAATCCGTGAGCAAGAAACCGGCCCTAATTATGTAGATGATAATCCTTGGCCTGGTGCTTCATCACTTAACATTTAAAGGAACTGGTTGTGGACAACAAGAAACCACTTTTAAATAGAGACAAAAACCTGGCTTTTTTGCTGAAAATCACATAAGCTTATTTGCAAGAATAAAATGAGACTTTCCAGTATCTTCTGGATTTCCTCAACTTAACGCATTAACAATGCAAATCAGAGTTCTAAATAACAGGAATATTACATGTTCAGAGAGATTAAGATTAACCGTCCACATATGACAATACAAGCTATACATACACAAAACATGCTAAATATAACAGCTAACAGCATACTAAAATGGGGTGCTTACAGAAAGAAAATTTCATTCACTAAAAATCAAACAAGACAGTTATATGGGTTGGAACAAAACCAATTTATTAGTTCTTTAGAAAACCAGTTTGTGGGGGAACACTCCATTGGACAAGAAAAACTGGGTGCGCAGGTAGCCCCTCAGCTGTGGAACATTCTTGATGAGGGTCAACAGCTGAGAGTCCACTGCCTTCTGGTCTTCCTTTCGCTGCTCTGTCAGCTGGTATTTCTATGGTACAGTAGCAAGAGAACAAGTCATCAGTTGATGTCAGAAATAATTCAATATAGAATCATTTAAGATTGTAACGAGTCATCCACAAGATACTATAATGGCATTGACCACCATATTAACGGCCTGGGTCTTTGATTTTGCATAGGGTGGAAAAAGGCCGCCATGGAGACAACTTCATGCCACTCAAAAACCAACTACTAAACCATATTCATTAAATAATCACAGCATTGTCACATCAGCCAACACCCATAAAACCCTCAATAGAGTCTAGCTACTGTATCAATGAACCAATACTATAGCAAATACTATATAGTCCATACAGTTTAACCAAAATATTGTGACGTACAATTAGGGATATTCTTGGTCCCTTCGTGCACTGAACATCTCAATTCTCAGTATCCAGGGGGAAAAACATTACCTCCTTCTCTGTATCAAAGATCTCGCCCTCCTGATGTTTAGGCTTCCTGAGCTTCTTCTTCTTGAAGTAAGCATCAGTCAGGGTCTTGGGAATCTTCATGCTTGAGATATCCACTTTAGTGGATGTAGCGATGCAGAACTTCTGGTGGGCTCTACGCAGAGGAACTCTGTTTATGGTCAGAGGACCTACAGGAAAAGGAAGAAAAGGTAGGCAGTCAATAATAAATATACAGCAAACTGTACTACCAAACTGCTTGATCTGAAGCACCAGTCCAGACATAGGCCAACAAAATCTGGACAAAAATCAAACACCTGAGGTAAAAGAACTAATTTTATGACTTGCACATCAAATGTTCTATTAGTCTTGGAAAAACAGAAGCTAGCTATGTAAAGCTTACCAGTGACAAGGAGGAGACCACTTTCCAGCTGCTTAAGGAAAACCACGCGCTGAAAGAGGAGGGGAAAATGTAAGTCAATTCAAACCTCAATAAGCTCCACCTCTTCACAATGATCATTTTGACAGCTCAGGATAACAGTTGAGTTGGAAACGAGCAGCCTCCCATTTGCTCACAGCTCCCTACAGAGGTTTTACAATGTAGGCCAAACATGTGAAAGCTGTTTTTACAGAAAAACAGGACAGCGCAGTGGAGAGCATGTGGGAGGTTTGGAGTTTGTGTGGGAACATCAAAACTCTGTAGCAACATAACTGTGTTGGACTGTATTCAGCTGAGCACTGAATGGCACTTGTTTGCTTTGCTACTACTCATTTTGCAAAGCGATGCTGACAAATTTCTACCAATAAACAAAGAGGCACGTATTTTTACCACGGTCACAATGAAGACAAATTGATGTATTCTGCTGTACAAAGATGTGAATAAAAAATGTGCATGTATGCATACAGAAGACACTTAGCTCCTAGGGAAATGAAGACCTTGCTTTTCCAAAGTTTCACAAATTTTGTCATAGAGTGCAACCCATTTCAAACCAGTTTTGCTTGTCAATGTACCTTGCCACGATGGCGTCCAGTGAGCAAGATCAGAACAGTTCCAGGGGTGATGGCGGAACGCAGTCGCCTCCTGTGCTGGCTGAAAGGCTTGATTCCATGACTACGCAGCTTACGGGGAACATCCTCTGTGGGGTAGTAACGTGGCTGCAGACACAGACGCACAACTATAAGAACCATTATATGAATAATAATAATGATTTAGGACTCTAAATGGAGGGGGTGGCAGGGGGAGAGGGGGTCCAAGGAATTGACACCACAAATCTCACTCACCATCTTGCGCAATCTGACCACACGGGTGCCTCCATTCTTGTCTCCACCAACAGTTTTGACCACAGTGGTAGGGGTCTTCTCCTTCAGCTTCTTCTCGATCTAGAAAGACAGTGGGGTTGTTTTTCTACTGAAATGCAAATATTTTCCAAAACTCAGGCCTCTGCTGCTATGTTTCAGGTAAGGAAATCTTGCAGAAATCATGTCTGAAAGGTGTCCATTCTTCATGGAAATTGACTCACCTTAGTTTCAGGTGCCTTGGTCTTCCTCTTATACATGGCCCGCCGGACAGCCATGGCAGAGCGGGAGAAGCGACCGATGCCCCTGGCCAGAACCGGGTTGCGGCTACAGTGCCGCTTAGGGGCAACCTTCTTTTTATCGCCCTCGGCCATCTGAAAGGTAAAAAGACCTCTGGTCAGTGACTTTTCATATCCCTGTACAAGATAAGACAAATAAAACCAAATTTGATTGTCATAAAATACTGATAGAGGTTTACAATGTCGTGTTTACAATTTATTCACAAAATGTGTACAAATAAAGACATTCATGCCTTTATGGACCTTGCTTTGTGCACTGGTGCCCCATGCCCTAAGAGCCTGACGACTAATATGACAAGCACGGACGAAATAGTGCAATTCAACTTAACCAGACCGTCGAAATGTCGCACTTTTAAACACTGTCTATACGTCAATACCATAAAACATTATTATCTAATGAAAACGCCAGACGTTACCGAATAGCTTCGCAGCTAAACAGCCACCGTTTACTCCCCAGCTAACAAACGTGACTGGCTTTAGCAATGCTAGCGCTAACCGAGCATAACATTCCCGGGTGATTCCTACAATATACACATGTAATAACAGAAACTACGCCAAATACCACAACTACTTTTCACAAACACACAATGCGGGGAAAACAACGTAAAAATATTTAACATCTAAAATGAAATGTAACGTGGCAATATCGGAAGGCTCTAGAAAGCTTCAACAGTCGTTGCCGGGTGTAGGGCCCAGCTTCTAAAGGAATTATAGCAACGAAAAACACACTCGAATGCGAAAATTGTCAAAGATTTTAGTATTAAATGTTCTCCAGTACATTCTCATGTAACCCGTGATTTAATAAGTTGCCCCGTTCACACAGATGGTTATAGATGAAATTACGAGAAGAGCGACATGGAAGTCACAATTACCTTTAGCTAGAAAAAAAGACCGACATCCGGGCATTTACCGTATATATACACGTGACGCGTTACGCCGCATTTCCCTCTTTGGCACGTTAAAAGGTTGGTTCTTGGAGTTGGAAACTTAGACTGCCACCTATCGACCAGAAACGTCAAGGCAACGTGGATATTCATATCTTTATTAATCTTTGATCGCTGTAAATCCCTTGATGATTAAACACTTTAACAGATATTAAGAATGAAGTTCGGGTTCTTTCAACAGTCAAACAGCTCTGGAAATATGTCAAATATAAAATCAATTACAGGGCGGCACGTGGCGCAGTGGTTAGCGCTGTCATCTCACAGTGAGAAGGTAGCGCCTAAGGTTGGTGGTCCCCGCCTCGCGCCCGTAGTCCCGGAATATGCTCCGGTCCCTGTGAGTCTGTTAGAGATTAAGTGGTTTAGAAAACGAAAGAATATTAAAATCACTTTACGATTCAGTTAACCTAAATCCTATTAAATTAAAACATGCAATATATTGCCAAAAGTACTGGGATACCTGCCTTTACACACATGAATTTTAATGAAATCCCATTCTTAATCTATAATATGGAGTTGGCTCACCCTTTGCAGCTATAAAAGCTTCAACTCTTCTGGGAAGGCTGTCCACACGGCTTAGGGGTGTGTGTGTGTGTGTGTGTGTGTGTGAATATTTGACCATTCTTCCAGAAGAGCATTTGTGTGATCAGCCACTGAGGTTGGATGAGAAGGCCTGGCTTGTAGTCTCTGCTCAAATTCACCCCAAAGGTGAAGGTGAAAGGTGAACGGGTTGAGGTCAGGGCTCTGTGCAGGACAGTCATGTTCTTCCAATCCAAACTTTCTCATCCTTATCTTTATGGGTCCATCTCCAAACTGTTCCCACAAAGTTGCGAGCATGATTGTCCAAAATCTCTTGGTATGCTGACATATTAAGAGGTACTTTCACTGGAACTAAAGGGCAAAGCCCAACCCCTGAAAAACAACCTCTCAAGGCTAATTGTGTGCTTACATCATTAATTATTCATTTATGATCCAAACCGCTTACTCCCAACTGGGGTCACAGGGTGACGGGTTCCTATACCGGGAACTACGGGTGCAAGGCGGGGACCAACCCTGGGCAGATGCCAACACACTGCAGGGCACACACACTTACACAATCACACTCCCATTCACACCTTACAGGCCTGTTTAGATTGGCCAATTAACCTATACTGCATGCTTTGGACTGTGAGAGGAAACCAGAGCACCTGGAGGAAACCCACATGAACGCAGGGAGAATGTGCAAACTCCACACAAAAAGGCCCTACAGTCAACCTGGGGATGGAACCCAGAACCTTCTTGCTGTGAGGCGGCAGCGCTAACCACTGCACCGCCATGCCGCCCATCAGTATTATCTTTTTAATTAAATTAATACATTTTCTGGAGTAATTAGTAGCGTGGCGGTTAGGGAGTTGGCTCCATGATCAGAAGGTCACCGGTTCAAGTCCCGGACAGGTAAAGGTACCACTGAGGTACTCATAAGCAAGGTACCGTCCCCAAGCACTGCTCCCCGGGTGCTAGCAAAAAGCTGCTCACTGCTCTTTTACGACTGAGTCAAATGCAGAGGTCACATTTCGTTGTGGTATATTGTGTGCTGTGCTGTGTTCAAAATGACAAATAATCACTCACTTTTCTATTTTCTCTCACAACTTTTGCTCAAATAACATCAAAACGTATAACATATTACTTACTATGAATATAAGCGGTATTTTGACAATTTATGGTTTCAATGTTTTAGCACAAATGTTGTCCTTAAAACAATAATGGGCCTGTACAGAACACAAGTACTTTGACAATCAGCCCTTTATTATTATGACTGTACAGCTTAACATTAGCACAAAGATTATGAAAAACATACATTGGACTTTTGAAAGGCACAGAAAGAAAAGGCATTTGTGTTGCAAGGCATGCAACACAATACATGAGGCAGCTCATTCAAAGGCAAATTCCTCTCACCACATTTAAGATCTAAGGTCCAGCTAGTCCCCAAAAAGTCAGTCTAAGTCTCCATTAACATTAGTCAAATTAAAAAAAGAATAATAACGGTGATAACTTCTCCAAAATACAAAGGTTTTATTAATGCCTGACTGCAGCTTTGAATGAACATCTTGAGAAATTTTGATGTCAGTTACACTTTACTTGGAATAGGATATTACAAAAAATGATCACTTGCCAACATGGAGAACAGACACCCAGACGTACTAGCAGTTCTAGTTGCGTGAGATTTACCATTGATACAAAAATGTATCACTACATCTCATTCCACTGCACTCATGATCCAAAAGTCTAATGACCAAACATCATATAACACATAACTGAATATGCAACTTTGCCTTAAGTAGTTGAAAATGGTCTTCTCTGCAATCTCTGTTTAAAAAGCTCCAAATTCTACAAGTAAATACAGCATAAGAAATATAAAATAATATTTGCAGTAGGCAGTCAAAATAATTGTGTCAGATATAACCAACATTTCTGAATACTCTTTATTTGGTGTTATTTTGAGCAGTGAGTCATAAATATCCAATATGAAAGTTTCTTAGCAGTTTTTTTTCCAGAGATTAACTGTGCATGTATTTTAAATTCAGACATCATGATTAGAAAAACGTAGCCTCAACTAAGTTTATACATTTGTGAGAAATATGGAGTGTTCTTCCTTTGTGACGTCTTTTCTTTCTACTTTTGCTTATTGTGTATTTTCCAAAATTATAGCGATGCCCTGGCCTCCACCAATACAGGCTGAGCCCACTGCATATTTGCCACCTCGCCTCCTTAAAAGAGAAAGAAAAATTACAGTTATAAAAGTATAACATTTAAAAACATTCAACTTCAGCAAAAAAATGACAAGATGACATGTGAATCCTATTGACTGTGTCTTTACCTGAGCTCATGCACCAAGTGGGCAGTGATTCTGGATCCTGATGCTCCAAGAGGATGGCCAATGGCAATGGCTCCACCATTAACATTGCTCTTTTTTGGGTCCAGTTCCAAAGCTTTAGCAACCGCTAGATACTGGGGTGCAAAAGCCTCATTCACCTGATAAAACCAACATACGGTATATCTGTGTTTGGGGAAATTACATTTGGATAATATTCAATATGTATAGGCATGATGACATATAAATCGTGTCTGTACCTCTACTAAGTCCATGTCTTTCATTTTAAGACCTGCCTTCTTTAAAGCCTCTGTTATTGCAGGCACAGGCCCTGGAAAAAGATATAAGAATTGTGTTTTAGATTTTTTTAAAAAATACAGTGTGTGTGTGTGTGTGTGTGTTTGTGGTCGTATATAACTCACCAATGCCCATTATGCTGGGGTCACAGCCTGAGATGTGATATGCAACAACTCTAGCCAATGGGGTAAGTTTGTGCTCTTTAACAGCATCTTCGCTGGCTATAACCACAGCGGCTGCGCCATCTGACACGCCCTGTGAAGAAAGCAGTAACAGTCTGAAATGTAATACTTAAAAAGTTATAGTAACAGACAGTAAACGTGAAAACAGACAAATTTACACAGCTTACATTCATTCATTTTCTGAATCGCTTAATCCCGGTCGCGGGGGGACCGGAGCCTATGCCGGAAAACCACGGGCGCAAGGTGGGGAACAACCCTAGGCAGGCGCCAACACAGCGCAGGGCACACACACCCACACACACACATACATCTTACGGGGTCAATTTAGAGTCACCAATTAACCTATATCGCATGCCTTTAGACTGTGGGAGGAAACCGGAGCACTCGGAGAAAACCCACGCGAACATGGGGAGAGCATGCAAACTCCACACAGAAAGGCCGTACGGCCATTCCCGGGGTTCGAACCCAGGAACTTCTTGCTGTGAGACTCCACAGCCAACATCTCACATAAAATCATTTCTACATAAACCAAAGAGCCCCTGAAGTATCTTTTGCTCATATCACAATCATTTTCACACTTGTCTCAACACCACGTCCACTTTTTCAAAAGACTTCACACTGTGCGCTTTACAAACACATACCTAAACACATCAGGTAACGTTTGGGGCATAAGAACCAAAAACAACAAAACACTCCATACTCCAAAAGTGACTCCTGCTGCCAAAACTATAGTACACACTCTCTCCCAAAAGACTACTTTGTCACACAAAGTACAATGAATGAAAAAAACCAAACTTAAAGCACTGTTAAATATTCTGTATTTCACACAGCAATGTATTGTAAAATAACTACAATATCTTACAGTAAATATTTAATAACAATTAATGCAATAAATATCAAACCCAGCTTTGTGTAATATACTGTAAATGATACACTAAAAATACACTACAATCAATTACTGAAATTACATTCCCTAAAAATTCCAAATAGCAAACTGTCATTGTATGCAGTCAGTTCCACATAAAAACATCACTTTTAGCAATTTGAGCTACGGTAGCTTGTCTATTGTCCATCAGTGTCTCAAAGTACACTGATTTTCAAGCCCTAATCAATCCTACATTTGGCCATAAACTTTACTCACATTTTCTCTTGCCATACACCAGAGAAAAATCTCTTGTGCAAATATATACTATGAACAATACAACTTTTGTACTGATGGCAACAAGGCTACAAATAAGCTCAAACTTTCAGCTACAATCAGAACAACAGTAATTGGTGCTTTTACAGTAGTTTCATTTGTTGAAATACATCAGATGTCCAAGTGATTTCAGTTTTGTTAGCTTTTGAACTTTGTTTTGAACAAAGTATCTAAATTCTTGCAAAAAAAATTGTAATTGTATGTATGAAAATAGAGAACAACATATAAAGTCATGTTACCCACCGAGGCATTGGCAGCAGTGACTGTGCCCCCCTTTTTGAAGACTGGAGACAGTTTTGCCATTTGTTCCGGTGTAGTCTGGGGACGGGGGTGTTCGTCGAAAGTCATAGCGACCTTGCCTTTTTTGGCCTTTACTTCAATGGGAGCAATTTCAGCATTGAAATATCCGGCTTCGTGAGCTGCATGAGAAAGCAGGTGAGAGGTATAGGGCAAAATTAGGGGGTTTTCTTATTACTACTATCTTCTCTGAAAAATGCAGCCTAAAATGTAACTCCTAGACACCTGAAAAAGGGCCAATGTGCATTGGTTACGATAGCCAATCAAATGATGGGTTGTGGCCTATTTTCCTTTACCAACACTACTGTAATTTTGAAGTGCTTTGGCCCGTCTTCCTCACATCAGATCTGGCATCCTAACAACAGGGTTCCACAACTGGATATTTTCTGCACTATGCTGAAAATATGGACGATATGATATGGGTGGGGCCTCCTTGATTAAAAAATCTGTCTCAAGTCTGCTTAGTCCAAACTCTTTCATACTTGAAGGCTACATGTATGATACCATTCTGTGTAAGCTGTAAGAAAATTGTGCAAATAGGATGTCATAATCGACAAATGCTTGGACCCTACTGATCGCCGCTTGCAGCTACAGCATTACTACTACATATACTCACCAGCTTTCCACCTCTGCTGTGTCTGGTAGGCATACTGGTCACAGTCCTCTCGTGTTATCTGGTATTTCTCTGCCAGGTTCTCTGCTGTGATAGCCATAGGGATTTGGATATGCGGGTCTGTAAGTGCTGCCCACAGAGTGTCCTCAAGCTGACAGATACAAAGACATTACAGCTGGACTCATCCTTTAATAACAGAACTTCACTCGCTTTTAGATCAGTGCTTAAAGGCTTGTGTTGTCACATGATTTCAGTAAATGGGGCTTGTCATGTTGTCACATTACATGTATCCGTTTCTGATGACTGAAACGACTGAACTTTTTTCCCCTATCAATTGTATAATATGTTGCAGTATCTCTAAAGTCGTTTCTGCCATCCTTACCGCTCACGTTTTTTCAACCATTTTTCCCCCATGTTCCTGACTTCTACCTTTGGTTATTCACATTTTCTGCATTTAAAATTGTGAGGTAAACATACCTTTAGGTCAACTCCAAACCTGGTGCCAAAGCGAACATTGCGCACAGCATATGGGGCTTGACTCATGCTCTCCGCGCCTCCACAGAGTACAATCTCTGACTCCTTAAGGCAAATCTCCTAAGCATTAGCAAAACCGACACACATTAATCACTCACTTTCACTTTTACACACATTGAGATGAACCCACAACATCATTACAAAGTGTGTGATGGAGTTATCATTTCAGGATGAACTCTTACATGAGCTCCATTGATGATGGACTGGAACCCTGATCCACAGAGGCGGTTCACAGTAAGTGCAGGCACTGGTATGGGCACCCCACACCTCAGACCAACATGGCGAGCGATATACAGAGCGTCTGCAGAGGTCTGCAGGGAAGGTGAGAAAGGGTACACACACTATTCATAACTACATTCACCTTTCATTGGTTCTTTATAAATGTCAGAACATTCCTCAAGTTTAAGGTTCTCAGCCAATATAATATCTAAGGATGTACTGATCAAGTACGGATATCTTTCCAACACAGACTGAAACAGCTGAATTGAGTATTGCTAAAAATGGACAAATCAATATGAACTGTGACTTTTGTTAACATTAATTTGTGGCTTGTAATTCCATGTTTATATGCTTGTATATGATCCAGGCATATTTTTTTATTACTGGACTGTTATTTTCTGACCAACTTGAAGTGTAAATGAAGTTATAATCAATTATAACAAGTTTAGTCATTTGAAATATATAGATATTCATTACATTTTGGATCGAATTGGATTACGTTGAATCAGAATAAAACAAAAAAGGTGTTGATGTGACGTGACCCTGACTGGGGTATCATCTGAGTGGACAATTTAGATGCTCACCTGCATGACATTACCCATAATGACACTGTTAACTAGCTCTGGGGCAATGTTTCCAGCAGCAAGGGTGGCTCTGGCAGCATGTTCAGCCAAGTCTATGGCACTGTGGTCTTTAAGAACACCGCCATATGTGCCAAATGGGGTCCTCTTAGCTGCAACAACAAACACACCTACACAAGAACAAAAATCAGTCAGCGGATGATGGATGAACAAAGAATAAGAAGAAGCATATGTTAAGGTGAAATATCTTTGTGTAGTCTCCAATTGCATGGAACTAATGAACTAATTTGAACTAATGCCGTTTAATACAGGTGTAACACGTCATCAAATGCCTCTATTTTTAGTCACCTTTCCTCTACTTCGCCTTCTCTAAAATAAACACCAACGTCCCACTACGTGCAACATGAAGTAAAACACACAGGATGAATTAAAGCCGGTTAATAAAAGGCTAAAGCATTGCAATTTAAGTGAACTGTCTGGCTTTTTAAAACCAATGTGTAGAGTGAATTAATTTGTTTATATGGAAGTTTTACAAAACACCAAGAACATAAAGGCGATAAATACTGAGCAATAAAGAGTGCCATGTTAAGGTTAGTTCAAAACTACTAGGAACACAATAAATAAAGCAAATCTAGCACCTTAATGTATTTTGAATTCATTGCTTTTATCAAAGAAGACCAAATGGTCGTTTACCTCTTAAAAGCGACATTGTGTTTGGGTTGGTTCAAAAATCAAATTACACCAAGGTCAGGATTTCCCTCTTGTGAAACGAGCTCGTCGCTTCTGGTCACTATCAGTACCCGATCCGTCCGTGCTGCCCGATCGCTTCCGCGCATGCGCCGGCACGCGCGCGCATACGTACGGTCAAGACGAAGCCAGGCAACCTTTCACCCACATAAAAGCAATCCTTCGATTCGCAGCGTAACATTCGACACGGTTGCTTCCCCTATGAAGCGATATATCAAAGTGATCGAAAGGCGTTGTTGTGTATGATTGTATCTCGTATTATTTTCTATTATTTATAGATTGGTAGGGCCATGGTTCAGAAGCAAAAATGTTTCTGGAATCAGCGTCAGTAAGTACTAAATGGGACCGCTTTTATGTAGTTCTGTGTGCGATAAATAAGGTGTTAGCGTTCTGCTGCCAACAGTGTTGGTTGCATGTGTATTTATATCTAATTATACAATATTATTTCTGGGATTGGGCGTTAATGGTGAATTAAGTTCCTTTTTTTGCCTTGAATTCACGCGCTGGCATGAAACTTCCACCTTCAACCAGAAGATGGCGCGATCGTACCGCTTGCAGTTGTCTAGTCGTATTTTTTTCCTTTTTGGTTTTGTTATTTGTGATTTATTTGTTTATACACACTTTTAGTTCGTTATATGGTACTAGTAGTTCATATTTGCTCTAAAGCAGGGCAGGAATGCTTCAGAAATTGCAAGTACTTTTCTCTTGTCCGGAGCAACTTTCAAAGTAAACTTTGTCATCTCTGCTATATACAGAGAGATCTGTACAGATATACAAAAAAATGAGACAACGTCGCTCCAGCTTACACAGTGCAACATAGAGAACAAAGAACAGCTAGGGCACATGGTATAAACAATATATAAATAAAACACAAAATATACATTTTGAGCTAGAAATGTATTAAATATAAACTTTAAACTAGAAATAGAAGGAGGTGCAGAGGTGCAACAGAGTCAGTTCACAGTCCGGGTGTGTGTGGGGGGAAGTGGGAGGGCAGGAAGTGTGTTCAAGAGTCTGATGGCTTGTGGGAAAAAGCTATCACGCATTCTGGTGGTTCGAGTCCTGATGCTGCGGTACCGTCTGCCGGATGGGAGGAGTGTAAAGAGTCCGTGTGAAGGATGTGAGTGGTCGAGCACGATGCAGGAGGCCCTTCTGATGCAGTGTTTGTAAAAGATGTCCTGCAGCGGCGGGAGAGACACTCCAATGATGTTGCCAGCTGCTTTGACAATCCGTTGTAGCCGCCTGATGTCGGCAACAGTGCTGTTACCAAACCAGACGGACATGCAGCTGGTCAGGACGCTCTCTATGGTGCCCCTGTAGAACACGGTGAGGGTGGGATGGGGGAGGTTGGCTTGCTTCAGCCGTCTCAGGAAGTGGAGACGCTGCCGGGCCTTTTTGGTGATGGAGGTGGTGTTGGTGGTCCAGGTGAGGTCGTCTGAGATGTGAACTCCCAGGAACTTGGTGTTTTTTACAGTTCAACCGTGGATCCTGAGTGGTGTGTGGGTGGCACGAGTTCTGCTGAAGTCGACAATCATTTCCTTTGTTTTGTCCACATTCAGCGACAGGTTGTTCTCACTGCACCAGGCAGCCAGCTGCTGAACCTCATCTCTATACGCTGACTCATCGTGGTTGCTGATGAGCCCCACCACAGTTGTGTCATCGGCGAATTTGATGATGTGGTTCGAGCTGTGCAGGGCGGTGCAGTCGTGGTCAGGAGTATGAACAGAAGTGGACTGAGAACGCAGCCCTGCGGAGCTCCTGTGCTCAGTCTGATGGTGCTGGAAATGTTGTCGCTGATTCCGACGGACTGAGGCCTCTCTGACAGAAAATCCAGTATCCAGTTGCAAAGTGAGGTGCTCAGTCCCAATCCGCTCAGTTTCACACACAGTCTTTGAAGAATGATGGTGTTGAATGCTGTAAAACTAAAGTCTATGAACAGCAATGTAACATAAGAGTCTTTATTGTCCAAGTGAGAGAGGGAAAGGTGAAGTGCAGTGGATATGGCGTCCTGTTTGTGCGATAGGCAAACTGCAGCGGGTCCACCAATTGCTCTATTTCCTATTTACAGGGACAACCAGCCTTGCAGTAGCGTCCCTAAAATCATCACAGGGTTTTAGACCACAGCACGACCACAACCACCACTTGTGTACAACACCAAGAAGCACTGAGAGAACATGTAACAATCCAGGACAGAAATTCGACATGAAAGTTGACAATTAAAGCCTACTTGCCTGCTTTAATCTTAATTATTAGAGTTAAGAGTTAAACAATTAAGAATAGAAGATGATCTCTGACAAGACCTGCAAATTGTTATAGTTTTGAGACTCCACAAGGCACCGTCCTCATGGGGTCAAGAGTTTGTCAGCTATAATTTGGCTAAGAGGTTTTGTGTTAAGTTGGTCATTAAAATAGTTACAATAGTTGCTGTTTGGAATTGCTGTAGCTAGGCATGATAACATTATCATATAACTGACACTATAATATTCATTCATTTATTATCTGAACCACTTAAACCCAACCGGAGTCAAAGGGGGACGAGAGCCTATCCCAGTAACTAGAGGAAGCAAGGCAGGGACCAACCCTGGGCAGGCGCCAACACACCGCAGGGCACAAATACTCACATTCACACCTTACAGGGCCAATTTAGAGTCACCAGTTAACCTATAGGGCATGCTGTTGGACTGTGGGAGGAAACCGGAGCACCCAGAGAAAACCCACACAAGGCCCTACGGCCGTCCCCATGCTTTGAACCCAAGACCTTCTCGATGTGAGGTGGCAGCACTAACCACTGTGCCACCGTGCCGCCCGCCCCTACACTATAATATTTTTAAATATAAATATCTCAGAAACAAGCAGAAGGGGCATGAGGCAGAAGTAGGCAGAGGTAGATGAGAGGATTGTTGTTCAAAGAATAAAACAAACAGTAAAATGTCACTAATATAGCTCACACTTTTAATATAATTCAAGCATAAAACAATAGACACATAGTTCACAAATATGTATTAAATTTGTATTTTTTACACCACAAAGCTACCTGGTTACAGCCTCTCATAGTAGTTTCAGAAAAAACGGCATTCATCTCATATTGCTTATACAGTAGATACTACTGTGTGTAGCCATTCATCACTCTGAAATCTGTTAGGAGTATGTTGGCCCAAATGAAATTATACCAATGCTCTGCTGACATGTATTTCCATTTAGGATCCTGGGATATCGTGTGGATGCGTCTGGGGTAGTGAGGCAGGACAGCTTATTGGGAATGATGTCTGGCATGATCGATTTCTGTGCTGCCATCATGCAGCAAAAATGGCTACAATGATGAAGATATGTCATTAACACATGTAATGTACTGTAAAGGTGGGCAATATGCAGAAAATTCCTTGGAATAAGCAAAAAAACAGAAGTGGTTTCTGAGAACTAAGAATTCAAATGATGTCTACAGTAGATGAAAGACAATGACTCACAGGCTCTGTTTGATTTATAATTTTTTTTAAGTATCACTAAAGTAGTGACATCACTGCTCTCCCACGTATATTGTCTATTTTATATGATATACGTTATAATGCATTAAAATAAAGAATCAATTTGACTGGAATAAAATGACTAGATTGGTCTCGCTTCTATCTCTTATTATATTTAGCTTCTCATAGACTAAATCATGGTTGGTGCCGGTTGGCTCAAATGCAGAACAGGGGGACACACGTGTGTTTGTTGTTGTTTGTGTCAGAACAATGAAGATTATAATTTATTCCATTTTTAAATTGTTTTTTAAATTTATTTATATATAATAAATTATTCTGTATTTGAGTTTACATATGTCTATAACACGTATTGATCGACTATTATTAATTAATTCATTAATTTGTACATTTTACTCATTTCTCCTAAGAGACTTGAATAATATAATCTTTATTTGCAATAAATCTTTGCACATCTATATTGTAATTAAAATATATATTAAACATATTTTTAAAAGTTAACGTGTTGCTTTCCCAGTCCAGCAGGTGTCAGCCTGTTTCTTTAATGTCTCTCATTTTCTCAGCCCAGTTCCTGCTTTCCAACTTGTAACCCTTTCTCTCCCTGAATGTCAATCTTGATTCATTTCCAACGACTTTTTCCTGAGGAGACACTTACATTAAAACAGTTTTCTTTAAATACTTGCTTACGTGTTGAAGGATATAAGACCGGCTAACAATTCACTAATGTTTCCTCGTTGAGATGTTTTTGTCTGTCTGAGTGGCATCTGTTTGGCTCCTTCCATTTATAGAATGTCTCAAAAAGAGGCAAGACTGCTGTCTCAGCACCCTGACAGCCCTTCCTCCCTGCCAAGAGAAAGATGTTAGTGATGGGTAGTCAGGGGGATTTCTAGGGGAGAAGGGAAAATCCCTTTACCTCTCCCTGGGGTTAGATTTTTCAGATGCTGCCCAGCAGTGTGTTACAAAGTTTACGGAGACATTATGAGTAAAATGTTATCAAAATAAACACAGAAAATCAGGTATTGTGGTGACAGACTCAAGATTTGAGATTCTATATTTGTCATGTACATTATCACGCAAGATACACTGAAATGTAAATTGCTTTATTCCTAAGACTGTGCAAGTAATAAAAAGTTGAATGAATGTAAATTAGTCAACATTGAAGAGAAATGTAGAAAAAAGTAAAATAATAAAAATACAGAAAAAACACCACACAAAAATATTTACATTAAAACAATTTATTTACAATTAGCATATTGTAATATGTATCTATGTATGTACGCTATGTATGCTAAACTGTACTACATATAATTCATTAAGCCTCAACTGTCTGTTAGGATATGCCTTTTGACATGCAACTGAATTTATTCCCTTTGCTTTATAGTTGTAAAACGATGGATATATCAAAAAACTTGTATCTGCTATAAATTAATGTAGAAAAACCACGTCAGCCATTATTTGTGTTAAAATGAAGTCATATTTCCCGGCATGAAGAATTCTTGTCTGATCTCAGAGGTCACCAAAATTCTGACTAAAGTCAAGCAGTGGAAAGAACAAACATAATACAATACTCATGCAGGGTCTTGACATTTTAAGGACACTGGCTTGTCCAGATCATATTTCAGGCCAAAATGTTTGGGAAATTTAGTTTTCAAATATTATTCAGTCAGGATATACTACCATGGCTGACTATCAATGAAAACGAAAGTAAACATTAGCTTACTTTTTGTTTCACATTGGCATATTAGTAAAGAAGTCTTTGGGCCTCATTCACCAATATTTTTTTATTTTATCTCAGAAATTTGTATTTAATAAAGTTAAAACATTTAAATTGTATAATATGCAACTGGAGAACTGAATAAAACAAAGTAAACAATGTTTTGCAGAAAAAGGCATATAATGCAATAAAGTTTGCATAAGTTCTTCACTGTTCTTACATTGGAACACATTTTGATTAAGAAAACAGAAAATAAGTGGGTCTTAAGAACAAATGTCTTTTCAAGATCGGTTGATGAATGAGGCCTTTTGTTCCTTTTCTCCATGGCACTTCTACTTAACATTAAGAAGCATTTGGGTTTTAGGATGCAGTTTTACTTTGATGTGTCTAGGATTAATTAAGTTTTGCTTACTTGTGAGCTGATCCTGCGCTTTGGCAAACCGTTCCTCCTGCCTAGTTTGACCTTGGCAAAACTGACGATGACATCTTTGATAAACGAAACCACGGTAACCTTAAGTGACCTTGATGCTATAACATAGACGGCTAAATAAAAATGGATGCGAGATGCTCTGTTTCATAAATCTTTGCGGCCAACTCAGGTCTTCCATTTCTTGTCTCTCTTTCTAGTTCTAGTTTAAAGTTTAAAGTTTACAGGTATATTCTACTTCTAGTTTAAAGTGTAAATTTTATATTCTATTTATAAATTTTATTGTGCCTTATTTGTTCCTTGTACCTTGTTCTTTGCTGTTTGCACTGTTAAAACTGGAGCCATGTGGTCTCGTCTCTCTGTATACCTGTACAGTATATAGCAGAGATGACAATAAAGGTTACTTTGACTTTGACTTCAAAGCAGCTCGACAGGTTTGGCAGTGGTCTGGGCTGTGTTACAGTTGAGTTTGAGGCCTAGAGATAATAAGGCCACTGCAGGGATATTTAATGCATGCTTGTGTCCCTCCAGGCCCACCCTATGTCCTTCCGGAAAAAATCATGGGGATCGTAGCATCCTGCAATAATACACACATGCAGCCATTTGGTCTGTGAATAATGATTTAGGAAAGTTGAAGCATGAGGCTTTCTTCTCAGCCACAAGCTTCTATTTATGTCCTTCTTCTGTCTTTTAGGCTTAGGGAACAGTTAAACTGGACCTCAAGACACAAGACCCAGAGAGGAATTGTGTTTTTCCTGTGTCTTTGACTTTATAGTTTTTACTCTGTTTTCATGAGATTTAAGAAAAGTGCAATAACATGCAGCTCTTTTGAGATGTTTTTCAATTTACCCACTGCTCCTCTTAACTTGTAGTGGGTTAATTATGAGGAACATTTGGTGACTCACAGACATTAGCTTGAGGTCTGGGTTGGGAGAGCGTAGGAATGTGTGTATGCGTGTGAACTTGTGAAGACACATGGTTTCATCTGTCAACCACATTTCATGGCTATTTATTTCTTATTTGTTTTTACTGAATTAGATGCATTACTTGATCTCCAGTGTCTGAACATCAATGCAAGTTTAAATCAAGAATTTCCTAATGTTTTTTGTCTTCACACATATGCTGTATTTCTGCTTAACCTGTCAGTATTTTCACTAGATTTAGGGTTTTCTTGCTTTCTTTTTTGAACTTTCAGATGGTGAGTATGTTTGTCGTCCTTAGGTTTGTGTGTTAAGTGATTATGAGAAAGACTTCTAACTGACCACTATGGTGCTTGTCTGATGTGCTTGTAGCACAAGTATTAATGAAAAGATTTTGAGTTGGCATTGGTTTGATGGAGATGCTTTTTATTGAGTTCATTTCTACTCAAACCTCACAGGCCATTCGTCCACTACTCTATTAATCTATGTTCTTCCCTGCTATAAGGTCAATATAGCATTCTTTACACAGCTTTCTCTTTTTCTCATTCATATCTCCCTTTTCCCTTTTGGGATTTATTGTTTGTGTCTCTCAGTTCCTCGTTTCCTTCATAATTTGTATTTCCTTCCCATGCAGAAGATCTCAACTAGAGGATCCAATGCACTTACAGAGAATTGATCTCTTGAATCTTTGTTATAAGCATTTATTATTTTTTATTAAATTTTTTATGTGTTTATTCCTCCTGTTTGTATCTCTGTAGTTGGCTTATGGGGTGAAGATGTGACAAGTGACAAGCCCTGTTCTAGGCCTGTCTGAATCCCCTGTCTAGCTAAACAGTCTTCTTCAAGCTATCATTCACATAAAATGTAATTATGCCCTGTGTCTGACATAGTCATACAGATTGGTGCTTGTATTACCAAAGCGCAACATTACCCACTGAAAAGGATTTAAGGAGTTCTGAAACCTGACCTGATTTCTGGTGGTTAGTGATCGCTTTGAATAACGCAAATGTAATCTCTGTGTTGTGAGGCAAAGTCATGTAAGCTCTTTGTTCACATGCCTTTCATTTGTTATATTCACTACCAAACATATCCTGGCATATTTAACCTCTGGTTTTATTGTCTTTCTTCTTCTTTGTGGTGGTGTCTTTCTTTCTGTCTGAGCTGTAATGAAAGACTAAAATAGAAAAATGATGTTGTGGAACCCAATAAAGACAAGTGTATCTCGTAATAAGTGGTGTATATCTGGGATCTGTTTTCAATTTTACAATGCATGACATTAAAAAACATTACAATTAAAAAAAAAACCTAACCCTTTCAGTTTGATTTTCTTTTTAAAAACTCGCAAAGTAAAAAAATTATAATGCCCCTCCCAATGGAATTCACATTTAAATATACACTTGTTTTAAATGATTCACTTGTTTTAAAAGCAGGAATGAAAAGGGGAAAAAATATCTCCCTGTAATTAACTGCATTTTCCAGGAGGAGGCAGGAGAGACACAGTTCATGAACCTGAACATACTTGTCCTTCCCTCTTAATGGGAATGAAAACGTAACATCAGGGCAGGTCATGGCTTCCATTTAACCATGTCCATTCCTGCAGCATCTAAAAAACATATAAAATTAGTAGTCAGAGAGAGAGAGATGAAGAAGGACCTTCAGTAATCAGTTACACGTCTGTACCTGAATGCTGTTTTCGGATTCCTTAATGGTGTCCTGCACCAAACTCTGCAGCCGGCTCTCATATGTCTTGCTTTCTTCGATTACTATAAAAGACTCTTCCCTATATGCAGACAAAGGAGAGATTGTGGCCTTTATAAAACCGCAGTTAAGGTTTCTTGGTAAATTCATATAAGGGGCAATCAAAGTCATTAGCCAACCTTGAAGAAAAGCTCCTGAGTTTATTTTATAGACAAGAAAGTAAGATCCTCACTGTTGGTGGAGTATGGGGAGGCTGCTCAGAGGAGGATGAGGTCTAATCTGCAGAGGTTGAGGAGTGGAAGAGGGTGGAGTCCGACCTCCGTCTGGACTCCCACTGACTGGACTTCGAACCTTGCTCTGGAAAATGAGTAAATACAAACCTTTAGAGGTCAAATGCAGTGTCCACAAATGTGGACCTGTATTGTTTTTCAAGAGCAAAAAAACTGCAGGCCTCAAGACACCGAGGTGGGTTGATTGATCCCAACTGGGGTCGTAGGGGGACCAGGGCCTATCCCGGGATCTATGGGCAAACCTGAGCAAGTGCCAACACACCGCAGGGCACACACACTCACATCCACACCTTAAGGGGGCCAATTTTAGAGTCGCCAATTAACCTATATTGCATGCTTTTGGACTTTGGAAAGAAATTCACGCGAACACGGGGAGAGCATGCAAACTCCACACAGAAACGCCCCACGGCCGACCCGCGGCTCCAACCCAGAACCTTCTCGCTGTGAAGCAGCAGCGCAAACTGCCGCGCCAACATGGCGCCCTCATTTGGCATCATTCACCAATATTTTCTTTTTTTCGAATTTGTTCTTAAGAAAGTTAAAACATCAAAATAGTATACAACTGTAGAATATGAAAAAACAACATACTGTTGTGCACAAATGGGTATGCAATAAAACTTGGAGGAATGAATCTTAAATAAGGAAACACTGCCAAATGTCTGAATCGTTGTGCGCAAGAGGTTTTTAAGAACGAATTCCATCCTACGAGCAGTTAGTGAATAAGGCCCAATGGAGACATATTGAAGGAGATTGTAAGAAGATAACATGTTTTCCATGTAATCTGTGCAGAAAAACAAAATTCTTCATATGGTACCCTTATACTTACTGCTAAAACTAGTCTACCAAAAGCCTCACAGTAATAAAAGTGTAATGATGTGTGTGTATGTTTGTGTAAGAATGGAAGCAAGGAAAAGAAACTCACACAGGCCACTTTGAGCAGGTTCCACAGCTCTCTCTGTCTCCTCTCCTGCATCTGCAGCAGGTCTTGTTCCCCCTGCGTCATGCTGCTCACCACACCCTCCACCCGCGGTAGCAGCTCCATCACTCTTTGTCTACACACTACCGTCTTACTACACACACCCCCATGCACACAAAGTGAAGCAATGCTCATCAGAACGGCCTGGAAGACCAGATTAAAGGTGTGGCATTACGCAACTGTCTATGATTTCACTGGTTGTGGGGACGTTATATAGCAGGGACTACAGCACGGGCAGTGTTTGAGTTTTAAGAACAATATTGATTTTACTAACTGCAGGGCTCAAAAACCTGATGATCTTTAGGTCAATATAAATTTTTTCCACAAAGATATATAGTATAGTATATAGTGTATATATATATATATATATATATATATAGATAGATAGATAGATAGATATAGATATAGATATATGCAAAAGTTTAAATACTGCTGGAGGATGTATTGTTTAAATGTTTCAAACGTAGCACCTACACACCTGAGATGAGTGTAGAACTCCCGCAGCTTTTTCTCATAGAACTGAATTGCCTGGACCACCAGTTTGACCACCTCCTGACAGTCACCCATACACCGCTGGTCTAAAGACACACAGATGGGGAGACAACTGCTTATCAACAGCTTGGTCCAGTTGATTTATAAAGCGTTCTTTGGTCAGTTTTTTTCTTTTTGGAAGTAAGGTTAAGAAATGTATAAAGGTGTGTATATTAGCATGACGTGTTTGCTTGATTTAATAATCAAAGTTACAATCTTAAATGTGGGCTGCCTGAGTACTTCTGATGGAAGTCGGAAATCTGAAGTGTTTGTCAAAGGGTTCCTGTCATTCTTGTCAAACTAGAAAAATGTTCGCGGTGTGACTGAGTGCCAGGACATGTCGTAATGCTGCTGCTGGGTTGTAGCACCTGTGATGTTGTACTTGTACTGTGTGTATTAAACAGGGATGCACCGATCCGATAAGTGAATCTGAAATCAGTCCGATAACGACTCAAATAGCTGGATCGGGTATGGGTGGAGCCGATCTATGGAGCCGATCTGTAAATTGTAGGTTTTTCTATGTTTGCGCATGAACGCATGCTCAATTCACTCGACATTTGCGCTAATTCCTACATATAGAAATGACAATGAGAAGAACAAGCAGTGCAACCAACTACAACCCCAAAATCAAATTATATGTGATTATACTGTTTAATCTTCTTAACAACATCAGCTCTCGCTTGCAATCTCTTTGTTGCTCACTGTGTTTGTTAGCGCACACGTCTCTCCAACATTCTCTCCAAGTTCAACATTCACTAAAGCGTTCCAGTGCAATCAAATGTTTGCATTACATTACAGAGAAAATGTATATTTTAGCCGATAAATAACAAAACAACCAGCATTGTTGTGTTATTGTGTGGAATGCCATCATGCAAACGACTCTCATGTGGAACGCCATCGTGTCAAAAATGAGTCCAAAATAACGCGTAGGCCAAAATGAATTAATTAATCCGATTTTGTGTTTTCCATTCTATTGAGTAAAAAATAAATATAAAAAAGATGAGTTATTTGTTATCAAATAATTTTATTCTATATCCAGATGAATTCCAAATGGATAAAGAAGCATTTCCGCCTGGCACTAACCTCATTTTTCCTCATAATATTAAGCCATAATACATAATAAAAACTCTTCAAGTCCATAAAACTGACTGTCCTTATGTCCTAAACACAACAACATAAGGCATATGTGGCTACACAAACACTATAATAAGCCCAAAAACACAGGTATAGACAAATGTCCCAAATTCTCTTAGGGCTGTAAAGGTAAAAAACAAACAAACAGGTATTGGATCGGTCCTCGGTCACGGCCGATACTCAAAGCCCAGGTTCGGCATTGGTATCGGAACTGAAAAAGTTGGTTTGATGCATCCCTAGTATTAAACTGAACAGAAAACTACATTTTCTATCAGAAAATTCAGTTTTGGTGTTTTCTGAAGGATGGAACATTACCTACTAGCAAACATTACAATAAACTGGATAGTTCTGTGTGTTCCGAATGCAGCATGATTTAATATCATTAGGCAAAAGAGGAGATCATAACACATCTCAAACTATTCATAATACATTTTCCTAAAACAAAAATAATTTTGAGCTAACCCAAACACAAACATCTCATATCTAATCATCATTTGCAGTGTAAATGTTGTGCAATGAGTTAACATGTCTGTGTAGCCGTATTACCTCTAGGTTTCTCTCTCAGCTTACGGAACAACTCCATGGCCTTCACCTCTCTAAGGATAAGAAACAAAAATATAAGACGATATAAAGGCCATGATGTAATCATATGTGTGTGTGTGTGTGTGTGTTTGTACATACAGGGACTCCAGAGCTTCTCCACTTCTCCATGGGTGTCTCTGAAGATCCACTATATCAGTTTGCAGCTTCATCATCTCTTCCTCCAGCTTGTTCACATCTTCTGTCTGAATCATAAAGACACACCCAAATACACATAGGCACCTATAACAATCTATAGCATATGCACATCTGGAAAAAGAGCCCACACTCTAGTACCTGTCCTCGATTAAGTGCTGTCTGTTCCATCTCTCGCCAGACACTCAGTAACTTCTCAGAAGCTGTAACATAACGCCCAAAAAGATAATACTACACGCTTAGACACTGTCATACAAATCTGAATATGTGTATGTTTGTGCGTTGTGTGCTTGTGTCCTATACCTATGCCGGTAGCTGTCTGCTCCTGGTATTTGTCCATATCGATGTGCAAGCTGGTGAGGAAGAATTCGAGCGTAGCTTTGAGCCTCTGGTTCACAGAGACCATCTCATTCTTTTGCTTGGACAGTGAGCCATTATGTCTCAGCAAACTCATACTGAGAGTAGCAAAATATGTGTGAAAGTTGTTGTGAAAGAGAGAGAGAGATTCACATATCAGATACAACAGATACTTAAAAGTTCTGTGCTTAGAATCACATGATATCATTCGTTTTAATCTAAAATCCTCTTAGTTATGATCAAAGTTGGTGTTACACGGTACATCCTGTGTTGAGGAATGTACTTTTAGCTACACTACAACGCTAGTTGTAGGAAGGTGTGTGGGAGTCTAAAATGTCTAAATTAAAATGCGTAACGCTACGTTCACATCAAAAGATACTGAAGCTGTAAAACTGCTGAAGACACTCAAAATGCAACGCTGTCAAAATATTTTTGTTTACTCTTGTTGCCCATGTTGCTCATGACGTCAATCGAAAGTTTGATCTTGCTTAAAGAAGCCGCACGCTTGTAGCCAGTGCGACAGCAAGCTGTGCTGTGCTGTTGTTGCTGTTGCTGTTGCCCAGACCAACCAACTATATGAGGTACTCATATACAAGAGGTCTGGGCAAGCAGAGGCTAACTGATCAAATTACAGCCAAACACAGAATTACACAAATTACGTCACGTTTGTAGTTTAGTACATATGAAAAATATATTGTGCAATATTAATTCAGCATGCAAAGAGCCTTGTTGTCAGATACTTCATCCCAGGCCTGTGCTTTCTTGTAAGAATCTCTGAAGGTGAAAAGGGTCGGATCGTACAAGACAGGGTGCCCTGCAATCGCTGTGATCAGCTTTTCACACGTCATTTTGATTGGAACAAATGTAGTGTAGCAACCAAAGTTTCTGCGTATGTTCTCTGGGATCCTCACAAGCGAAGAACGTCTACATTACGATTGGTTGCGGGTCGTTGACAGCCTAAGTGCGTCCTAAGTAATTCGCATAAAGTTAAAACTTTGACTCTTGTCGCTTTTGTCACGCTTATGGCTGCATTAAGGTGTATGAGAATCTTACACGGCTGGAGTAAAGTGTGTGATAGTCTAACATGGCTGCATTAAAGCTTATAAGAGTCTTATATGGTTGCAATAAAGCATATGAGAGTCTTATATGGCTGGAGTTAAGTGCGCGAGTCTTAAATGGCTGCATTAAAGTGTGTGTGAGTCTTACATGGCTGCTTTCTGGCCTTGCTGCAGTTTCTGCCAGTCCTCTTTTAATGCCCGTATGGTGTGCCAGGCCTGGCCAAATGTGCGCCTCTGAGGACTGTAGGCTAACATGCGCTTAGGGTCCGTCTCTAAACACACAACATTAAACAAATGTCAAGCGGGACACCTCTAAAATGTTACACTACACATCTACAACAATACATAATAAAGCCTGGGCGGAATTGGGAATGAAAAGTCATGTCTAAATTACCAGTTTTGGGCAGAATTCATGAAGTTGGAAAATCCTCCAAAGAAACAGAAAGATAGTTGGATTTTAGACAGACTCACGGACAAATCTAATGTTTTCAGGGAGGATTCGAGGGGTGAACTGTGGTTCGTAGCTGCTGCAGGAGCGGTCAAACAGGAAAACTAATGGAACATCAGACCGTCTTCCATCGATCTCCTGTTCAACGGATATGCAGGACACAACACAAACTTAATTTATTGACGGATGTAAAAAAAAAAAATAAGACCCAGTTTTCATGTTTTTTTGTTGTTTTCCTTACAGTATAATCGATAGCACACTGCATGATGTCATTTTGCGGCTCCAGGGCAAGGCCTGCCTCCAGCAGCAGCTCCTGATTGGCTGGGGGAATGTGGGTGTCCTGTGCGATTTGCTCCTGCAGAGATGCGACGGTTTCTCCTGGCTGCACTGAGTAGGTAAAAATCTCTGCTGAGGTCATGTTCAGCACATGGACCAGCTAAGGAGACGAGGACAAACCATAAGAGCATGATCATCACACTACACTGGCTTATCTTTTTGTGTTAGTGGCACCAGTGCCAGTGACAGTACCTTGAGATCTAAGATTCGTTCCAGCTCTTCAAAGCAGAAACTAGATGAACTCTGAGAGTCTTTGTTGCCTTCCTGGGACTCTTTGCTCTTTTCTTCAGAGTCGTTACTATTCAAACTGTTTTTCGAGCTCCGTTTTGTGTCTTTGCCTCTTTCCTGAGAAGACCACCTGAGCATTAACTGCAGCCAGTGTTCCAGCCTGCCAGCCAAGAGTCTGGGAACGCAAACAAAACACTATCCAAAAAAGTCTCACGCAAAATGCATAGCAAGTTGGAGCTGACATTTGCACACATGCTACCTGAAAACACATAGCTGTGAACACATACAGTTTCAATCTGGAAAAATAGTACAGAAAAGCCAGTCAGTAATATCACTAAATTATGCTGTGCTGCAATAATATTACTAGTCAAAGCTAAACTGATATACAGTATATTACCACAACATTTGTTTGGAGATAGTAGTTTACTTATATTAATTAAAAATAAAACTGGCCAGATTTATATATGCATTATTCCTGGGAAGCACTTACTTGTTGAGGTTGTGGGGTTGGGGCAGGTGTCTGGAAAAATGTACCTCCCCAGTTAAATCCTCATAAACCACGATATCATCCTCATGCTTCTGTTTTAATTTATTGTGCCTGTTCCAAGAAAGATAAAGCAATTACGTGAAGCTTTGTTTAAGCTGGACCTTATTTTTCCAAATGGTTACACTTTTAATTTCACTGATTAAACAAATACTGGAGGAGAGCCAAGTATATTAAAATGACTTAAGCAATAACATGCGTCACAAAAGCAGGATTTCCAAAGAAAATTATTTTGACTTAAAAATCTGGGAAAAGAGGATGTAAAAACAATTGAATTGCACCAAGGTTTATATTTCCAAAGAGCGCTGAAAAATCCTAATTTTCTTTTAATCCATTATCACCATTGTGACCTTGGGTGGTGCATGTCTTCCTGACAGATAAATATGTGTAAGTAAAACTTTGAACTCAAGTCCATGTAGCATAGAGGTGCGAAAGCACAGTCTGTAACGGCAATATACACTAATACCTTTTTAAATGTTTAATGTCTGGGGTAAAACTGACTTTTCAACAACATTTGACAATAATACAGTATTTGTGTTGAATTCACCAATGTCATTATTGTTTTATGTTGACCAATCCACACAAATCATGTTGCATCAGAGTTTAAAAACTAACTCCCAAAAAGGCATTATATGAGTATTACCAGGGCACGGGTTGCCAGGTTGGAAGAAAGGGCCTAAAACCAGTGATGCACTCAAACACCAGTGTTCCAAAACTCCAGTAATCCACGGTCACTGTGTACCTCTGCTGCTCAAGCAATTCTGGAGCCTGGATTTGAAAATGCATTAGAGAGGATGAGTGACAATGTCTTAGCTAACATAAAACAAAAACAAAAGGGATTTGCATGAGACAGGGGAAAGTAGAGTAAAAATCTTCCATACTCACCAGATACTGCAAAGTCCCTACAAAAGATGTGCACAGACTGCTCTGGTCCAGCTCTTTAGCATAACCCAAGTCAATAATTTTATGAATGAGCTGAAAGAGAAATGACGTGCATATTATTAATACGGTAGTGAAACAGTGCACCACAACAAAACGTGACCTCTGCATTTGACCCATCCGTGAAGGAGCAGTGGGCAGCTAACAAGGACAACACCCGGGGAGTGGTGCTTGGGGATGGTACCTTGCTCATGAGTACCTCAGTGGTACCTTTACCGGTCTGGGATTCGAACCTGCGACCTTCTGATCACGGGGCGAACACCCTACCGTTAAGCCACCAGTTGCTGCTGTAAGGTTAAAATGAATATTTCCGCTTCTGTTCATGCACAATGATAGATGATGTACTCTTCAGCCTTCGCCACACACCCTTATAAGGATTTTAGCATTGGTAAGGCCATGTGCCGCCCCGTATAGATTAAAGGGCTTGATCATATTTGCTGCACGCAGTGGTGTGGGGCTGTTTCTGCAACTTCTCTGTTAGGTGGATTAAAATTAGTTGATCATGGGTTTCCTGTTTTATTTTCCCGAAAAACTGTTTCCTATGTACAAAACAATTCCTTGTATGGTACTGTATGGTGTTTTGAGGCTCAGCCGAAGGGTTGTGAAAGTTCTCAAGGTCATCTCTGTCTCACTATATAAGCTGGAGAGGGACTGGCCCTCCCAAGAGAAGCATTTGGAGCCTTTTGTCTCTCCTTCTCTCTGTGCACATTAAAGAGCTTGTTATTATTCTGACCTGTGACTCTGATTCCTCATTACAATACTGCGAAGGTGAGCTCGCAGGTAAAATTTACGCTCACGGCCACCACCTGGTATCTGATCTGTTCAAATTTTTAAACACATGACAACACACAGACTTTTACTAACCCTTTTCTCTCCCTGCTGGAGCACAATGTTCTCTGGTTTAAGGTCCCTGTGTATTATCCTCTTCTTGTGGAGATATGTGAGTGCAGAGGCTGAAAAGTAACAAGAAAAGGCTCAGTGAACTCCCATCATGCACCAGTATTTATAGAATGTATGGTCAACCGGTTCATCTTTAACCTGAAACATCCCCATTAAGATTGGAATCTTAAGTGTTTATTGACGTGTTCATTCTTTGAATACGCTCTTGCTGTGACTGGTGCCTATGACCACACACGAGGTCACACTTACGTTTAACACTTACGAAACCACCCCCAAAGAACGTCCAAGAGCTAGTGAAGCGGAGACAATAAATCAAGTGACTAATTCTCGAAAGCTGCTCTTGTCTTGCGCAGATCAGCCAATTTCCTTTTTATTTGACTTTTCCTGCAGGGCAACAACACAAAAGGTTCTGCAAGGTTCTGACACGGCTGGAATTTCAGTTAAATCATTTGAAATCCGACCCTGTTACTTCACTACAACGGGTGTTCTATTTAACTTCCCAGATTTCCACAGACAACCATCTGACCACACTTCATTCTGTCTACACGCTCACGGAACATGAGGGAAGGAAACAGAGGAGGATAGCTGGATGACGGAATCTGAGCTCATTCTCTGTTGTGATAGCGTCCCTCTAAGTGATTTCACCACGGTAGGCCTTTTGGTACATCATAAAATGCGATGCTGAACAGATTGTGATGTTCCTTAAGTTGTACTACAGTCTTATTAAATTTGTCTTGGTCTACAAAGAGAATGAAAATGGCCACTGCAGTGAGGTCATAAAGAACAACTCACTTCTGAATAACATCAACCAGGCAGAAGAGCGTCAAGTGAAAATGCGTATGTGTGAGTAAGCTTCCATAGTGAGTAAGCACCGTGGGTAAATGGTCATCTGAAATTAGGACGTTTGTGTGTGATTGTACGTATGCCACTGGTAAGGTCAAGTGCTATGTGTCACGTGCCACACCCTGAGCCTTCATCCGCTGGGAAGTAAATCATTTCTGCAGGATGCTGGCACAGAGCATGTACAGTTCCCAAGGATGTTGGTAACTGTACAATCAAATTGCTCTGTATGTATGGGGCGGTGGAGATATGGGTTCTACATTAATGAATAATGCTTGGCAATCTTTTTGAGGAAAGAAAGGGATTCAGATGTTCAAATTCAAAGGAAAAAGTTCCTGCATGGTTTGGTCACTCAGTTGGTGTGAACTCACAAGCAAAAGAAGAAACCATACAAGAAATGACTAACCTAGTAACTTGCTACCGCTCACTACGAAGTGTTTGATGATTTCTTTGACATCTTTGACGTTTGTGGAAAGAGTGTGTGTGTTTGCTTGTGTGTGTGTGGGTATACCTACATATATCACACAGTAGGATCAGAACGGAGCCTTCTCTCATTCCACAGCAATTTTCCAGAAGATTGAGGTACTAGAATACAAGGCACATATGGAAGACGTCTGTTATGCTTTATCACACACACAGACACACATACACATTGTTAAATAAACAAACTGGCGTATAGAATATCTGAATGTCATGCATAGATGAAAGGAAAGCTCACCCAGTAGAATACTACTTGAGTAAGTACAGGTGATCCCAGAGTTACAATGGTTTTTTGCTCTTACGATGACAATACTGATACGACAAAATTGCAAAAATATTTAAAGGTCCCATATTATATTAAAAAAACACTTGTCCTGTTCTTTGGACATCCATTTGGGTCTGTACTGCCTCTACACACACTGTAAGTTTGATAAAAAAGGTCAATTGTGTTAGTATTAATCAGAGGTGGAAAGAGTACAGAAAATTTGTACTCAAGTACAAGTACTGTTACATTGGTTAAAATGTACTCAATTAGAGTTCAATTGGTGTTAGAGCGCATATTCTTCTGTGTTTTGGTGTTTCTCGACTTAAAGTTACGATGGGGTCATCAGAATGCATCTCCATCGCAAGTTGGGGGTTAACCACTACAAAAACACAAAGCATTGTTTCGCCTGATTGATATGCATATTTTAAACTATGTTCCCAATTTTCATATACCTTTCCATTCCAAAACTGACGACCAGACTGTTCTACAAATCCCTGGAAAATTAACCTGGACAACTGGAATATGCCTGGACGTGTAGATCAAATTCAAAGGTACTTTAGGCCATCAGTTACAAAAAACATGCACGAGGATATTTCACTTAATCTTTATCCATTTTAAGGGCATCTGATTTTACTGTAAAAACTGTGGTGCAAAATGTGACAAGTAACGACTGTTAAGAAAAAAGCAAAGCACTGAAGTAATTTTCATTTTAAATAGTGGTCAGGAAAAAATTCATATTTTTAACACTAAGACTAAGTACAACTGGTATACACCACTACATGTCATACACAGATACACATTTTTAGTTCACTGCACCTTGCGTAGGTCTCCTCCTTGGCAGTACTCCATGGCCAGCAGTGGCAGGTCATTAATGGCCAATTTCTGCAACTCTTCTGGAACCTCTCTCGCCGCCACTACATTCACATGGCTCAACCTGACGATAAAATAGAGACAATTTGATTTACAGATAATAATTATACATGGAAATTAGGCCTGAACGATTTATCGAATTTTAACCGAAACCACGATTTGAATAAATGCAATTTGAAAATCGCAATGACTGCGATTACTTTTGCAACCCCAGACTCTGACCCATCGGTTAAACATGTTGTGTTGATATCCTTGTGTGATAGACAAACATGCTCACCAATCAGGAGTGTCCTTTCCCTCACACTCACCAATCATATGTGTCCCAAGTTAAAGCCACGACCACTACAACGCGAGCAAGGAAACTCACTCGTGGTATGCTACTTAAAATGGCTAGTGCGGACGCTGAAACTGTGGAGGTCGAAGACTTGATGCCAAAGAAAAGCGGCACTTTTATTATATGGATTATATTTCTTCTCGAAATTTTACTATCAACATCTCAGAGAATTTCGCAGTTTTCTTTCAGGCAAAATAATTTTAAATAATCAGAGAATATAGAGTTTTTTCACACAAATAAATGACAATCTGAGAATTTCTGAATTTTTTCCTTGTAATTTTACTCCCCTCCCCAACCCTGTTTTATTTATTTTTAATATACAATGACCCTAATACGCCATTGTACAACAGGGGTGTTTTTGCTACGGCAGCGTTATCGATTTTTGTAACGAGCAGCGTTATCGATTAAGTAGGAAAGGACGCTGTCCTTTGGTCATCGAATTTACCTGCTAATCAGTAGGAGCAAGCTTGATCAAATTAACATTAAATGCGTTTTATTTAGTGTTCATATTTACCGAAGTCAGAATTAAGCAAATAAAGGTGCATTTTAAACTGCTTCCCTTTTTCATGTATTGTGACATGAACGACTTAAAAATGGCTTGACCCCCTCGCCAGTCGTGCCACGCCCACGATCACCAGAGTTCTGACCTGGGGGTATTTGTTCTGTCCTCTGGGTTCACTTTCGGTGTCCTGCCTCTTCTGTCTGTTATTCCTCTTGTTTCTCCGGTTAGCTTTAGCTTTCCCAGCTAGCTCGCGCCCCACTTCCTGGTTCTCGCTGTCTTCACTTCGTGCCCTCACGAGTAGCTCACTCCCTGTTTAGAGCACCCCCAACTTCCGTGTTTGTTGTCTTCACAGTGTGTGCCCTTCCTAGTAGGTTAGGATCTGTCTAGAGCACCCCCGCGTTTATCATTACGTTCAGCCGTGGCTCGTTTCTTTCGGTTTGGGAATTGGGACGCGCACTCATTAGTTCTTTGTTATTTTTGTGTTTAAACCAGTCGGCCTGGGTCTTCTTTCACCCTCATGAATGCATGTGGATTTATGTGCATCGTTCTGAGTTTGGTCTTGTGTGTTTTGTTCCTGCTCCGTGCTCCATCTCTCCCGTTTGGATTATTTAATCCGTTTTTGCCTCATTTGGATTTTGCTCTGTTTTTTTCCCCGTCTTTTTGGTCGCTCCGTTCCCCCTGTTTTTTCCCTGCACTGGTGCAGGGTGAACAAGAGTTTATTAGGAGGAAGCAGGCGGCGAGCAAAAAAAGACACTGTTTTTGCTCTCCACCTGCTTCCTCCTAATAAACTCTTGTCCACCCTGCACCAGTGCGTCCTCTGTCCTAAGTTCTGTATCAAGTTGTATATCAAGTTCTGTCCTAGTATGTTCTACATCATTTTTGTTAGATTAAATACATTTTGGATTCAATTCATGTATTTCCATTCTTATTTTTGGATTAGTGTATAGTGCAGTTCATATTTTAGTGTACGGTTATGCTACAGTTTTTAATACACAGTGACTTTGCAAAAAAATCGCAAATCAAATCGCAATATCTGTCAGATAAATCACAATTAGATATTTTCTTAAAATCGTTCAGCCCTAATGGAAATATATACACAAATGAACATATTTTGCCCAAGCCAGCATAATTGGAGCGCAACATCTCTATTCTAACCCCTCCCTAGTTGTACGTTTCTGGATTGCTCAACTTTTTATTAAAATGGGTTTTAATACAGACCACTAGCTGACACCACCCTAGATTAGTGCCCAATAAAACAGAGAGGACAATGCAAATAGAAGCAAATTGACTACAGACCAGTCCCTCAGGAAAAAACATGCTCTACTTGAAATATCATCTGTAAAACTGAAACAGCTCATGTTGTCGGGTGAAAGTAACACCTTAAAAATTATTACACTAATAAGTCAGGCACCAGCTGGTGTGTAACAGCACTATTATGGCAGACAGCACAGACTTAAATAAAGAACTCAGTTCCTCATCAGTGGCTGCAATGATAAATTCAAAAATCGAATTAAGACACATATAGGAGATTATGCACACTGCACACAATATTACCTCTACTACTACTAGCTGCCAAAATCCAAGACTTTAAAGTCTCTAGTTGTAAAAGACAAACTGAACTGAAATGGAAAAATAAATCACCAAAAAGCTTCAAAACGGTGCTTAAAAGTTAACCTGAAATTCAAGCAATTTTAATTTGAAACCTAAAAAAGAAACGAATAAATTGTACAAAAATATCAACCTAAATATAATCATATTTCTTTTGTTTTCAGGAAACTGACAAATTTTGCATGACTGCTTTTTAGCATTGCAACAGCATTGCAATATTAGATTCTAGGGATGCACAATGATTTTTAAGTGATTTGTTCCACCGATATTTTACGACACATTTATTGTATGGTGGAAAGCTGTACGGCCCACACATTCTGTCTTAAAATGTATGGTGTTATTTTGTGCCACAATTCTGAGCAGGCAGTGGAACGTTTGGAATCAAAATTTCTTGCCATTACGCGCTCAATTCTGCCTCCACCTGCGAAAATGTTTTTGCCGCACTAAATTGCATGTTTGCCTCACTTAGCGAATGTGCGTTTACACATAGGCTGTGTCCCAAGTCGCGTACTACCGCATTTAATAGTATGGTAGGTTAGGTGCTGTTATAATACTTTTCAATACGGTAGTATGCATCTCAGGAAATAGCCGGGGTTGTAGCTTAACGGCTCTCGGCGAGCTAGATACTGCACATGTAGTGTCACATGCGCCCTTTTTCTTAAATTTTTATGCACTATGCTCCATCCTCGTTTGACTTGACCTGGCACTATAGCAGAAATGTCAGAACTATGGCATTATTTTTGTGCCGGAATTCTTGGTGCGCAGTGGAACTTTGGCGAGTATCTTGTCGTTACACGCTCAACTCTCTTTGCGCTCGCCCTCCGCTCTGCCTTCCTCATTTATCAGTAACGGTAGATATACGCATGAAAATCACTGGCAATCAGGCCCACAGGGTCCATATTGTGCACCCCTAAGATGAATTCTCATCTTCCTGTGTGTTTAACATTTTACGAGCTAATGCATCATCAAGTTCCATACAATATGCGTCCAACCTTCTTCATAGTTACTGCATAGGCCATCTGGATAGGAACATCACCACCCTGCAGTCTGCATTTTTAAAATGATTGTGAAATGACGTGTAAGAGATTCCAAACTGAGGTTATCTTCAAGAATAAGATACCAAACGGCTCCCTTTTGGAAACCTCTGACGCACACTTGTAAGTTATTACTGTTAACACCCTGCTTTACTGTCTAAATGTACCAGGCATCGCTTCGACAAGTTTTAAATTATTTTCTCTGGATATTTGACATGGCAAATATGAACGCTGCCTTTTTATGTGCTGAGAGTTCAACTGATTTGAGTGCAAGCTCTGTAGGGCTGTTTCTTGAAAGCCTTTAAAGTTTATTGAAAGTAGATTCATATTTCAACGTTCATTTTCCAAAAGGATTTAAGGTTTGCTTAAGCTAGAATTACTCTACATGATTTTCTGTCTAACGTTACACAGCAAAAACACACCAGAGAAAAGTTCCGAACAGACCAGATCAGATTTCTTTGTATTTATTTTCTCATGATACTGTGAGACCATGTCAGTTCATGAATCAAAATTTCTCATCTGAGAGGGAGTGTGCTGTGCAACAGTTGTAGGAATTCAAGGTGTGCTGTGTTTGACTGCAAGTTGCATAGCCTGTGAAACCTCTGTGCTTACGGGTAATATACCCAGTCTTTCCAACATCTATTTAAACTTGTGTACAATATCGGGAGCTTTAGGTACATTTTGCTGAGCAGCAGTGGCTGTGTGTGTGTGTGCGTGTGGGGTTTGTTCTTCAGAAGTGTTTCTGTCTGGAGTATATACTGGCACACTGGCGTAAATGTGGTTGCACTCAAACTACAGCGTGTGTGTGTGTCTGCGTTCGTGGTTTGGCTATGTTGCGTTGAGAGTGGGTGTAGGCTTCAGGTTTGTGGCTAAGAAACCAAGTCTGGGGGCAGACAGCCATAAATTGCAACCCAAATAACAAACACCCTATACCGAACTTCTCTTAACCGTCACTACGACACACGCACCCACGCACACATTCAAAAACCCACTCAACTTGCCGTAAAAGCGTAGTGGAACCCAGGTCATTTTGTTCCATTAGGAAAGTAAAAATAGAAGAAGCAGACTATTACTACCACTGTTACGACAGCCGTTTGTTAAATTGGTTGCCATAAATGCACTATTACTTTGGCATTTTTATCTTTACATATATTCATACCTAATAAACACTCAGGGCGGGCCGACTATCGGGAGCTCATCTCTGTGCCTCTTATTTTATATCTGTGGACAGGTAAAGGTACCACTGTACCACTGAAGTACCAATATTGTGCTTAAGACAGTAGTCCGGAACTTGAACCGGCAACCTCCCAATCACGGGGCCTACTCCCTAACCGCTACCAACTGCCCCTAAACAAAGTGGAGTGTTTCACGATTTTGCATGTCACCTTTGTACAGGTGTTTCCGTCTGGAGTCTATACTGGCACGCTGGCGTAAATGTGGTTGCACTCAAACTACCATGCTAATCTTCTCTGTGTCGTTCCAACTTTAGTATACACTCTTGCGCAGCAAGTGAACAGCAGCTCAACATCAACAACTCTCACGGCTCCTGCAGAGCCAGTGCCATGTGTAATATGTTTCAACGATACAGCTTGCCCCATCTATGTTGTAGTGAAATAAAAAATTTTTGTTATTTTTTGTGGTGGCGTGGCGTATTGTGGTTCTGTTATCCCAAACCGCAATCAGAAATGTGAATGTCTGCATTATCTTTTCAGTTTGGCTTCACCTTTGCTCACAACACTCACTCGCTTTATAGGCTTATAGACTATCAGTTGCGTTCTGGCATCCAGTTGAGAGTGGTTCTTCTGCTTGAAATACCCCACAAAAAGAAAGGTAATATGGACTTTCACGTATATTACCAATACAAACAGTACTTCCTTCACATTCCTTTCTAAAGCAGGGACCTTTTCCCTGATGAATATGTGTCCTTTGAACTGTGTCCTATGTTATGATATGTTTGGTTCATAGATATTTTTGTTAAACGTTTAGCTTAACAATACACATGCCATAAAGGAGGATTTAGCTAGGCAGGTTTGTGATAGAACTTAAAAAATACCCCGCATGGGTGTAGTTTTCCGACCTTTGTTTTTACTATAGTGGCGGAGTCATAAATCTGCTCCTTTCTTTTTTTTTGTAGGATTTAGTCTTGAAGCACGTTTAAAAATAACTGAATAACAATGGAACATGGGACAAATGTGAAGATTTGGCATTTAGTGGGTGAACGACGGAAACAAACCAGCACTAACCATGACACCACACGTCTGCCCGCTGCCATTTCACACTTTCCTCTAAAGGATTCATTCACTCCGTGTTTATGTGACAGCTAAACAAGTGTTGGGAAATCTGTCTACAAGCTGGACATTTCAGGACCATGACCGCTTTGCAAAGACAATATGCCTTGATGAAATCAAAACATGTCTGCAATGCCAGCTAGAACAATAAGGATGTAATCACTGCATTCATGCACTTACATGTGATAAGCTTATTTAAACAGCATCATTTCATAACACTGCTTTAGCCCTGTGTTGTGTCTAAATGGTAACCACATTAATTTGACTTCAGGACGAGTAGGAAAGGGTTCTGACCTCCTCATAATCTGGATCTCCAAACACCATCGCTCCTTGTTCTTGAAACTCAGTTCTTGACGGCATTGCTTAATTGCAATCTGCTCGCTTGTGTCCTGCATACACGAGGAGTCACACACGCAAACACACAAGACACACACACACACACAGAAAAGCAGAGAGAAACTTGTTACAAAATATACAGGGACATATAAAGGGTTTATAGTTTATGAAACTGTCTGAGGAGAATAATAAGAATTACATGCGGTTACATAAGGCTGAACTCATGTTTTCGGGGCCCTGGATGACACAACTGCGGCCAACTATGAAAATATGCCCAGAACCAAATGTGGCTGCAGATCAGCAAAAGTTTTGTCAAAATATGATTCGATCTTTAGTATTATTCTAGCACTAATGCATTTAGGCCAAGTTCGCTGTTTCAAGCAGGATGTACATTTTCTGACATGACCTATTGTTGCATATAGTACTATCATCATATTTTATTTAATTATTACTATTGTTATATACACAACACTGTTTTCAATAGTAACTAAGATTACACAAGGCATGATCCATGTCTAATTAAAAAAAATATACACCTATGTAAAACAGTAACATTCATTATACTTTCATTAATATGAATATAATTTTTGGCTCTTGTCCTAATGACACATTGCTTTTAAAGTGACATATTCTGTGTGATTCACCAGTAAAACTCCTTTGAAATGAAATTGGCAAACTGCTACATGCAACTGCAATCACATTCATAGTATTTTCATGAGAAACGTCCCCGAAAAATACAAAATATACAGAAATACGGAAATGTACTGGAGGCTGCATCAGTGACATCCACACAAATCTCAACACCTTTATTTCACACATTGCCATGTCATTTCCTACACGCCACTTCCTGCAGGATGGAGGAAGGGGGAGAGAAGCTGAGAGAACCGGTCATGAAGTAATGAATGAGTCAGGATGAGAAAGTGTAAGGGGCAACATGTGAGAATAACCACTGATACTCAAATGGTGAGCAAGATCTCCGCATTGAATTACTGGGACATTGGAAATCACCATAGAAACAAGAAAACACATATGTGATTTAACATCAATTAACATATGATTTCCATTCAGCGATATAACACTTGGCCAGATGACGCTTTGAAAGGACAAGATGTCATCATTGGGTGACACCTCTGAGGAGGAATATGTAATTGGGTGTGTCACTTGACACATATCCTGTGTTAATGTTTTAAGCTCACAGTGTTCCATATCAGTTGTATATACTATAGGTTTACTGCCATATGGTCATTACAATGAAACTATCTGTGTGGGTCACAGCAGTTCATTTTAACATTTGCCATTTGGCCTGATTTCTTTTGGAATATAACCATAGCAGTTAAAAGCATACATATCTGAGTGTGTGGGTAAATCTGTATGCCTGCACATGTTCTAATTACTGCCTTCCTGACCTAGTAAAGCGATGATCAGGGATGATGTCACCCGAAAGAGAGCTATACAAGGTACTTTGCTATATTAGAAAGATGAGGCAGGTGTTATATTTCCTGCTATTTCAAAAGCCTGTATGAGGGGAAGGTGTGATGTGAAAGATATAATTAGTAGGAAACTGAAGTGGTTTGTGACTAAGAAAGCTGTGTAGAGTACTTCTCATTTATTTATCACTCCTGATTTTGAAGTTACTTATTCCCTTTGCCATTAATTTAATCAATCCATTGTGCATGGGGAGGGGGTAAGTCTCCTGGTGTGAGGCCCCAATTGTTTTTGGACTTTATCAGGACATTTGTGTGAGGGACTGGTCCTCATAAGTAATAATGTTTTATAGAAAAGATTTAGGTTTATTTGAAAAATTCATTCATTCATTATCCAACCCGCTTAATCCCTGTCGGGGTTGCGGGGACCGGAGCCTATCCCTGGAACTACTGGCGCAAGGTGGGGGCCAAACCCTAGGCAGGCGCCAACACACCACAGGGCAAACACACACACAATCACACTCTCATTCACACTTTACAGGACCAATTAACCTATATTGCATGCTTTTGGACTGTGAGAGGAAACCGGAGTCCCCGGAAAAAACCCACAAACATGGGGAGAGCATTCAAACTCCACACAGAAAGGCCCCACGGCCAACCCCAGGATCGAACCCAGGACCTTCTCGCTGTGAGGTGGCAGCGTCAGCCAGTGCGCCACCGTGCCGCACATTATTTGAAAAATCAAAAGGGTCAAAAGATTTGCTTTTGGTTATTGAGATTAAGGTGAGGGTTAGCGAGGGTGCAGCATTTAATAGGTCTGGTAATGATGGGAGTTAAAGGAAAAACATTAGCTAGACATAACTGTATGTGTGTCTGAATGTTGTATACCTTGTTCTGCCAGCGGGTAACGTTGCCAAACCCCCCAGTGCCCAGTCTCTCTTTCAGCTCCCAGGGGCCACAGTTTTGGGGCTGCATGGGAGGGGCACGGCTCATTATGACCCCTCAACCTGGGATCCAGAAGTCACAAAGTTAAACAAATGTGTATTTATGCATTCTCTTTTAAATATGTTTTACATTTCCTTACACTCTCACTGTTTAACATGAAAAAACAGCATAGGGGCAATTTCATCTTTTTCGTCTTTTTTGCTCTTTTGTGCATCCAAGCTATTAGAAGTCTAAGAGCTTGAAACGAAGGCAACTGCACTTCATTTCAAAACGCTTGAAGACCTCTCACCTCTTGAAGAAGGCTTTGAGATGTGAAAGGTCTTCAAGAATTCTGAGAAGAAGTCCAGTTGCCCTGGATTCAGGCTCTCACGTTACCACGTTCTGGACAACTTAGAAATGACACAAAGACAAGCTATTATAAAATAACGCTGCAAAGTGCAAAGTGAAAACGAAAATGAAATGAAAGACCAACACGATCCTCTCCATTAAGTCACAAAGAAGTTTAAATTTCACCATGTATTTGTAGGATGTTTAAATACTACGTAGTACGTAGGCCTATTGTGTTATTTGGTTTCAGCAAAAAAACAAACAGCAGCGTGCGCTGCGCCGTTCATTAAAGCTACCTGGGCTGCTTGACCAAAACGGTGGTCTCTTTCTGTGCCTTCCTCCTCGGAACAGGAACAACTGAATATGAAAATCTAAATGTAATAACATTACTAAAAATCGGAAATGCTTATTTATGAATTCATTTGTGTTACTCGGCCTCACGTTGTTGCTTCGGATTCTCAGTTTCGAAACAGCGAGAAAGCAGCAAAGCAGAGACTTTACCTTCGGAATCGCTTCCGTTCACACTAGCTCCAGAATGTAGAAATGTACAGGTTACATTTACTGTTTTCCTTCATCAGCACAATACTCTGTACATTTTTTATTCTAAACTTTGATATGCAGTTCTAGCGAAATCTAACTAAAAGAGTCCACTTCCTGATATTCTCCTGATAAGTTGTGAAAAGTGAAAAGTCACTTCCCGTAACTCTACCGTAGCGCTCGCTGCTCTGTGAGAGGGCAGGGCTTGGCGCTCTTACGCACTTTCTTACGCCTGCAAATAGTTGAGAATCTTTAAGATTAGGGTTATAATTCGTGTTAAATTACAAACACTAAAATGTCTCTTTTTCATGCTTGAATCTCTTCAGTTAAGTTGGAACCATCCACATCTCTTTACATATTTACACCAAATATCCAACTTATTGAACCCTTAGTAGAATAAAACGGACAGTCTCTGGTTTTTACGTCAAATATCTATTTAAAAACAGATATCACTGTGCACAAATTAGGTTAAGAGTAGATTTTCCTTTCTTAATCTTTATTGATTAATAAATAAATCAATAATAATATAATATAATATAATATATAATAAAAAATTATAATTGTTACTCCAGAGACAAAGGAAAAGAATAATAATAGTGCAAAATTAAATTCTGTCTGTGATAGGTTTGATGATTTTTTTATTGCCACAATTCTTTCAATATGGGGTAGCAATGAACAAGCTTATCTCGCAGCGAACCTCAATGTTTGCACACACAACATGTATAAAAACTCAAATAATGTACTTATTTGTATTTGGAATATTTCAAAATCTACAGATTTGACAGTGCTAACACAAAAGACAAGTGCATCATATAATTATTAATTGTTTTTTGCTGGAAGTATATAAATGTTATAACCATCCATTGCCTATCTACTGCTCTATGAAGCACATTAATAATAATGAGAAGAAGAAGAAGAAGAAGAAGAAGAAGAAGAACATTTGTTTATCATTTATTTTGGGTAATCACACATACTATTTTGTACATGTTTAAATTCACGCCAATCACAACACCAGTGCTTAAAATAAACGTCAGTAGGACTCAATATTTGTTTTGCCTTCTTCATTCTGGTTTCAGTGCTGACAATGTTACACTATAAACTGTAACACCTAATTTTATCAACACTTTTAGGAAGGAAAATGAGATTAGAGAAATGTGTACTGGCCCATTTTTACTGTCCCAGATGTAGCGAATTGGCACATTTCCTGTGGTAAGGGCCTATTTGAGAACAGATATATGTTTAAAAAGTGACATATATGCCTCAGTGTTAAACTGCCTTTTTGTAACAAGTAATAAAATACTTCTGCAGTATTGTAACAGTTAAAGGGATCCTGGGTCTTGGTTATTATATATATATGAAAAAGAGTTAGTTTAAACTATACAATTATTAAAAAGTAGACAGTTGTGGTCATTCTCATAAATTTTGATTATGACAAATGCATCTCGCTTGATTAAGGACTTTCAAGTATGAGACACAAAATCAATTTAGTGTCTTCCACATCTGAGAAATGCATTTGCCACTTAAGTCTATCATGTTTGTGACGAATACGCAAATATGTTGTGTCAGTGTGGTTGTTGTGACCGATGGCTTAAATGACGTTGTTGCGAAGTGGTGTGTTGCTAAAACGCCTCTACTCCTAGCACTGTGTTTATGTAGCAGTTTCCTGTTAGCGTGTAGAATGCAGGATGATGCTGTGTGATGGTTGATGTGTGTGTAAATCCACTTGAGTCACCAAATAAAGGTAGAATGACCAAATAAAGGTAGAAGATGGTATTCACAAGGAACATAATGTAAGGCTAATTTCAGTGTGAAATGACTTATCAAACTACCACAATCATGTGCATTGATATGCTGGACATCTTTTTCTTTCACTAAAAAGTTAAACATGAAGCATGCATGGCACCACAACAAAATATGATCCATAATAAAATATGATATTTAGGGGCAACTGGCAGCTATTTAGCATTCAGAGAACAGTGTTTGGAGGTCAGTATCCTGCTCAGTGGTGCCTCAGTGATACCTGTCCATGATACACTTCTGAAGATTAATGATAAACATCTGTCTTGAAAATGTAGCACTAGATGAGGTGTTTATTATCTGACAATTATTCTTATGTACAACAGAAGTGTGAAAATGTGAAACCTGGCTTCAGCAATTCATTATCAAATTTTACATTCTATCTGTTAAATTTGATGGCTAAAAGAACTATTACATCCACTCTGCAGTGGATTTCAAAAGATGAAAACAGAATACTGACTTGATAAACCTGAATGTTACACCTCTGCTTTGTTCAGAAATGAGGGGCTAGATACCTTGATTTTTTTTTATTGCTATGTAGGCTAATGGTTTTGTTCTCATCATTTATATTTCACTGCAGATTGGAATTAATAATTGGTTAAGCTGATAAATTGAATAGTCAGACAGAAAGCCTGACTGTAATGACATCTGAAGGCAGAATCTGTAATGTACATTGTCAGGTTTTGTGTGTTTTGGGAATCACCCACCTTTCAGCTTGAATTAACGTCAGACTTGGAATGTTTTTGCTAATGATGACAGGATGCCAATACCATGCATGTTTTTAAAGCCAACAGGCAGAAAGCATTCCAATGAAGTGAGGAGATCATTCTAACAGCAGTACACTGTAATCTCAGTATTGCCTCAGCCACACTGTGTGCATCTTTCTTTGTAATAGTGTGTCAGAAATGTTCTTTTACTAACTTGTCCAAAGTGGTGATCAGATAGTCATTTAAACAAATATAGAGAATACAGCAAAAAGACTTGGACCATGGACCATCTTAATAAAGGCGTGGCAATAAATGTAACAATATTTTAAATAGTTTAATCATATATTTCTCAGGCATCTGACACCACAGATAATCTGGCCAAATAAAGTGATAATGGGTTAATGAGGTAAACATATTCTATAGATAATGTCATGGAAGATAATGATCAGTGATTAATATCTGACTTCCAGAGCAAACGTGATTAGGGTACGCTGCCAGAAACCTCTTTGAAACATGTCTGGGACAACTCATAATGAAGTCGTTTTAAGATTAGTCTCTACATTTGAAGTATAACAGTGAACTCGTAATTTAGCTTAAAAAACATCCAGACGGGGAAGCACTTCTCTTTCTGACATATTTTGTAAAATATATCTTTTTAGGGGGTTCTATTGGCCAGTTTAGTTATAAGACATCGTAATACCAATCATCCCCAACTCGAAACCACAAGAGACCCTTTCCCTTCCCAAGTCCCAGATTCATAATATTTTTACAGAGCGGCCACAACCGAATAGTGTAGCGTGAATTCACCACCAGCTGAAGTTACGATAAACATCATTCAAATACCATTAGTGCGATATTCATCCCGTTGTATGATATCAATTACATCACTGAGTTAGTATTAGTCACTGACCGCACACATCCTTATCGGATGTGTTTGATGCCTGGCCGAGTCTGCGGGTCTAACGCGGGACAGTCCGCTGCTCCGCCCAGGATGCCGCATCACCCGCACCGCCCTCCAAACGCGCCGCCTCCCGTTTCCCCGCCGGACGAGGATAAATAATAGAGGCTTCAAGCTCAAAACTCACAGATACACAGACATCAGACCCAGAGACTCAAGTTCCTGTGGATTTACGCGTATAGTGGAGAAGGAACAGAAGTGGTGAACAAACGGTCAGTCATCGATCCGTCCTCCTCGCTTTCATAGTGTCATGTATTATTGTATCTTGACTCCTTTTTCCTCCGATCGCTTCGTTAAAATTAATATCCGAATAATTATTATTATTACCCGGTCTTCAGCATAACGTATCATACTAAAAACATACAGAAATCAGTTGAATAAGAATTATGTTAATACTTCTTATTAACATCTTAATCATTCTTATTATTCGTGTTTTCACAATGAGTCTATATTTGAATTCCTATGTCTAAATGTTTAATATATTTAAATAAGAAATTATGCGATAATTACACAGTTAATGAGTAACTGCAGCCTAATTTATAGGGATGTACTAACGTGTTAGACTTTTAGTTTAATGTGTGCAGTTGTTTCGTCGAGCACTTGTCACTTACTGATAAGCTTTGCAAAAACAGACAGACACGCGCGCGCACGCACACACACACACACTCACACACACGCACACACACACACACACACGCACACACACACACACACGCACACACACACACACATACACACGCGCACACACACACACACACACACACACGCACGCACACACACACGCACGCACACACACACACACGCACACACAAACGCACACACGCGCACACACACACACGCACACACACACACACGCGCACGCACACACACACACACACACACGCACACACACACACACGCGCACGCACACACACACGCACACACACACACACACTTGCTCACAAACGCTTGCGCACATGATGCTTTCAGTGATATGTCAATGAACGTTTTGTTATATTACATTTTGTAATGGAAAATAGGAATATAGTAGGAATATCACTTGAGTCACTTTCTGATACACTGATTTAGTTGCACTGGCGAAGAGGCAAAGTGTATTTATCAAAGGTTTAGTGTAAATCTATAATAGGTGTTTATAAACTAGTTTTTAAGTATGCATTGGCAGCATTATTCTTGATTTTAGATCATATAATTAGAACAAAATACTCTTTCTCTCCCTCTCTCTCTCATGCACACACTTGGTTATATTCCCCAGTTTAAGCTTAAACGGGGCAGGCCTTGATTACATCTAATTTGAGTTTATGCATACACCACTGCTATCTCTCACATTGACATGCCTTCTTAGCATTGGTGGAAAACCGTCTGGTAATTGACTTCATTTCCGTGCCCAAGTGCCACAGGAGAGACTTGCTATCATCCCTCTTCTTATCTCAGTGGGATGTTTGGGAAAACATCACTGAGCCATTATTATCCTTGACTTCACAAGACAGGGAAACATATCCACCGAAGTGTTATTTATGGAGATTGGACAGCCACAGAAAGACACAGACTGCCTGATGACATTGAAATTAGAAGGTAGCAGCAGGTTTTTATCTTATGCACATCACATGGTGTTGGTCTGCAAGAACATCAAAGCAGTTGGTCCATCTTTGTGAGTGTTAATAAAAACTTATTTGCACACTGTCCGCAGTCAGCACATTTATATCACGGTCTGATGATCAGGCTTTGTCTGGAATTAAAAGACCTGGGTGTGACTGTGAGCGGGACTTAAGCATTCCTTTTACATGCTGGGGTTTAGAGGCACATTCCCAGTCATTTGCCACTTTAGCTTGAGCAAGGCTCCATTCAAAGTTGAGATGGTTATCAAGATTTCACTTTAAACTTATATACATACTAGTACAATTTACTGTCCTAGTGTGTGTGACTGTGCATGTCCCAAACAGTTATTGTTTAACTCTATATGTGCATTAGCATGTAATTAAAAAATGATTAAATTGTTTAAATACCAAAATGGGCAAATAAATATTTTTTCACATCACAAAACCCCTCTTAGCCATTAAAATCAGAGTTAGTTAAGAGTGTATGTTGCCTGCTAGCATTCCATGTAAGTGTAGTAAAGCAATACTTTGTGTGAGTGCTCTCCGCTCATTGGCTCATCATTTTTATTGTGTTAAAGAATGACTCAGCTGTCCTCCCTTACACGTTTCTACTCACTCATCACTATTCGCTGAAATTTATGCCTCCTTTTTCCTTTGTCCGCTCCCGCCCCTCTCCCCCTTACGCGCGGCAGACAATGCAGTCACTGTTCCACTTCAGGGGCCTTAGTAAGGATCAGAAATGTTTCGGTAGCTTACACTCTCACACTCGCATGTACAAACACACACACATTCTTACTTGTTCACTGTAAAAGCCGAAAATTTGGGCTCAGAGGAGATTTTTCTTCATGATTTCTAGCAAATGTGTCTGTCAGTGTGTTGTGTGTGCTTTATGTTGTTTTTGTGCGAGACACAGAAATATTAATAGATAAAAGCATGAGTGTCACTTGTTGCAAGAATTTCCATGTTTAGCCTCACAACTTATTTCATTTGTGTGTGGTTTTGTGTATGTGCGCCCCACCATGTCAGTTGTGTCCATATGTTTCCTGCAGAACACCCACGCAATGTGCCCATGTCTTAAAATGCGAAACATGGTAAACCAACCACAGCACTATGGTTTATGGGTATTTGTATGTGTGTAAATGTGTATGGGTGTGTGTATGTTTGTTACAAACCTTGATAGGTGATGATATGTGTTAGTGTAATGCTCAAACCACACTGTTGTTTGTGTTTGTGAGTAGCAACTTCATGTCCACCCCCTCTGTGTACAGTGTGTGCATTAGCCTTATATTTCTATTATTCCCAATATTTTGTTATTATCCCAATATGTCACTCTGTAAAAGTAACCAAGGAACAAGCTGAAAGTAAAAACACTCTCCAAAGACTCAGCAGACATTGTTTAATGATGCACAATAATGAGTTTTTTTGTGAAGGACTCTGCTCAGCGTCATCTAAACATATAGTTCAAAACTGTATGTTTAGAGGATAAATAAGCTTTTAACTTTCTTCCTTAGCAATGCATTAAGAGATGTAGACTTGCTGAGATGGAACGGGAGAGTGAGTCATCCCTCAGGGCTCCATATTATCCCACGTGCAGCAGCTGCATCAGCCAGACACACAGCCACGGATGCATTTTCCCAGACTGGAAGAAATACACACACACACACACGCACACACAGCTTGCAAGAGGATGCAGGTCATGTTTGTTTAATCTTGATCCTCTCTGTAAAAGAAATCACAGACTCACCGCAAGTTTGGAATGGTGTGTGTAAATGTGTGTGTAAACTCCAGATGGCTCATTGTATTCCACTGGATAGCATTTGCACTAGCTCTCTCCCTTAATTTCGTTCTTTCTATATTTTTTCCTTCTTTCTAACATTCTTTCAAGATGACCCAGTCTGCTGACCTGATTTCTAACCTCTTCTTTGCTCTGCCCAGAAATGTCAGAAGGAGTCCGTCATTGCTCTAGATTCGTGCTAAAACTCTTCAATCAGAGCTTTCCAACAGTATGTTTATACATTGTTGTCAAGGGTTAGAATCGTTATGACTCCTTAATTACTCCTCTTATCACACTGGGGAAATGTGAGCACTTGAGAACTCTGCTTATGTGAATCTGATACAGATTAGTCGAAAAAAGATTGAAATGAAAAGGTTTTGGAATGTTTGTGGAAATGAGTTAGGCCTAAGGGAGATAAGTCAGAGGGTTTCTTCCTGTTTTCTTCCTTGTGGTTGACCTTATACTGTTTGGTGTCTTGTGTGTGTGCGTTACTGCACCATTGTCCTGCACATCATGATGCTGCACAGTATGATGTGATTCTTTTAGTACCTCACTGGTTTCAGTCTGCGGCCATTAAAAGTCTTTTGAGGAGCAAACCAAAACAAGTTAGTACACGCTTTTCCCACAAAGTAAGGCTGTGTGTGTACTTTTGGAATGGATAGGTCTTTTGGTATTTGTCCAAGTTCCAAGATATTAAAATCTAGAAACTATGAGAGTGTGTGTCCCTACATATCAGTCTGTGAGTGTGTGTGTTTGTGTTGACATGCAATGAGTCAAAGTTAATTTAAACAAATTAATTGCCAGCTTAGTACTGACTAAAAGAGTCCAGAAATCCCCTTTTTAAACACACACTCTCTCTCTTTCTTTCACAAACATACACACACATACTGGAAGCATACGTTGTGGTAGAAAGTCCCTTTAAAACCTTTGTGTTTCTTTGAACAGTTCAGCCTGAGGCCTGACAGCGATAATGAGTGAAATTATAAAACTACTGCTGCTTCTGCTGCTTGTCCTCGGCTGCACTTCAGCTGACAAGGTAAAACTGTGTGGATTATATCAGTCATATCAGCCTCAAGCGAAATTAAAATCCCAAACTAGTTATCATAAATAACCTTAAATAACCCCTCTTTCTTGTTCTCAGCAGCTTCTTCGCAGGGAGAGGAGAGGGACACGAAGCTATCGAGGTGAGTTGGACTGACCTCTGACATTAACACCTTTTTAAGTTGTATATGTTGGACCTTTAAATTTGTGCAACATATACCCAATAAAATGTCTTAAATTAGGTGCAATGCTTAAAGTGTAACTTGACTAAAACTGACATTTCTGCTCTATGTAAGCAAGTTAATCCCTGTGACCACTGGAGGGAGCCATAGTATTAAAAATAACACCGCAATGCCAAAAGTCTTCAAACTCACAAAGAGTCGTTAATCTTGAAAGCAGTCATCTAGTCATTTAGTCACCTCTAACCGGTATCCATTTCTACATGATCAACTAAGTGGGGATAATGAAGCTTCTTGGCCAGACTGCACAGGCACTGAGCTTTATCATTTTGTCGGGTTCCCCCGGTCTCACCCTTTCACCCGCTGCTGTCTTGTTCTTTTGTCTTGGAGAGAATGGAAGCCGTTGTTGCCAATACTGTGGGGTCACAGTGGTTTTGCTGTTTGACCTCTTTGTTATATGTATGTGCTGCTCTTTATGTCTGCGTGCGGCTGTCTGACAATGTCTCTGTGTTTATGTATATGTACTTCTGTGTCAGACCGTTGTGTCGAGCCAAACTCGCCTGCAGTCAGAGAGATAGGCGAAACCTGGCTACGATGGAGAGGGCAGAAAGTGGAATACTGCCGCTGTGCCTTAAAAGGAAGAGCACGCTGCCACTTCATACCTGTTACTAGTGAGTCTCTCACACACATTAAAGAGACATAATACACACAACCTAGTGTTTCCAAATAGTTTGTACTATTACATGAATGATTTTTCAATAAGTATAAAATGGCAGAATCTGTTCCGTGTTCTTATGAATCAGGACACCACAATTCCATATATCTATGCAGAATAATTTGTCTATTTTATATGTGCTGTATGTCATGTTGTAAAGTTCAGATTCAGGGCATGCCATTTTACAGAATATGACATGAATGTATAAAAGCAAGGATTAAATATTTTTGCTTGATCATTCATTTCTAAATGGGGAACCTGTCGAATTTTTTCATAGCATTGGATATTAATCAAACTGTACGCGGTTGTTATTATCAACTGATCAATAATAACTTAAGTATTCTTATTAAGTACAAGTTAGAGATTGCACTGGCATAAATCATAAATAATCGAAATTGTTAGCACTTGTTAGCACATTTACAGTTGAAAACCTTGACAGAATCCTGTTTAAAACACGCCTGAGATCTTTGCGAGTGTAATGTTACACCACATTACTATGATGACATGGCTGCTTAGTGGGTCGTAGGAGGATGCCAGTAAATTCAGCTTTATTTCCCTGATGAACTTGTTGAACAAGTTCACGTAGAGTCAGATGGTCTGTGTAGGTGGGAGACATCGATAGAAATGTTGAGAATGTCAAAGAAAATCTGGGAATATTATGTAACTCTGTAATTATTATGTCTTTATTATAATTTGCCCCATTTAATTGAAACCTTTCTACAACTATAAAATATAAAATTGTTGGGTGTAGATGTTCGATGTGTATGGAATGTGCAAAATGAATCTGATTTATATCTATTCCCCTCTCTCCAGCATGTCACATGTCCAGGTGTTACAATGGAGGAATTTGTAAGGAGGCTGTTTACTCAACTGACTTCATATGCCAGTGTGCACCAGGTTTTAGTGGAAATCAGTGTGAGATTAGTGAGTACCACATACACACACACACACACATGCATACACATATTTTTTCGTAAAAATTAAAAAGCACACATGAAAATAAGTCGTCAAAGCAAATAATTAGCAGTACAAAATGAGATATTAAATGCAACCAAACTCTGTGTGAGCTCAGGAAATATAGAAAGTATTTTCTGGCATACTCATTATATTCAAGCATTGCTTTACATACATATATAAAGGTTAAAAGTCCAGTGCTTTATGCTACAATTAAGTGGGCAGTCCAGAGTTGAAATAGTAACACCACTTCAATTGTCATTAAACCAATATTTTCACAGGTAACATTTTATTTGCTTGTGCTAAACAATGCTGTTTTTTTTAATCCTCTTCAGATTTGAATGAAAAGTGTGTCAGTGGCCAGGGCTCAAGTTACCGTGGCACATGGAGCCTTAGCAGTTCAGGAGCCGAATGCATCAACTGGAATTCTACAACACTCAGGGGAAAGAAATTCACTGCCAGGAAATCAGAGGCAAACATGCTGGGGCTGGGCAATCACAACTACTGCAGGTATTCACTAATGCACACACAAACACACACACACCCAAACACAATTAATTTCTTCTATCAGTGCAATCAGTATCTTTTCTTTGTTTGCTTCAGGAATCCCGATGAAGACTCCAAACCATGGTGCTATGTCTATAAAATGTCTCAGATTCACTGGGAGTTCTGTTCCGTGCCAAATTGTGCAACAGGTGACACAGACAAACACTCGTGCACACACAACATTGGATGATAAATTAATAAGCCATTTGCAATGATATTTCTGTAATCATCCATGGCATACACACACACACACACACCTGACCTAACGTTTTCTCTATGTTAGACCCTGCAGAATGTGTCCATGAATCTGGACGGTCCTACAGAGGGATGAAGGCAGTCAGCAAGAGCGGCTTTAAGTGCCTTCCATGGGATTCTCCTGCGGTCTCTCACAAGATCTATACAGCCTGGAGGCTTAATGCCAGAAAGCTGGGCCTTGGCAGCCACAACTATTGCAGGTACGATCAAAAGCACAGATAATTGTTTCAGAAATAATCGTCACAGCAATAACACACAACAACATAGTTATATACTGTTGGTTAAATACCACAAAATACCAGAGATACCATAAGTAGATGCCATTCTATACACAAACGCATGCAGACTCTCAATGTCTCTTCCCCTTTGCCCCTTTCAGGAACCCAGACGGTGACATCAGTCCCTGGTGTCACATTTATAAAGGATCCCAGCTGACTTGGGAAACGTGTGACATTCCCAAATGCTGTAAGTCCAGCCTATTTCCATGGAGACACAATATTATGGACCAGTGGTTGGTCAGCTACTTATGACAACCTATCTACTCATCAGCACTACATCACTACCTAGCATAATCACAAAATTTCTGGGGTTGATTGGTAACTTTTAAGTATAACATAGTATAATAACTCACATATAAAAGTGAAAATTCTCTTAATTGTTGTGTAATTACATTGGGTTTGAAACCTTACATCACAACTGTCATCTGATGAAAAGTTTTTCTCGATACTTGGCTCCTGACCAGAATTCAGCTCTGTTGAGTCATTTGTAGGACTAGGTGAACTCACATGACTGCATGATTTTATTACGTTGTTGCATATAAGAATCTGGTCAAGCATGAAAATGAGAACACTGTGACTCCTCTGACGCGCATACAGTGTATGTGTATAGGCGTCTAATTACATGCCTTTTTTCACAGCCAGCAAACAACCCACCATAACCACCCTTGGACCAAGGGCCCCAATGACCACTAATAACCGAGGTGAGAGGCAGGTTCCATCCATCTTTGGTATACATTTGCCAAAAATGGAAGGTGGTATCAGGACACATTCAGATTCGCACAGTTCTAAATGGTCATCTCTCACTCTCTGTCTCTCAGGTTCATGTGGCCTGCGTTCTGAAAGGGCCTCCACCAACCTTCTTCCCACATATAGAATAATTGGTGGGCAGTCTAGTGACATTAAAGAGCAGCCTTGGCAAGCAGCCATCACCGTGTTTCGTCCACGTTCCAAAACACATTCCTTCCTTTGCGGAGGCGTTCTCATTGATTCTTGTTGGCTTCTATCTGCAGCTCACTGCTTCCAAGAAAGGTGGGTACATTCTCATGGGAGTCAGACTTGATTATGATATGGATTGTGGTATGGTTCATAAACAATTGAGTAATGTTTTGTGCTTAAAATCAATAAATGTTTTGTGAATACGACTGTTTCTTATTGTGTGGATACAGATTTAATGCAGAAAATCTTCAAGTAGTGCTGGGACGGACCTTCAGGCTTGAGAACTCCAGCAGTGAACAGATCTTTGACGTGGAGAAATACTGGGTCCATGAAAATTATGTAGATGCAATTTATGACAATGACATAGGTGAGAATGACTTATACAAGTCAAAGTAAACTTTGTTGGCATCTCTGCTATATACTGTACAAGTATACAGAGAGACAAGACGGTGTGGCTCCAGCTTTCACAGTGCAAACAACAAAGAACAAGGAACAAAGAACAAATAAGGCACATAGAATAAACAATATATAAATGGAATATAAAATATACACTTTAAACTAGAAATAGAAAGAGGAGTCTGGAGTCTGCGTGGCAATGCCTTGCATAACTACACTGTTGTTTGTGTTATATATAGAGATTTGGAAATATACATTGCAATTTGAGCACCGATTGTGTAATTTTCAATATAGCTTAATTTTATTTTTTAGATGGAGTCTAGAAGCAACACAGCAAAACCCTAAACATACATAGGCAGTATAACTTGTTAAAAGGCAAGGCTGGCGTGGGGAAGTCAAAAACATGTAGAATCTTACCTTAATTTTTGCTGCAGTTCTAACCTTTGATATTTTCTTTTTCCACAGTGCTCTTAAAACTAAAGAGTGAACATGGCATCTGTGCTGTCAATTCTCCAGAAGTGCTGCCTGCCTGTTTGCCTGATTCCAAGCTGGTCCTTCCAGACTGGACAGAGTGTGAGATCTCTGGTTATGGCAGGGAGACAGCGTGTAAGAGCATCACACTTTCATAAATTCATAGATGCTCAGATTTTTATTGATTTCATTGGTTTACTTGACCAAATTTTTTCATAAGACAATTGGTGTGTTAGGCGGCACGGTGGCGCAGTGGTTAGTGCTGCCACTTCACACCGAGACCGCCCTGGGTTCGACCTCTGGGTCGGCCGTAGGGCCTTTCTGTGTGGAGTTTGCATGCTCTCCCCGTGTTCGTGTGGGTTTCCTCCGGGTGCTCCGGTTTCCTCCCACAGTCCAAAAGCATGCAATATAAGTTAATTGGAGACTCTAAACTGGCCTGTAAGGTATGAATGGGAGTGTGAATCATTGCTAATATCAACACTGAAATGCAACACGGAAGTTGTATTTAGTTGGCTTTTAGGTAGGCACATCACTATGAGCTTAGTGATATCATAGTGGTCAGTCACTGATCTGTGAAACAGAGGTTGTGGTTGTGGGTCTCGTTCTGTCCTACATCCGTCCCGGATGTACCATCATTAAGCCCCTGACCAAAGCTAAATTGGTCCTGGGAAAAGTCCATCAAACTGCTCATCCCCACCATTGAGTCAGTGTATGTAACTTATTAATGTAATGTAACTGATCAATGTATGAGTAATACAATTTGTGTTTCTCTCCTTCAGTCTCTCCAACCTATTCTCTGCAAGTGAAGCGAGGTCATGTGCGTTTGTGGCCCCAGCATCTTTGTGTCCCAGAAAAGCTGTCCGACCACCCGGTCACCCCCAACATGTTGTGCGCGGGAGACACACGTGGCCTGGACGACGCCTGCAAGGTAATGGCACTCATTTCCTTCTAGAACAGAGTTCAAGGTCACTATTTTGTTTCATTTTGATTCATTTGTGCAGTCCTCTTTATAAATGAGTGTCCTTGTTTCTCTATAGGGGGACTCTGGCGGTCCTTTGGTATGTGAAAAAAATGGGAAAATGACTCTCGTTGGTTTAATAAGCTGGGGTGACGGATGTGGAAAGAAGGACACGCCGGGCGTGTACACGCGCGTGACAAATTTCATCGACTGGATCGCCAATAAGATGAGATCTAACTGAGACGTGAACATACAGATCCTGAAATGAGTTCTGTTACACTGACAATATTTTTGCCACCCAGACATAAGGGTGCAAACAGACATAACATGGGTGCTAAAGGACACATGGAGGGAAGATATCAGCTGTGCTGATGTGGACAACATTTTGGTCATCACTTGAGCCTCCTTGTGCCTGCGCCAGCACTTAAGATGCCAGTAGAAAAAGACACAAAAGGCTACATGTCACCTGCGCACTGCAGTTTAGCACCGAAGTGGCCTTCTCTGTGTCCAGTCAGGACTGAATGGAGAATCCAGCTCCCTTTTATCATGACTTCTTACCAAAACCAAAAGGAATAGATATAAGCAGTGGTGCATAGTCCTTTTCATATATTGATATTTATTCTTATAAAAAATGGATGTAGAAAAAGCAACTTGCTTGTAAATGTGCAGAGATCATTCACAGATAAACTATACAATGGGAATGATTATTATTTTATACATTATTTTGTTATTGACAAGATCCCAGCTACATGATTCAAGATTCAAGATTCTTTATTTGTCACGTGCAAGTTATACAGGTACAACAAGCAGTGAAATGAACGTGAATCTTTTATTCCTCTGTATTTTGAAAGACATTTTAAGCGCACCATAGAGCAGTGGTTCTCAGTCCTGGTCCACATGGAACCCTACTCCACACAAATAGCTAATTGCATTACTAATTGCTAATTATTTTGCTACTTAGTTAGTTAGCTAATCAGATAGAGGACCAGGATTGAGGAACCGCTGGCGTAGAGTTATTAAAGGCACATTGTGGGTATGTATTTAACTATTTATCTGTTGTCACAATCTGTTACATTTCACTTTCTGTGACATTTTTTTGGTAATTTATGAACTTTGTGTTAATACTTTTATACGGTATTTAATGTTTTTTTTATTACATTAAACATGAAACAGGTCTCAACCTGCATTTCATCTCTGATTTCAGATTCAATCATTCATTATAAGTATCATTTCAATAATTGTTGTAACCAGGGGTAGATTAAGGTGTACATGGGACTCTATGCTACATTTTCTGTTAGCCCCTTATTTGAATGAATTGATATTTTTACTGGCCAATCGGGGGCCCCCTGGCAGGCTGGCACACGTGCAGGCCCCTAGGCTTCAGCCATATCTAGACTGTGTGTTAATCTGCGCCTGGTTGTAACTTCTAAATGTTGCATCTATTTATTAGAATGCAATGTACGCCATTCCGACTTGTTATTACTATTGCTCACTGTACTGCGTTTATCATTTATATCCTTATTCATTGCAGCAAGGCAACTGAATGGCACTGAAAATGAACTAAAAGTGTCAGTCTCAAAGCTGCAACCCCAGTTTGACACAATTCTGGGTTCACGTCCCAGACCAATAAAGGTACCATTGAGGTCCTCAGTAAGACGAAGTAGTGTCCCCAAGCTCCCCGGGCGCTGTCAAAAAAGCTGTCCACTGCTACTTCACGGATGGGTCAAATGCGGAGGTCACATTTCATTGTGGTGCACTGTTTGCTGTGCTGTGGTGTGTTCACAATGACAAATAATCACTGACACCTTTCGTCTCAGGAAGGGGGACCCGTTTTATAGCCATTTCTGGGCAAAAACACAATTATGCTAAATGCAGGGCTGGGAACATTTACATGTTAACAATCAGATAAACCTGGAGCATGGTGATACCACAAATTAATCATGTGAACATGTTTGGTCCACACTTCCACCAGTACTTCCAACACATGCTTAGCTAACTGGTGCCTGGGTTATTAGCAAGAAAAAGTAGCCTTTTCACCCCATCCCCATCTCACACACACACGCACACAGAATAGTAACAGAATACATGCACCGCCGTAACGTATTCAGATGACAAATTATGGGTAACTGTGTAACTGTATAATAGTTGATAATCAGAATACAGTTACATAAGTTTTCATCAAAAATGGACTGATTTTAAGACTGTGCTTACACATAAAAATCTGAGTAGTGTAGGACATCCTGAACACAACATAAGACATCTACACACACACACACACACACACACACACACACTATAATAAGCCTAAAAACAAAGGTAGAAACAGCCCAAATTCTCTCAGGGCTATAAGGGTTAAAAGAAGAAAGAGGGCGGAATATGAACAACGTTCATAGAGTTGTAAAAAGCAAGACAATATGGAAGTATTCAGAATAGATTACTCAAATTGAGTAATCTAACAGAATACGTTACAACTGAGATTTCAGGTCATGTATTCTGTAATCTGTAGTGGAATACATTTTAAAACTAACCTTCCTAACACTGCACACAAACATACACACTTTTAAGAACAGCGCTGTTTTATGTAAGAATATTGTGTCATAAGACATTATGAAACCAGATGCTAGGATTTTAAAGGGCATCCGGTGTAAAACTTTTGCCAGTTCCAAATGCTGACAATGAGGCAGTTGTTCCACTGTGGTGAACCCTAACAAAAGAAGCCGAAAGAAGAAGAAGGAGAAGAAGAAGAAGAAGAAGAAGAAGAAGAAGAATGGTGTAGAAGCAAACCGAATAGTCTCCGGTCCCCACTCCACCACCCCAATTTAAGCGCTTTGTATAATTGATGAATGAAAGCGAACCATATATTTCACAGTCTGGCCACTAGTTGCCGCTGTTTTTCACCTTCCCCCGTATGTGACTCCATATTTATATTTGAGTGATTACACTGGAGAACAAAGATTTTGTTACTGGAAGTAAAACATGTGATTTACATGGAATCGAACTTCTCTTTGTAATTTAGTTCCAACAAATACATTTTCCAAACATCACACAGCTGTATAGCAAACTTTCCTTATGTGAAGTATTTTTGCATATATAACTTAAGATCTTGATGTGATAGACAAAATGTGCCTCCAGATTTGCATTCAGCGCACAGGATTTACTGTAGGACACATGAATTAGTAAATCTATTTATTTGTGATGCAGTGTAATGTACTGTTTAAAAGTGCTTTAGGCATTTGCTTTTGCGATTGTGAGTGTTGGATGTTGTGTGCTGGTATGCTGTGAGCATCTCATTTACGAGTTCAGTTTACAGCTTGCTGGTTAGTGAGAAACAGCTGTTATTGTGTTGCTGTGCAACAATAGGTGTATCAAAATACCAAATTGTCACAAAACAATATCATGCCTATAACTTAAAATCTGGATGTGCTAGAAAAGTTTTGAGTGCAGATTTAGATTCAACACAGTCGATTCCATGTGAATCACGTTTTACTTCCAGAAGCAGACAGAAATGATTTATTTGTGATGCACTGTTATTTGTCATTGTGAGCACACCACAGCACAGCACAGTGCACCACAACACAATGTGATCTGCATTTATCCTATCCGTGAAGGAGCAGTGGGCAGCTAACAAGCGCCCAGGGAGAGGTGCTTGGGGACGGTACCTTGCTCATGAGTACCTCAGTGGTAACTTTACCGGCCCTGGATTCAAACCTGCGACCTTCAGATCACAGGGCGAACATCCTACTGTTACGTTCTCATTTGGTTTGAGTTTGCTTCGGGGTTTTTATGGTGCTCCAGTATTTTTTTTCAAGGTGTTTTGTTTGGTTTAATACATCTATTTGCTTATAACCTGCATCCTGCCTTGTTTCTGATCCACACAGATGGACAGGACAGAAAGGCTCCGTGTGCAATGTTTAACTTGTATCAAAGCGAATTCACCATTGTTAACTAACACACAAACCATAGACTGCCCTGAATGTCTTGCCATGAATTAGTAATATTGTTAGGTAGAAATTTTTATTTTGGCTGCGGTAAATCAAGTAATGTTACTGAAGTCCAACTTTTAAATAAATCGACAGAATCAGATTCAGAATCAGAAAGAAGTTTCTTGCCAATGAATTGCCATGGAATTTGCTTTGGTGGTTAGTGCACTAAGAGCAAAAAAGACATTGAGAGCAAATGAATGAATGAATAAAGATTTATGCATAAGATATTAATCTAAATATAAGAACATGGATATTGTGTTACATAAAGAAAAATAGACCTTTTTAAAGGGAGTGCAAAGAAACGTTGTAGGTATTTACAACATTTACCCGTACAGTACACAGAGTTAGAAAAGTCATGACATGAATGAGTCATAAGTAGAGGATGTGTGCAATGGATTTAAATTGCAGTTAAGACAACTACACAATTGTATACATAATCTGAAATGGGGTATATCAAAATACAGTAGACAAAAGTTATGGAATACAATTGTGACATTATCAAATGTCAGATAGTTTCTGATGCATAATTTAATACAATAAAGAGCGCATTAAAATAATTATGGGGTATACTTTTAATATGGTATTATGTAAATACATACTCTGCAATATGCAAATACATTCAAAATAGACACAGGAATTTGTGAAGGGAACTTTCATTGTCTTTTAAGGTTTACATAACAAACATTCATTACTATATCAGTAAACAAATTTTCTTTTGAGAAAATGAACCCAGCAATGCAATATTGTCTCACCTAAAAATAACATGAAGACAAGCAACAAAAACTATGATGTCTTTCCTCAGTGAACTATTTCAGAATATGTTTTTGCATGAGGAAATATAATCAGCAGGATTGATACAATGGTCTATCACCACACCGAGTAATAAACACCGAGTTAATGTCTGCAAATTATGCCAATGAATGGAATGTAAATTTTCTCTACAAAATGTTTATTGATTTCCATGATACAGCTACAGATGGCTCTACAGCATTTTTATATTAAAAAGGTGATTATAAATATATTTTTTTTAAATAAGGTTGTCAGCATATTGTTTACAAATGCAAGACATGAAATATATCTTTGTAGCATCAGGTAGTATTCAAAATAATTTAGCTTGATTATTTTGTATTTGTAAAGTTGTATTGCTATAAGTCTAATTAGAGTCTTCGGGTTGCTTTTAATCAATACATGGCTTCTAAGTCCTTCTTCTTTGGAACAACGGGGCTAGACCCTTGGTGGGCACCAACACACTGCAGTCCTTTGATCATAATTTGTTGAAATTAAGACATCACAATAATCCCCAAATGACAGACTGTATTCCAACATGCAAAAACAAGCTTCGGTTAATTCCTTAAAAAAAAAAGTCTTTGGTATTTTCTCAAAGGCCTGTGTGCAATCAGGATGTTGTTAGAGTAAATAACTTCCTTGAGTGTTCGTAGGTGGTTTAGATTTTTCACATTCTACTAAACAATTCAGCAAAAAAATGGGGAACAAGGAAGCTTACAAACATTTACAGTTCCTTGGTGCCATCAATGATGTCTGAATTATTTTTTTTTATTAATGTATGATCTTTCGGATCTTAAAAGATAAAATGTCACTGTAGCGACTTTTTAGAAAAAGCTCCAGAAGTTACACCAACAGACACCTACAAGCAAAGAAAATGAAATGTCAGACGAAAGATTTAACAAAAATTTTCAGTCAAAAATATGCAATCTGCACATTAACTCACACTGTAAAAGGTGGACTGTGGTATGGACTTGCCCTGAATCGCACTCTCACCCTGCTGACCACAGAGTGGAAATCTGAAAGAGCCATTAAGAGCATTTAGGATAAAACATTGCCAAAAGCACAATAGCTATCATTTGGAAAAGGCAGCAGCTAAAAGCACATGTGAGTCTGTCAATTGATTATTATTTTTGTCACAGTTGGTTGTAGGAACACCTTGGCATGTGTTGGTGTAGTCTGAGCAGCAGTCTCTATATGACAGACAGGACTGGTCACAGAAGCAGCCTCCCCTGAAGCAGCTCATATTGGTTCCCTTACATCACAGAGCTGGTACTGCAGAGCATTTCCCTATAGTACCATCCATAAATATCCTTACACATGTGAAAATAATTGACAAACGTACAATCTATAGATCTGATTCCAAAAAAGTTGCCAGTGTTTAATGTTGTTTTGCATAAGGCAACGTAGTTAATTTCATCAACTCCCTGATACACTACACTGTTCAGAACATTACAATGTTTTTTCTAGGTACCGAGACCTCTCATATCATTTAATGGCAGCAAATTACACTCTCTACTTATGCAAGACTGTGAACTATGACATGCAAAGACATAAATCCCGAAACATCTGAATATAAAAAACTGTGATTTAAAAGAATACATTATATCTTATTATATCCTCTCAGCTTGCTGTGATTATGTTAAGCACATATTGTCAAGGCTTGGAGCTTTGAAGAGGTACAAATCTAGATTCTAAATGTCATTTTAGACAACTGTAAAGTAAACCAATATTTCAATTTCAACCTGAAAACCTTAATTACCAATCCAGTAACGCATTTCCAAGTTTGGGAACTGATTTAAGCCAAACGATGTCTATAGACAAGAAGCATTTATGTCCTTGGATCTCCGGGCCCAGGGACCGGACTGCCCTGGGGTGGGCGGCCGCCGGCGGAGACTGCGGGCCTGTCGCCGCGGCCCCCTGGGGTGTCGGCACTGCAGCTGCTGGATGACCCCTCCGGGCTCTCCTCTGCCTTTTTCTGGAAGGGAACCATAGATTTCCCGGTGTTGGTTCTCCTGGGACTCCCGGGCCCTGGGGGGCCTCCGGATGTCAGGGGCCCGGGTCCCGTCCATGTCTGCTTCATGCCTTGCGGGATGGGGCTGTGGTTCCCCCCACACACTATTAAACATTTACATGGAGGAATCTTAGGAACACAAGCGCGCTCACACACACAGGTGTGCACACAGGTGTATACACAAGCATCCACATTGGTGTAAAAACAGGTGCTCACAGATACACACTGTCTTGATCTGCTGTTCCTTCAAAATATATTTTGTAATATTAGTTATGTGCGCTGCTCAATAACATTTAACATTTAGTATTTACTGTGATTCATACAGATGTTGGTTGTTGCTGCAATTTCTCTGCTGTTGTTTTCTGTTTTTGTCAGCAGGTATGGAAGCAGATTATCTGTTTTGTTTTGTTTTTTTTTCTCTCTCTAACCTCCTTTTCTTCTTCTTTTTTTTCCTCCTTCTTTCTTTCCTCTCTTCTCTTTTCTTTCTCTTCTTCTCTCCCCCTCCTTCTGTTGCCTCTCTCATCAACTTTATTTATCCTGTTTGTTTATTTTATTTAATTGAAAATAAATAAATAAATAAAGTCGTCCTCCGAAGAGGGGTGGTGGTGGCGGGTTTATTTAAAAAACAAAAGAAGCATTTATGTCACAAAATTCTGACATTTAATACAACTAAATTCTAAGCAGGTAAGCACATGTTCAGATGTTACCTGTTAGTGACTGTCCAAATATCCTGTAGGCAAGCAAAAGAAATATGAAGATATTATAAAGAGTCATTTTCTGCATCTACTTTATTACAGTGTCTGGCGATATGTTATGACATTTCTGGAATGGGTGGAACTAAAGCAGGTGTTTTTATATGGTTTTCTTCCTTTAAGTAATTTGACTGACAAGGAAGATTACACACAGTCGTTGGCATACACAATTAATCTGAAAGTAAATTGTGACAAAATATTACTAATATAGCATGTCAGTTCTTTTCAATTAAATTGGACTACAAATTGGACTACATATAAATTCCATATAAGCATTAACCTACAGCATATCAACATCTTACTTGGCTTAGGGTCAGAGTGAGTAATTCATTTCTATGTTATATAATCTTGTGTAACTGCAGTTTGCCAAGCAGCAGTCAGCATTTGTTGGTTTTGTCTCTCTTCAGGCAACAAACTCCCTCCAGACCAGGTCAATATGGATTGCACACCACAGCAAATCAAAAAGCAAAGCACACCAGAACCATAAACAATTCAAACCACTTATTTTACAACCATTTGGGCCCCTTAGTGTTTGACAAGTGATAGGAGTAGTTGCAATTTCCCATCCATGGCAGCTCTGCACATTTCCTGGTTGTATCCTCAGTAGTATGAGAAAAAAGTGGTCCAAACCACCACCAAGTAAACATGTATTTGAAGCAAAACTAGTAGAGAATTCTTGGTATTGCTCGGTAATGGCAGTAGGTGGCATGGCGGTAGGGTGTTCACCCTGTGACCAGAAGGTCACCGAATCCTGAGTACCGTTAAAGTTAAGATGAGTAAGGTACAGTCCCCAAGCACTGCTCCCCGGGGACTGCGCATGTCAGCTGCCCACTGCTCCTTCACGGATGGGTCAAATGCAGAGGTCACATTTCGTTGTGGTGCACTATATGCTGTACTGTGGTGTGTTCACAATGACAAATAATCACTCACATTCACTAATGCAGTACCAGGAAATGCTCAGTAAATCTTAACCATTGGTGCTGGTACTGTACAGAGTGTCTATATCAAGTCAGGCAGACAAACTGCCAAATGCCAATTCACAGTTGTAACTGGACCACTCATGATGACCTCCATGTTAACCCTCTACCACATAAACATGTTATACCATAAGGATTTAAAACAGCACACTGTGTTTGACTTCAGGACTCAAGCTCTAAAGCAGGTGCTATTTTATGGTCTTCCTCTAAGTAGTTTGACCGGCAAGGAAAATTGCACTCAGTTCTTAGACATAGACCATTAATCAGAAAGTAAAATTGGACAAAATAGCAGTTGTCGAAAGCTTATGTCCAGGATTTCCAATCCTTAGCAAAATAAGACTTGAGTTTGCAACCCCTTTATTTCCTAGATTATGTTGTATTATTTTCATACCTAAGGTTCTGTTTAGGCCCGACAGGTTACGTTTTTCCACAATAACCTCCACAACGACACTGTCATTGGGTTAGCTATTGTAAATACTATATGATTTCTAAGTGTGTGAGGGTGTAAGTGTGTGAAGCACACATGTAGAGGTTAGTTTTGTTCAAGGCTGTAAACCAACAAACCTTTATTCAAATATCAATATCAACCAAGTAAAATAGCATTTTACGTTGAACAGAACAATCTTAAGAACAAGTTCAGCCATGCACTCTACTAGAGCCTATAGGTATTGTAAATAATATTAGGTAAGTGTACAGAGAATTTCCCCAAAATTCCTGTAGCTCCTGCAGAGTTACTGCATTCCAAACAGATAACAGTTCCTTTTACGAAACCTTTGCATTAAGCCGTCATGTTCAAGGAATATAACTGAACTAGTTATAAATTCTTGAACATGTGTCTGCATTCATGATATACTGCATAATTATTTTTTTCAATCATTATTAATCAAAAGAGCTTGTCAAAGTCAAAACTTGTCATATGCTGTAATATGTATATGTCTATATAATATACCTCATATTTACAGTATGTATATTAGAATACATTTTAATTCAGTTTAAAAAAGAGCAAAGAAACTATGAAACAAAGAAACTGGAGAACAAAGGACAAATCAACAAAGAAAACATTTTAAACACCATTTAACAATCTAAGGAGAGGCTGCCAATGTGCAAGATGCAAACATATTTCAGGCATATCCTTATCAAATTTTGTTGGTTTAAGAACACCAAAATTAAAATTCCTTCAAATAATACAAGCGTGTTTATATCATATCATATCATGCAGTAAACCATCCCAAATTCAAGTATACTCTGCTTTTTAAAGAGTATACTTAAATTTTGGAGAATTGCTATTCTAGTTTGTGAGATACAAGAAAATGTTACTGGAATATCCCCAGTATTTATTATTAAAGTGATTGTGATTTTGTGGTACTTTATGCATACTTAATGTTTAATTAGAAAATACAAAAAGTTCTGGAATGAAATTAATTCTCATCACAGACAAATACAAGTACTATTGTATTACAGTTACAACTGTTTTTTCATCAATCTCCGTAATTACATACAGTTGTAGTATTTGAAAATGTTGGTTCTCAACGAGAGTTAAATCCACCTTGACGGATGCAATAAAAGTCCTCAGGGAAAATATCTGTTATTTCAAATGAATAGATGTCCTTGTGATCCTTCATCAACTGTTCCCTCAACCGGCAGACCATCTGTGTAGGAGAAAGTTGAAGTGGTCAATAGTATATAAAAGAATCAAGAACAAAAGAAATCAACAAAACGGTAAATTAGTCAATAAATGAGCACTACTAGGTGCTAAAAACACAGTATTAAACTTAAAAACATAAAAACGTTTTTTCATTACTCACTTCAGACAGAGCCTCTTGACGCTCCTTTTCTGTGGAATTCTCTGGTGCAAGAAGATCCAATTCTAGTTGACCAGTTATAACTTTCACAGACAAAGATACTTCATATTAGCATAACGAATACCTAAACTAGCACAACTGTACATATAACAAACACATCATAAGCTATATATCATCTTTTTGAATAAAGATTACAATGATCTATGAACTTCAGTAAAGGGGCTGAGTTGTCCACTTGAAAAGATGACGCGCCCTTATGCCTCATATACGCCACACAGCCGCACACACTAAACACATACAGTACCTTTGATGGGTGTACATTCATGCCACACACGCATACAATATACCGTTGGTTGGTGGTTTAGATGAAGGGGCATGCACTGTAGAGGAACCTGGAGTACCTGTAACATAAAACAAGGGGAAAAAACAAATGTATTCATTATTTTTACAGCAAGGAGAAGTCAGTCATCAACCTGGGCAGACTAATATCGACACTCTTTTTTAATTTACTATCGGAACTCATCCAACAGTTTGAATGAAACGAAGACATAGATATGGAAGAGGAGGGATTTCACTCTTTCATGTGTTCATTCAATCATGCATGTGCACATACTGTTGTTTGGTGGTGTAGATGGAACAGTAAACAAGGTAGAGGGACCTGTAGTGGACGTGACAGGTGGAGGTGATGTGGTTGTTGTCCATGTCGAGTCAACTTAAGACAAAATAAATAAATATTTTTATATAAAAAATACATTCATCAATGTAATACAACATGGATAGTTATCATCATGGATAATTTAGTAACTCAGTATCAGTAATTCAGTAATTAAATATCAGTGACAATTAAATATCTTATGCAAAAGATGGTTAATGAAAGACAAAAATATGGAAGAACAGAGTATTACATAAATAAATTCTGATCTACAAAGTCAACATGATTTGTGAAGGAGTTAAAGTCTTAACAGAATCGAAAGCAGCATTTATACTCCCAGCTCATTTCGACTTTCACACACTGTTAATTAGTCATTAGCTAATTGTCAAAGCATTTATGAGATGCATGCTTAGATAAGGTAAAACACACACTAGGACAGACTTATTCAACTACATTCTTGTGAACTAGTGTATTAGAGTGTATACATTGTTATCTAGTGTATATACTAGATTATACAGTCAGGGAAATAATTATTTGATCCCCTGTTGATTTTGTAAGCTTGCCCAATTACAAAGAAATGAAAAGTCTCTCATTTTTACGGTAGTTTTATTGTAATGAAGAGAAAAAGAATATCAACCAAAAACCCAGAAAAAACACACTACATAAAAGTTATAAATTAATTAGTATTTTATTGAGTGAAATAAGTATTTGCTCCCCTACAACCCAGCCTGAATTCTGGCGCCCACAGGTTGGGTGTGGCACACAGATTGCAATAAATCAATTATAGACATACCTGATCTCATCTTGTTATGAGTATAAAGCACACCTGTCCACAGAATCAGTTTCTTTCATTACAACCTCTCCGTCACCATGGGCAAGATTAAAGAGCTCTCAAAGGACGTCAGGGACAAGTTTGTAGACCTGCGCAAGCTACAATGGCTACAAGACAATTGGCAAGAAGCTTGGTGAGAATGTGACAACTGTTGGTACGATTATTCGAAAATGGAAGGAATATAAAAAGACCATCAGTCGCCCTCGATCTGGTGCTCCATGCAAGATCTTGTGTCATGGGGTGAGGAAGCTTATGAGAAAGGTGAGGGATCAGCCCACAGCTACTCTGGAGGAGCTTGTTAATGATCTGAAGGCAGCTGGGACCACAGTCACCAAGAACACCATTGGTAACACACTACGCCGTAATTGATTGAAGTCTTGCAGCGCCCGCAAGGTCACCCTGCTCAAGAAGGCACATGTATGGGCCCATCTTAAGTTTGCCAGTGAACATCTAGATGATTGAGAGAAGGAAGGGAGAAAGGGCTGTGGTCAGATGAGACCAAAATCGAGCTCTTTGAAATCAACTCCAACCGCTGTGTTTGGAGGAAGAGAAATACTGAGTATGACCCAAAGCACACCATCTCAACAGTCAGGAGGTGGAAACATTATGCTTTGGGGCTGTTTTTCAGCTAAAGGTACAGGATGATTACACCGCATTGAGGAGCCAATGGATGGGGTCATGTATTTTGGACGAGAACCTCCTTCCCTCAGCCAGAACACCGAAGATGGGTCATGGATGGGGTTTTTCAGCATGACAATGACCCAAAACATACAGCCAAGGCAACAAAGGAGTTGCTAAAGAAGAGGCACATTAAGGTTATGAAATGGCCTAGCCAGTCTCCGGACCTTAAACCTATGGAAAATCTGTGGAGGAAGCTGAAGCTTCAAGTTGCCAAGCAACAGCCAATAAGCATAAAGGCCAAAATCCCTCCTGAGATGTGTGCAAAACTGGTGACCAACTACAAGAAACGATCCTAGGAACGGGATCAAATACTTATTTCTTTTAATAAAATGGGGAAATCAATCAACTTTTATGTAGTGTTTTTTCTGGATTTTTGGTTGATATTACTCTCTCTGTTCATTAAAAATAAAACTGTCATAAAAGTAGGGCTGTTCATTTTCTTTCTAGGAGTGGGCAAACTTACAAAATCAGCAAAGATGATATTCCTACTATATATGAATACAGGTGACACACAATTCACTCTGACATAGTTATACACACAAACAAACACACACACACACACAAATACACCAAAAATTTGTTTGGTGTAGATGAAGCAGGATTCAATAATATAAAGTTTGTAGTAGAACTGACAGGTGGAGGTGTTGTGACTGTTGTCCCTGCAACAAGAAAATAAATAAATGTTTTTGGTATTTTTTTACTGCTAGAAAAATAGTTAATGTGGATATAACAGAGAGTTAAAGACACAGTGTGGGTATTTAATTCAATCAGGACATGGATTACCAGTGTCTTTGATTCTTTCTCTATTGAACTCATATTAAATGAATGTTGAATCTCACTAAGAGGACAATTAACATAGCCAATCAACCTAAACTGTGTGTTTCTGGGTTGTGAAGATACAATAGACAATGGAGCTTTTGTTGGTTTTGTTGTGCTTGTTTGTGCTGTTGTTTGTGTTGTTGGTTCTAGTGTAATTGCTGTACTTGTTGGTGTCATTGTTTCTTCTGTACTTGTTGGTCTTGTTGTTTCTTCTGTACTTGTTGGTGTTGTTTCTTCTGTACTTGATGGTGGTGTTGTTTCTTCTGTACTTGATGGTGTTGTTGTTTCTTCTGTGCCATTGGTAGTGTTGTTTTCTTCTGTACTTGATGGTGGTGTTGTTTCTTCTGTACTTGATGGTGGTGTTGTTTCTTCTGTACTTGTTGGTGGTGTTGTTTCTTCTGTACCTTGGTAGGGTATTTGTTTTCTTCTGTACTTGTTGGTGTCGTTTCTTCTGTACTTGATGGTGGTGTTGTTTCTTCTGTACTTGATGGTGGTGTTGTTTCTTCTGTACTTGATTGTTGTTGTTTCTTCTGTACTTGATGGTGTTGTTATATCTGTGCTTGTTTGTGCTGTTGTTTCATCTGTGCTTGTTTGCGCTGTTGTTTCTTCTGTACTTGTTTGTGTTATTGATTCTGCAGTATCTGTTAATGCCATTGTTGTTTCTGGCACCAGGACTGATGTTGGACTGGGGTGTGTCTCAGTAGATATTTCTTCATGTTGATTAGAAACACGAAATGCAAAATTCATCGACGAGCAACACAATACAATGTTAAAACACCACCAAATAATAACATTTAATGAGAATTTGTGATTTTTAGATCTCATGTAGTTGTAGTCTTTTGATGTTCACCACCATGTTTTCAGCAGAATGATATATATATATATATATATATATATATATATATATACACATATATATATATATATATATATATATATATATATATATATATATATATATATATATATATATATATATATCATTAGGTTACATATATATATATATATAACAGCACTGAAAATGATACTGTATGTAGAATATGTAGATTAAGATTTCACATGCTTAATTTTTTAATTGTTTTAGGACAGTCACTTCAGATATAACCAAAGGTATAAAATAAGAAGAATATTCGAAAATAATACTATATTAATACTATACAAAAATAATGCAGACTGATGGAAGAATCTGTTGGAATTGCATTCCAGGCTGAAATATTAAAATTTTTTAATTCTGGTTTTGGATATTGACATACACTGCCTTCAAAAAGTTTGGAAAAAGCCCCTGGCAAAGTGGGGTTTTGGACGATATCATCATAAATCCTCATAATTTTTTGGTGCAAATACATTAAAGTAACTTGACATTATCTTTGGATACCAGCAATAATCATTTTTTATTTTGATTACATAATAATGGCAATATATACATATCCAAGTCAGATGTGCCTTGCCAGCTGTATGATGTCTAGTTACTGGTTTTAAACTTGGTCCAGGTTTTTAAAGATTTTTTGGAGTTAACTTACACCTTAATAGCTTCAACAATTGATTGGTTCATTGATAGCTTGGATGCCCAGATTATGCAGAGCTGTAACAGCTGCTAATGGTTGATATTTTGATGAATCCAAAATTTAAGTATTTTCTATGTATAAACTATTTATGTAATAAAATATGTTTGTGTTGTCCCTTATCAGTGCAACATTATCACAAATTAAAAGTTCATGGCAATGCTGTCCAATCAAAAACCCCCACTTTGCCAGGGGTGTTCCATATACTGGAGGGCGAACCATCAATAAAACCATAGTGCTTCATAGGTGTTAGATGCTGTGTGATAATAATACGCAACATCACATGCATCATACGATTCATTATACAAGAGATTATTCGGACACAATCTATAGAATTATTGTTTTGCTTAAATTATATTATGTTGAATTACTACATTTTTATTAGTAATTGCTACTGCTTTGCTCTAGCATGTGTTGGTGTAGTCTGAGCAGCAGTCTCCATTTGATAGACAGAACTGATCACAGGCTAGCAGCTCCCTCCAGCAGCTTGAATTGGTTCCTCACAGCACAGAGCTGGTTGTGCAGAGCATTTCCTAGTACCATCCGCAAACATTCACATATACGACCAATTGGCAATGTCATCACAAAGCTCTGTTTATAGTTAAAAACTAATTTTTGATAATGTTTTATATTACTGAAAAGCTAAGGGAATTTGTAAAGAGCTGCAAAATTAACAGCAGTTTGAATGAAACGAAGACATACATATGAAAGAGGAGGGATTTCACTCTTTCATGTGCTCATTCAATCATGTGCGTGCACATACCGTTGTTTGGTGGTGTAGATGGAGTAGTAAAGCAGAGTGTTTTGCTCAAATTATATTCTGTTCAATTACTACATTTCTCGTAATTGCGACTGTGTCATATCAACTGACAAGTTATACTGTATACTCTGTGTAATAGTATGGTAGGTTATCAGCACTATCCTTCGTTTGTTCCAGCTTTAATCACATAACTGCTGGTCCTTTACATCTTTATTTTATAATGGATGCATTTAAGTCACGGAAATTACATTAAACTGCTGTCCTTGGTACAAAAAGTTAAGCTCATCTCATCTTATGACTAAGTTTTTAAATTTGGATTTTGCCATATTTACAGAATATATATTTAGTGTGAGTGAAAACTGGGATGCACAATATGTACAAACCCCGATCTCTGATCACAGTATTTTTATTTGTGTGCTTGCCCATTCTGAGCACCGATACCGATACTTCTTAGATTCTTAGATACAAAATTGTGGTGGGAGGCAAATTTTATTTTCTCCTTTTCAGATTATAATAAGGCTACAATAAGGCTAAATATCAAATCATTAACACAAGGCTATGCCACAGCAAAAATAAACAGATCTTTCTGGCTGTAACAAAAAAGTGTCATCATATTAGACAAAATGTAAATATAACCAGACAAAGGAAATGAAATGTACTGCATAGTTAACACAGGCAAGTTAAAAGTCAGCAAAGCCTCCTGCTTGAGCATTTCAGGGCTCGGACAAAGGAAGAAGTTAGGAGCCTGGCTTATATTATTATGACTAACACTTCCTCAATTTTGATTGGCCAGCAAGAGAAGTGATATTGGCCAGCGAACAAAAGCGCTGTTCCATAGAAAGTTGAGCAGTTTTAACTTGAGCACTCTCTGGCTAAATTGCAAAAACAAAACAACAAAACAAAGACAAACCATATCCTGCATGGCTTTTTATGTGAGGAAATTGGATCAAAACCTCACTTCAAAAGCACTTTCTCGGCACTTGTTTGTTGCTAAGTTACAAAAAGCGTTAGAACTTCGTTCGGTCTATTTCATATAAACATTGTAGCGTCTTTGTTGAGTTCAAGTTTGTTCTTGCTCTATTCGGCTTTAATATTAGCATAAGTCTTCTTTTACTGTCTATGGATACAGCAGGATTTTTATGTTTATTTATTTTCCCGCGAGCGTGAATCCTGACAGCCACTTTAACTATAAAAGCGTTCTTGGAGTAGCAGCTGGGGCTGAACTATCTGTGCATAATTAAAAGCTGTTTCTTGCTTCTTTAAAAAATCCCTTGGATTGAGAGGCGGTTGCCATTGGCGACTGGAAAGAACAAACTAGCTGGAAAATAAAAATCCAGTACGCCTTGCGAACATTGTAGTCACCATCTGGGCCTAAGTTTGGCATGAGCATGGGCGGGCGTCTGAACCCTAAGTTTCTGGATCGTTGTCTACCCCTAGAAGTCAGACAGGACAACAAATTACATCCGCCGACTACGACCAGCTTCTGGTAGTAGTGAAATACCATTGAGTGGTAATAAATTAGCGTGGTATAGGCAATTTATTCTGATGGCAAAATGCAGTATATTAATGAAGTATCGGCCTGATACCCGATACTGGTATCGGTATCGGTGCAACCCTAGTGAAAATCAAATGTGAGAATTGAGATTTAAGATTGATGATTAATGTAGATATAAGTCCCTTACCTGTTATCTGGCAATTTACTATAAATTATAACAACAAACATAGACCAAGGGCGTAATGGTTTGGACCCATACTTCCTGGTAGTGACTGAAAACCACGATAATAACAAGGGCTGGAGATCAAATGCTTCCAGGTCCAGTCTTCTTATAAGATATAAACAAAGTCATTTGAAACCTTTTGCTTCCTCTTCCTCATTCTGGTCAAATCTTGGCATATCATATCACACATACTTACACAGAGACAAAAGAGACACAGGAATCATTAGTTCAAAAAGAAATGTTTCCTTGATGTCAATTACATTTTGCAGGACTTAATAATGATAAGGTAGTTACACAAAGTGACATAGAGATAGTGATATGCCTTTAGCTATCTGATTATACAGGAATACCTAGACTCATCTCCTGGAAAGTGGAAAAATAATGCAATCACGACTTATTTGTACTTATAAAGGTCTATTTAATGACAGTGATTTTTATTATAATAATACTCATTGGTGAAATCTGGTGGTGGTGGTGTCTTAGTGGTTGTAGCACTTTGTCAAATAAACCAAGGGTGTAGATTCAAATCTAACAATACAAACAATATCCTACCTTCACTCCAAGTTTCTCTGTCTGTGCCTGTAATTTGAAAGTGTAATAATTTCAAATGCATTCATCCATAACTGTGATGCAAAGACAAGGGAAAAACATGAAATAGGGTAGTGCAAAAACAATGTGATCTGAATCCTACTCTCATTTTGCCTTAAAGCCAAAACTGATGTTAAAAAAACATCACAAGGAATTTAATTATTAACTTTAAAATGATAAAGTATCACTTATTTGGGAAGCTAACCGTTATTTATGAATAATTGCTTATTGTGCAAAAGGTGTACAAGTGTTTGTGACAATTTATGCTTTACTTGGCTCATGACCAAAATTCAGTTCCAATGACCACACATGACTACATGAATTTATTACGTGGTTGAGTAAAAGAATCTGGTAGAGCACAAAAGATACCCGCTGTGACTCCTCTGACCTGACCTGTAACATTCCATGTCTGTTTTCCATTCCGCGGCAGCTACAACGCATTGTCGAAAATAATTTCTGATAAAATAATAAAATAATGAGGAAAGTAAAAGTCTACACATTTGCCCAGTCAGGAAAATGATATCAGGGGAAAGTCAGACTGAAGATCAAAATTTGTTAAAATTCAGAAGTCACCACAATCGTTCCTGCATGTCAACCTTAGGTATATCAAAAACATTACAATCAATTCCATGAAAAATACAATTTTCATTGGTATTTTCTTCAAAGAATCTTTTTAAAGATAAGACAACGGCAGGTGTACATACAATGGGAAATAATTATTTGATCCTGTTGATTTTCTTAAGTTTACTTACTTTAAAGAAATGAAAAAGTCTCTCTAATTTTTATGGTAGTTTTATTGTAACAGTTGAAACAGAATATCAACCAAAAACCCAGAAAAAACACACTACATAAAAGTTATAAATTTATTTGCATTTTATTGAGTGAAATAAGTATTTGATCCCTTACAACTCAGCCTGAATTCTGGCGCTCACAAGTTGGGTGTGGCACACAGATTGCAATAAATCAAGTGCAAATACATCTGATCTCATCTCGTTATGAGTATAAAGCACACCTGTCCACAGAATCAATTTCTTTCATTACAACCTCTCCATCACCATAGGCAAGACTAAGAAGCTCTCCAAGGGCGTCAGGGACAAGATTGTGAATCTGCACAAGGCTGGAATGGGCTACAAGACATTTAGCAAGAAGCTTGGTGAGAATGTGACAACTGTTGGTACGATTATTCGAAAATGGAAGGAACATAAATGATGCATCAATTAAGCCCCCTCGATCTGGAGCTCCATGCAGATCTTGCCTCATGGGTGAGAAGATCATGAAAGGTGAGGGATCAGCCCACAGCTACTCGGGAAGACATTAATGATCTGAAGACAGCTGGGACCACAGTCACCAAGAACACCATTGGTAACACACTATGCCGTAATGGATTGAAGTCTTGCAGTGCCCATGAGGTCCCCCTGCTAGGAGAGCATGTGTACAGGGCCCACATCTTAGAGTCATACAGCTCTTTGTCAACCAACCGCCGTGTTGGAGAAGAGAAATGCTGAGTATGACCCCAAAGCACACCATCTCTACAGTAAAGCACAGAGGTGCAAAACAGTATGCTTTAGGGCTATTTTCAGCTAAGGTACAGAACTGACTTCTACCGCATTAAGGGGCTTCAATGGATGGGGCCATGTACACGTAAAATTTTGGACAAGAACCTGATTCTGTCAGCCAGAACACTGAAGATGGGTCATGGATGGGTTTTCCAGCATGACAATGACCCAAAACATACAGCCAAGGAAACAAAGGAGTGGCTAAAGAAGAAGCATGTGGGTTATGGAATGAAAGCAGCCAGTCTCGGACCTTAATCTCTCCAATCATGGAGGGGCTGAAGCTTTGAGTTATAGCGGCAGACAAGAAACACTGGGGACTTGAGTTTCTGTAAGAGGAGTGGGCCTAATCCCTCCTGAGATGTGTGCAAGCCTGGAGACCAACTACAAGAAACGTCTTACCGCTGTGCTTGTCAACAAGGGTTTCTCCACCAAGTCCTAAGTTGTGTTTTGCTTTGAGGGATCAAATATGCCTCTCCAATAAAATGCAAATCAATGTAACTTTTTATGTAGTGTGTTTTTTTTTCTGGTTTTTGGGTTGATATTCTGTCTCTATTCATTAAAATAAAACTACCATAAAAAGTAGAGACTGTTCATTTCTTTGTAAGTGGACAAACTTACAAATTTAACAGGGGATCAAATAATTATTCCCCCCACTGTATGTGGTTTCCATTTCTCACCATCTGCCAAAGAAGTGTCAGCAAAAAATGGGGAACAAGGAAGCTTAAAAATATTTACCTTTCCCTGGTGCCATTCAACTCTAAATTGGCCCCTTAAGGTGTGTGTGTGTGTGTGACTGTGTGGGTGTGTGTGCTCTGCGGTGTGTTGGCGCCTGCAGAGGCTGGTCCCGCCTTGCGCCCATATGATCCCAGGGTAGGCTCCGGCCCCACAGTTGGGATTAGCGATTCGGAAAATGAATAAATAGGCTGAATGGTGCCATTGATAATGTCTTTATTGACGTTTTTAGCAGTATGACTTTTCAGTTCTTGTAGATAAAATATCACTATATTGTCCTTTAAGAACAAGCTGCAGAACAAACTTCAGACACCTACACAGATGGAATGCAAATAACAAGTAACAAACGCGGCAACAGATCAGTCAGAGAATCCCAGTCAACTCTGCCTACTTTGACTGACCATGTAAACCGTTGACTCCAGCACATAATGCAGTGTATCTGGACTGGCACTGAATTGCACTCTTGCCCTACTGACCACTAAGAAGCCTTAAGACCATTTAGGACAAAGCAAAGCCAAAAGTACAGTGACTATAATTAGGAAAAAATAGCAACTTAAAACATATGTGAGGGCACAATACTTGATTAAGGTTTTTGTCATAGGCCTTTTCGGCCTGTCCAATGTAAACATAAACATAAACATATCAAGTTATGCTTATAGCGTCTCTCATTACCAGAACAGTTCAACCAACAGGCATTTCAATAATCTAAATTCAGGACGCCTGTTGAAAAGGTGAGACCAAATATGTATGGTTACACAACAAAGTACTACACATACCAATGGGAATGATTTTTTAAAAGTGCCATATTATAATATTATAATAGAGATTTGTAATATGAATTTATTCTATAATATAGGACACTTCAACTTTAGACACTTCTTTGTTTTATCTTACATTAACAGAATCAACAATTTGTCATAAAAAACTGTGAACAATGACATGCCTAGACAACACCGTCATAAGTCCCAAAACATCTGAACATGTGTTTCAAAAGAATAGCCTATATCTCATCTTTTCCAGATCAACTTACTGTAATTTCTAAGCAATCATGCACTGAAACACCACCTGGTTAGCAAACACTAGGAGACCAGTGTTTCATGAACGTCCTTTCAGCAAACCAAAGACCCATGAATCACAGATGGGGACCTGGAAAGCACAAACTTGTTCCAAGACATAGCCTGTTATATTTCCCTATTGAAACAGAGGTGACCACTGACTGCAACCTGCGTGAACTGGCAGAAAGGGAAACCTCAAATTTGATTAGTGGATCCTGCTAGAAGAACGGGTAAAAGCTCTCTTTGAATGTGCCACTGTCTATTTGAGTGGTGTGAGTCACTACCCTGCCCCCCCAGGGCTTCAAAGGTTTGTCCACACTGCCTAGCTATGACCAGGATAATTTCATTCATTATCTGAAAACCTGAATCCCAACTGGGGTCGCAGGGGACCAGAGCCTATCCCAGGAATTACAGGCGCAAGGTGGGGACCAACGGGAGGTGCCAACACACCGCATGGGACACATGCTCACACCTAACGGCGCCAGTTTGTAGTCGCCAATTAACCTATAATGCATGCTTTTTGGGCTCTGGAGGAAACCAGAGCACCGGGGCTCAATACAAACCTGGCTGAAACATACAAACTCCACAGAAAGGCCTCTGGCCAACCCTGTGACTGAACCCAGGACCTTCTCGCTGTGAGGCTGCAGCGCTACCCACTGTACCACCGTGCTGCCTCTATTCAATTACAGTCGAAAAGTTTTCCAAGAGTACTATGGAGCGACATCTGGCATCAAATAACGCACAGGCAGAAAAACTGAGTGTTCCTGGGGAGTTGGAGGTGCAGAAGCGAGACTGAGGCTCAAGACAGTGCAGGGAGCATGCATATGACACCTTCCCTATCCCAGCTAACCTCCATTTATGGCAGACACAGAGTGTCTCATCGGCCATAACAGGGCTCCAGATAGCAACTAAAATGGTCGCCAGTGCGACTAGATTTTTCATTTTGCGACTAGTTTTTTATTCTAGTCGCCAATGGCTTATCGTCTCAATCCGTCATCCAATTCAAAAATTAAAATTTAACAAAGCAAGAAATGACTTTTTATTATGTTTACTTCTGCACTATCACGTGAATAAAGCCAAACCGAAGTAAAGCATCATCTGACCCGCCCACTCGCTTTCAAATGCCCTCTCTACCTGCTACCTTGCAGACTAGTGATGGGCACGGCAGTTCTTTTAGACGTACTGAATCACTAAGTCAGTTCAGTAAAAGATCCGTTCACCAAATCATTCAGTGCTTGGCGGGAAACTGCGACTCCGGCTACCTGAACTGATACACGGCTGAACAGGTTCAGGTTTCAGTTCAGTTCACGGCTTCTGGGACTGGGAGACGAGAGTGTTGTGGCTGTGTTGCTTTGACAAACACGTTTGTAAAAATAAACTCGTTTATAAATCGCCGAAATTAACCTGTTCTATGGTATGCTAGTTAACAGGTCTACTCGTGAAATTGGGCTCAGTGAGTGATCAGTTCACTGAACGTATACCCCACAGTACATTCAGGGAAGGATTCACACTGAACATGCACCGCTCCCTCGCAAATTGTCGCAATGAGAGTCACGCATTTTCTCAAACTGGGTTTTATTCCATACTTGTTACATGCCGTGTCCTACTGTACGTGAGTTGTTGCGGTGGCAGTTTTTTTTTTAAAATTTTATTTTAAGTTAGTTTTCTTCGAGGTACATTTGAACACAACACACCCCTATCTCCCTCCGTCGCTCCTGCCTAGTGCCTGCTACAGCTGGTGAGTCTCACTCTCTTCTCATTACTGCCAGCCTAACGTTTTAAGTTTGTTTATCTGGAAACTAAATCTGTTTAAAACGGCAGAACAACGGTCGCCATGAAAGTGTATCCTTCAGAGGAAAATGATTCAGGAGAGTGTAGTTCACTGAGTGATTCCTTCATTCAGGCGTCGGCGAGGCGGCGCGGCTACTAACACCGGCGCTACTGCGCGCTGCAACAGCTCAACTGAACTGAGAAACGAACAAATCACTTGAGGAAGTGATTCGGTTCAGTACGTTCCCTTAAAAGATTCGTTCTTTTGAACGAATTGTTCATCGAACGACACAACACTATGCAGACAGATGTCTAAAATACAGGGATTCGAGTTCTCTTTCCTTCCTGCAGATCTCCGTCCATTGGACTCTATCTGTGATGGAACTCACTGTCTACGAAGTGATGTTAGTAGACAAGGTAAAGACATTTTGGATGGCCCACTTCGACAGCGTTCTTATTAGAATGTTTATTACGCAGCTTGCCGATCAGCTGTGTAAACACATGCACCAGTGAGTTTCTGACGGGAAACGCTCCAGTTTAATCAAATCTTCGCCTTTATTACAGACAAAACTCAGATTTTAGCTGATAAATAACAACCAGCGTCCTAATCACAATACAGCCATTTATCGATCATTTCTAGTGTTTATTTGGTGCGCGCAGTAATCGTGTTATTGTGACAAGACCCGCGTCGTGGCGTATCCAGATGGATACCAAATTAATAAAAAAGTATTTTTGCCTGTCTAACCCTTTTTTTTTTTCTTTCAGTACTAAGTATAGAATGTCTCTGCATAATGGAAACTGCAAGCAATAAAACAAACACTGTTCTTACTATTTATAATAGTTGTACCCCAATTTCAGCATTTTATAGTACATAAAACTAATAATTAGTAAATAATGTATTTATTAATAATATTAATACTCATTATTTATCAATAACTATTTACATTTGTGTCATTTATTCTTCTGTAGTTAACTATAATTGTAGAAGGCAATATTAGGAGGTGAAATAGCTCTGATACAAGAAAAAAAGAAAGGGAGTGTGTAGAACTAAAATAAATGAACAATACAAGTAAGTATTGTTTATTTATTTCACATTTGGCATGTGATGGAAATTATGGCTCCTCAAAATGAGCATTTGGCTCCTCAATATTTTGGGTTTTCTTTGGTCTGGGCCTGTAAAAACAGACTAAGTGGCTAAGGCTTCGATGGGTCCACTGCATAGGATTTCCAGCTGATGGTAGATCTAGACAAGCGACTAACGTTTCTAGTACAAATCATTGCAGCCAGACTCTGTAATTTTGTCAAAGGCCTTAAAACTGCTAGCCCTGATTGACAGTTCTCAGAGATGAAGGAACAGAGGATACATTTCAGAGGAGGTTCTAGGGAAGATTGTCAGAAACAGAGTGGATCCTAACTGCCACCCACTGGAGTTAGGCTGGGGCTTTGTTGACTGCTCTTTTAGCAGAGTCTAGACCCTGCCGGTCTTGAGAGGGCCATTGAGAAGGACAGCCATCATGACAGCAATAGAGGCAGCAGAGAAATCCTCCAGGTGATTATGGATTAGGAGGAGGGCAACATGCAAAGCTAAAGAACTAGCAGACAATTTTGTATACTCAAATAACACCAAGCTTGGTGATCTTGATCCTTTCCAAAGCACATGCCATTTGAGTTATAAAAAGACAGACAGTCTCCAAAGCTTTGCAGAAAGGAACTCGGTGCAACAATACACTTTATTACATTTGCCCGAGAGTAAATTAACGAAACTGTCACGAACGTCTTCCACATACTATGTCCATGCCCCCACTAGAGGATAAATACCTGGATCTCCGGATCAGATTTTAGAACTAAAGAGGCCTTTCAGATGAGGTGAAACATCTTCAAGAACATTAGAATCTTAAAAAGTCCATCTTAGGTCAGGACTATTCAATAACAAATTCAGATGGGCCATGTTTTCAAACTAAAAAATTTAGATGGGTCAGACATTTAGAGTATTTTCCATCACAAATGATCACGTCTGATACAGGCACATAAAATTCCAACGTAACTCTTTGCTGTTGAAACATTTTTTCATCTTTTCTCCGTCTACACTCAAAAGGAAACCGCCTCCCTTGCTCTCAAACTTCTTCAGAATTTATTCTCAGTTATGTAAAGCTTTTGCTAATGTTGCCTATTCATGTATTCATCCATTGTGTCCTGTGTGGTTGTCTGATGTCTCATGTAGTGTGTTCTTTACGGGTTTTTCATGTAGTATTATTATTATCGTTGTTGTTGTTGTTTGTTTGTTTATTTAAATCCAATAAGTATTTGTACAAGACAGTTTCCAAACAAAGTGGTTGGTGTTTGTTTTCTTGTTAGACATAGTCTGTAGTAGTTAATTAATGTTAAAATTTACTGCTTTACACATTTAACATGTACATAGAGAGTAATGTAGGTTCTGAAAAGAAAATAATTTGAATTCTCCTCACCATCAAATGCAATTACAATATTTTTTCATCAATTTCATATAATCATATAGATTTAAGGCTTAGTGTTTAAAATTGTGCATTGGCAACATCAATGATGTGCTTGAGTGCAATAAAAGTCGTGAGGAAAAATATCTGTTATTTCAAAAGAATAGATGTCATGGTGATCCTTCATTAACTCTTCCCTCAAACGGCAGGCCATCTGTGTAGGAGAAAGTTTTGAAGTAGTCAATAGTGTGCATAAAAGTATCAAAGCTTCATTGACCCTTCTACAAAATCACAGCTAATGTATTAAACTTAAAAATAAAAAATTTACATTCATTACTCACTTCAGACAGAGCCGCTTGACGCTCCTTTTCTGTGGAATTCTCTGGTGCAAGAAGATCCAACTCTAGTTGACCTGTTATTGTTATAACTTATACAGACAAAGGTATGTCATATTAGCATAAATATGCACCTTATTCATTTACCAACTCACTCACAACAAACACAAACATATACACACTACCTTTGTTTGATGTGGTTGGTGGTGGTGGAACTGCTGATCCATGGAGGTGGCAAGTAACTTGTGGAAAATAGTTTTTTAAAAAATTACTATTTTCCTATAGAATATGTTTGTAAATCACTCATGCATACACACACACAGACACACCGTACCTTTGTCTGGTGGTGTGTAGATGGAGCAATATGCACTGTTGAGGACTTGTAGGGAAACGCCTTGACAGAATGAGGAGATGATATGGGCCCTCCGTGAAAGTGGACGAAGAACTTAAAAAAAAAGTTTTTTAAAAGACACTTTTAAAAGAAATATTTTTATATTGAATAGTATACATTAAATGGAGGTAATTTTTAGGGCTAAAACGTTTCTACTAACAACTGGAGTGTTGATGATAATACAATGTAAAGGGATGTCTAACAAGACTCATAATTGGAGAAAGGTATTGAAAGATTAATTGCTTTTGTTTGTGCATTAGTTTTTACTATATTGATTTCTTTTTAATTGAAGTATTTTACCTTCTAAATGGTTTTACCTTATAGCCCCAGGAATATTTCTATACTCCTTGTAATACCTGTATTTACAGTTGAGGCTGTAGTGTCATTTGTGGATAAACTGGAAAGTGGAAATGCTGTAGTTTCAGCTGCTGGAGATTGAAAACAGAAACACAGAATATATTGTAATGGACATTTTCTCCTTCCAACCCTTTCCAATACACAAAACAACAATAAACATCAAAGTTGTATGTTTGTGATACTCAAAATGATGCAAGGGCTGAAACTAAATTACAAAGGAAATGATAAATGAAAGACAAAGGAAAAAATTGGAAAACTCATGGATGAAAGTCAAATTTTCACTTTCACACTTCCTAACGATCTGATCCAAGCAGGACATATAAGAAGGTAGTTTGTTGCATTCAGAGTGAAGCAATGTGTTGAATGTATTAATGACATAAAATAAACTAAAGTAGCATGAATATTTCCAACATATTTCCAAGCTTACACACTTTTATAAATTATTGGCTTTGCCAAGTCATTCACTATATAGTATATAAATATAACCATTCATTATATTAAGAAAAACAATCAATATGGCAGGCCTATTCAACCATATGCTAGCAGCAACTAGTGCCTTTATGTATTATTAATAATATTTTCCAAGTCACTAACTGATTCATCAGGTCGTTACTATCTATACTATCTATACAATAGACTTGATCAGGCAAGTGCCCAGGGACCCCAGTCAATGCGGGGGCCCCCATCATTAAGCACAAGTAGACCTTTCAGTATCTTTTTCATCGTATATTATTCACTGAAATGAATAATGAATGGCTCTCACAGTGCATCAAAATCTCGTGGCCTGGGCTACCGGGGGGGCCTTGAGGTGTAGTTCCCCTTCTGTCAGTTACAGATGTACTTTGGAATGTATTTTGTTTTCTGGAACAGAGCCAAGACTGAAAACTTGAACCAACAATTAAGCACCACAAAGACTTTCACACTCACCGGAAGGAGCAGCGGTAGTGATGGTGGTTGGAGATGTGTATACTGTTGTTGGTTCTTTTGTACTTGCTGGTTCCCGTGTTGATGTTATTTGATGCATTGTACTTGCTTGTGCTGTTGTTAGTGTTGTTGGTTCTACTACTGGCTGGTTTATGTTGTCGACGTTTGTTCTACTGTACTTGCTTGTGCTGTTGTTAGTGTTGTTGGTTCTACTGTACTTGCAGGTTCCCATGTTGTCGACGTTTGTTCTACTGTACTTGCTTGTGCTGTTGTTAGTGTTGTTGGTTCTTTTCTTGCAGGTTCCCCATGTGACGTTTGTTCTACTGTACTTGCTTGTGCTGTTGTTGTTAGTGTTGTTGGCTCTACCAGCACTTGCAGGTTCCCATGTTTCGACGTTTGTTCTACTGTACTTGCTTGTGCTGTTGTTAGTGTTGTTGGTTCTACTGTACTTGCAGGTTCCCATGTTGTCGACGTTTGTTCTACTGTACTTGCTTGTGCTCTTGTTAATGTTGTTGGTTCTACTGTGTTTGTTTGTTCCCATGTTGGTTCTATTGTATTTGTTTGTGCTGTTGTTAGTGTTGATGGTTCTACTGTGTTTGTTTGTTCCCATGTTGGTTCTATTGTATTTGTTTGTGCTGTTGTTGGCGTCATTGGTTCTGTACTTGCTTGATCCCCTGTTGGTAGTTCTGATCCCGCTGTACTTGTTGCTGTACTTGTTGCCGTTGCTGATCCTGTTGGTACCTCTGTTGTCATTATTGTTCCTGTTTTAGTCACCAGTGATGTTGCTAGTGCAGTTTCATCAGTGACTGGGTTTGAGTCATGTGTTGTAGCATATGTTGTTGACGTCTCTGTAGAAGGCAGAATCATTTCAAAATAAATTGGTATGCTAAAAATTGGAATTCCCTAACAAAAGATTTGGCTTCTGACAAACTGATGCCGTTAACCTTTGGCAATGTTGCCGCAAATGTGCAGTAAGCTCATATTTTCACAAACTTGTGGTGGACTTGTGGCAAACTTTGTGGAAAACTTATTCAGTTGGCAAATTTGTCACCAAAGGTTCACTACATTACTGGTCAATTGTTTTGTCAAATCACTGGCTAATACATTTGCCACTAGTGGCAATCTGTAATTGTTGCCAAAACATTGCCGCAAATTTGCCACTAGTTGCTGATAATGGCAAACCTGTGGTAACATATTCTTGTAAACTGCAAGCCTGTCACAAACATTTTGTTTTGCCAGGGTTTGCTTCTGAAGGTTCATGTCAGATATTTACCAAAAGTATAAACATAAGCAGTTTAATCAGAAAAATAATAGTGTATATAGTATAACAATTGTATATATTATAGTGTTATTTCATGATGAGTGAGCTACAGGTTTTTCTGAAATAATAGTGTTTTAATAAGTTTTTTAACCTTGTATATACTGTATATATAAATTATAATCATAAATTGTATGTATTAAATAGATTCAGTTATGTAAAGCAGAATATATAACAAACATGCCATCATACAAACTATTCAATACATTTTTTATTGGGACAGAGCTGGACAGAGGAAGTTTACTCTATTACTAAACGCTACACATACTGTAAATGAATATTTTAGCTCAAATTGTAGTGTGTTCAATTACTGCAGTTTTTATTATCTAATTGCTGCTGTTTAGTTAACCTTATTAGTTAACTAAGTGACTCCCAGTGTACTATTATTGCAGACTATTAGTACTACCTATTATTTATTCTACAGTTTTACTGACAAAACTGCTGGTACTTTGTTGTTTGTTTGTCCTAATTATTTTTTTAGGTTTCAGAATGTATCCAAGTGTGTATGAAATCTATATTAACACTGCTATAGTTTGTGTATAAAGGAAAGTCTGTTTCTCATTTAATTACTAACTTATTGTTGATTATTTGCCCAAATAATATTTTGTCATATTCGCCATTAATTAACATCATATAGACATCCGCTTTATTTTTATACAATATATTTTGTATGAGTGAATACAAATGAAATGAGAATTGTTGAGATTCATAGTCCTTCATAGTGTATATGTACTGTATTTCACTTACCTGTTGTCTGGCAATTTACCGTAACAATCAGCAGACCAACGAGAGCTAAGGACGGACCCATTCTTCTGGTGATGGCTGGAAGCACGACAGAAAGACTCTGGTGACTGCTGCTTGTATTCACCTACTCTTAGATATAAGAAACTTTCTTCCTCTTCCCCATTCTGGTCAGAGGTCTAGAAATCAAACATTCTTAAACAGATAATAGAGATGCATGAAAATCATTAGTTCAAAGATAAAAAATTTCCTGGATGCGAGGTACATTTCACCCACATGCTTTATCACATGTGGTTTATCTACATGATAACCTGAGATGACACATTCTGAGAGACTTGTAGAAAATGTCATGTCATTTTACCAGCACTACTTATGAAACAGTATTTATACAAAGGGGCAAACAGATATGTCTTTTTTGTGAATCTCATTGCATGGAAAGCAATGTAGATATTATGCTAAACATTTGTTCTTCTGAAACTAGACTTTGGCATATTTTTATATTTCACCTTGTTTTGCATATTTCTATATATAAGAAAGTCTAAATAAAATGGATTTAAAAACACTGGGCCCCTGAGCAAGACCCTTTAATCCAAATGGCTTCAGAGAGACTCTCTCTATAATTGGGAAATCTATGTTGCTCTGCATAGTGCTGCCGGCTCACAGCGAGACGGTCTCGGTTTTGAACTCCGGGGACGGCTGTAGGGACTTTATGTGTGGAGTTTGCATGCTCTCCCTATGTTTGCATGGGTTTTCTCTGGGTGCTCCGGTTCCCTCCCACAGTCCAAAGGCATGCAATATAGGTTTATTGGTGACTCTAAATTGGCCCCGTAAGGTGTGAATGTGATTCTGTGAGTGTATGTGCCCTGCGGTGTGTTGGCGCCTGGCCAGGGTTTGTTCTCCGCCTTGCACCCTTAAGCTCCCGCGATAGGCTCTGGTCCCTATGCGACCCCAGTTGGCATTAAGCGGCTTGGATAATGAATGAATGAATGGATGAATGAATGAATGAATGAATGAATGTTGCTCTGCATAAGAGATTCTGATAAATGCTGCAAATGTAAATGTCTTACTGGTTAGTGACCAAACCAAATCATAACCCTAATTGCAAACAAAATGGAACATTAAAATTAAAATTGTTTTTGAAGTACTATAAAGACAGTAAAGACAATTTTAAAAACTAATTATCGTTGGAATGTGCCGGCAAATTTCCTATTGTTGGTTTACTGTCATTGCCCGGAAAAGTATGTTGTTATCAAACACACATAAATAATCATCTTTATCATCTTTAGAAAAAGATCTCTTTAAAATATGCAGAAACCATTTCCTGTACGATCCATTAAAAACAATTAAAGACCTGTTTAACTTGCATTTATCTGATTTGTTTCCAGACCCAGATTGAACTCATTTATAAAAGAGGATCATGAAAAAAAAACATTAATAATGTTTAATAACTTCTAGAACACTGGAACTAGAATACATGGGCATAAATTACAAGGGAAAGGGAAGCTAAAAAAAACCCAAACAAAACAAAAATAAATATGTTAAATGTTCAATCCATAGTTAGGTCTTGATTTTGGAGATGGTATTTAGACATTTACATGTCCTCTTTTTAGAAGGTCATAACTGTTCCTTAAGTATTCCTAAAGTCACCCTATAAGTATTATGGGAAAAATGTAAATTAATAAAATTAAGTAAAATATGGAGAATCTACTACCCATTTTCAAAAAAACAACATATATTAATATCTGATGGCCAATCAAGCACTTTTTTGTCTTTAAAGTCAGAGAATCACCATCCCTTATCAGGCCCGTAGCCAGGGGGGGTTCGGGTGGTTCGAACGACCCCCCCCCCCCTCCCCCCCAGCCAAAGGTCCCAAATTTGTTCGTTTTTTTTTTTTTTTTTTGGTAATAAAGTATTCTTTTAAATAATGATGCATAATAATTGGAATCCCTCAAAAAAAAAAATCTAAACCAAACTGAAGCCCTAATAACCACTTCTGTGATTCTCCTTGATGGCACGTGACACAACAACCCACTGCGCAGCAACTGACGTTTTTTTTTTTTTTTTTTAAATATTTATTTAGTGCATCAAAATGTGCACATTATGATACGAGCAGATAGATTAAGATATCCAGCACAAATTATTGCAAAAAAGTCACCAAAATGCAGTATTTAAATCCCATAATGAAATACAAAATAAGTATGAAAATACAAAAGGTCCACTTAAAAAAAAAAAGAAAGAACCCCCCTTGCACTAGGCTGGCTACGGGCCTGCTTACATATTTAAGTGCTAGTAATGAGCTCCGGAATTTTGCGCTCGAAACCTACAAAACTTGTGACTTTATGCCAAAATTTTAGAAGCAGATTTACCGCAGAATATTCAGTGTGTTTATACTGGCATCATCAGGCGAAGCAGCGTTATTCCATCTTTCCAGAGGAACCGGGGAACAGGGGAACACTCTAGCGGCTGAAACATGTCACTACATTGAGACATGTCATCATCATCATCGTGTGTGTGTGTGTGTGTGTGTGTGTGTGTGTGTGTGTGTGTGTGTGTGTGTGTGTGTGTGTGTATATATATATGTATATACACACGTATATGGGTTTTTTTTTTTAACTTTTTTTATTTGGGTTTTGAAAATCGAGTGAACGAATGATACATAGATGTGACAGTTTCCAGTTAATTCATTTACTAACTATGCTATATGTAATCATAATTCTTCATTTGTATAACTTTAATAAACTGATTATATATAACTGTTGTATGGGGGGTGTTTTTCATATAAACGTAGATCAACGTTTAATTTTATTTAATATATGTGCTTACCTAATGAAATATTACTTGAACAATACTGAATTAGAACAAGTTTACCTTTCACTACTATGTTATTCTTGTATAACTATGTAACAAATAACTTTTAAATCTTGAATATGTTTTCATATTCTAACCAGTATTGATTCACTTTAACCATGTTAAATTCGTGACTAATTGAAAACTACACTGCACTGGAACATGAAAAATATCGTTCTACATGATTTTATAGTCACGCAGAGAGACATCACACTGTACTGTATGTTCATGTGAATATTTATGGTAAAATGGGAATTTAGTTTGTAATGTTACTTGGTGAACTGCTGGATCCTTGACTGGAGTCGATTCTTAGTTCTTAGCCACCTTGAATCGAGGAATCGGTTCTTTACGAAAGCGACTCCCAGCCCTAGACGACGCACAGGTTGCGTCCGAATCTGCGAGCAGCCAGCCATTAAAGTTATTTGATTTAAATTGTCAAAAAAAGGTGTGGAAGTGTGAAGATAGACGCTTCGTCCCTGTAATTCACATTTAGAAATCCCGGACAATTCTAAAACCCCGGCCGGACGCAATTTTCAGGTTTCAAAAAGAGGACATGTCCGGGGAAAAGAGGACGTCTGGTCACCCTAACCACCACCACCATCATCGTCGTCGTTTTCATAACACGTTAAGTTTTTTATGTGCTAAATGAAACAAATATTCTTTCTTTGGATTTTTTTTTTTTAATAACTAGATCCTATTACACCCACACAAATTATATTTATATGTGTTTCCAAACATGTACTTTACATAACACATGAAGATGCGAAGGGGAGAGGACATTCTCTATAGACAGGACATCATTATTCATTAAAATCAGCAGGAACACCTGCATAGGAGTGCACTGGGCTTATTAGTCACTTTGATAACCTTCCTGGTAGCCACTGCTTGTGAGTAATCTGTGTCCCTGTCCTCAGCGCCAGGTTAATGTAACACAGCACTGTAGACGGGTCAGAGAGTGGAAACAAAAAAGCTTTTGTGGCAGCATCATCAAAGCTGTTTCGTTCTTGTCGTTCGATAACCGAGAGCCAGGCACGCAAATGGCACCTGCGCCAGCCGCTATGCAAATAGCCACGGAGAGGGAACAAGCGAGCGCTCGGTGCCGCGGAGCCACACACGCACGCTCCCCTCACGCACTCGCACCGGCTGAACTGCACAAGTTCCTGATGATCTGAAGAAAGCGCGATGACCATGGTAATGTGCTTCTCTGTTTCTATTAAGACTGTGATCGAGCCGGGGGATTCAACCGAAAAAGCCGCATATGAGTGGGAAGACTGTTGCTTTTGGAGATTGTACGTTTTGTTCATCGCCGTTAGAGTCGCTACTTTTTCCACACATAAGAGACATTTGTCGTCGTTCTTTCCATTGTGAGGTCAGCAGTAGCACGTAACGTTGTTTTCACTACAGAATTAAGATGCTTTACCGATCAGTTTATTCATAAATTGATTTTTCTTATTTATATGTTATTTATATAACCAGGAGTGGCATTATATGGGTTTGGAGGAGGTCATCCTCAGACATACTCCATGAAGAGTTTAACTAACACTTGAACACTTTTATATACCACACTTTTATTTAAGAAGTAAGGAAAAGAAACACTAATTGATTTTGCCTGCCTGGTGCCAACCTGGCTGATCTGATTAAGTTGGAAAGTGAGTGTGGACACTTCCCTTTATTTAAATTTGATAGTAATCAGCATGATGCCACAATGATGTACAATGGTTGCCTCTGTTTCTTGTTTGAAAAAGCTTATTTCTGCTTTATGGACGTTTTAGATAGGACATTGACATAATTTTTGTTAGGTTGACCTGTGTTCCTGAAACAGAAGAGTGTCTATAGTCACTTCTGCTTTGTATGATTTCTGCACAGTGTTGGTACTTGGCTCTGTGTGTGTTTGTGTGTATATGTGTGTGAGAGAGAGAGAGAGGGAGAGAAAAAAAAAGAAAGAAAGAAAGAAAGAAAGAAAGAAAGAAAGAAAGAAAGAAAGAGAGAGAACTGGACAGAGAGAGCCGTTTGATGTCCCTTAGCTGATGTCTGGCAATTTTGTTGAGCTTCACGGTCTGATGAATACTTGGTCAAGATTCAAGATTCAAGATTCTTTATTTGTCACGTGCAAATTATACAAGTACAACATGCAGTGAAATGTATCCTGAGCCGCTCTTTTAACTGTGCAATTAGGCAATTTAGAAAAAAACAAAAATAGAGATACAAATACAAGTACAAACTTAAATAAGGTAGGTCAGGGAAAGACAAAATAAAACTATATTCTTATATACAATAAGGTATATAAAGTTACATATGTGCATGGAGTACAATTTTAATTTACGACTCAAGCTGGGTACAGGTGTATCTGCATGTATATACTAAATGTAAAAAATGTATTGACGTTTAACCTGAGTTTACAAAATTATTCTAGAGACAGATGACAGGTCATGGTTACCTTGGGTTAATTTAAGGTTTTGTATGACATCTAGATGTATCTGAATGTAGTAGTTGATTAAACGCAGTGAGATGCTCATTTACACACAGTCTGCTTTGTTCTTCCTGCTCCCCTGTATTTGCATAATCTTTGACCCCTTGCTCCGGGAAGTACTGCTGTGGGATCAAGGTTGTACAGTATGTGTGAAAAATAACGTCAACTCATGTGTAACTTTGCCCATGCTTATGAGTGTTACAAAAACCAGGCATATCTGTTGATATGCTAGAGAGATACCATATATCTTAATGTGTAAGTATATACGTTTGGGGTCATTCATGTGTGAATATGTATGTTTATATGGTTGTTCATATGTGACAACATTTTTTCCAGAGTTTCCTTGAAAAGCTGAAACACTTGTAAGTAGTAAGAAATTACACAATGTCTTCTGACACAACCCAGTGCATATTTTACATATCTCTTGTTCTGTGAATTATGCTTATTGTCAAATACACTTCTTGAACAGGCACGGTAGCGGCGGGCCTCCTGCCCCACCCAGGAGAATAGGTACTTTCTGATGTTGATTGATAATCTAATGCAAAGTGGTCGCCCTTGTTTTTAGTTTTGTTAAATCTGTTAATTTAATAACTGCACCCACAATGAACAACCAAAAGTAACCTGTTAGATGACATTAGAAAGGTCATGTCTCCCTGATGAATATTTAACATTATATTTAAAAATTCTTTACTGTTGTGTTTTCTTTTTATTCCCGAAACACATTTGTCATTCAAATCATGAGGTTTTGGCACAGTCCTTGAAGTTTCCATGTAGGCAGTACAAATGCTTGAACAAGAACATCAAATACATAATAATTAATAACCGTCTAGATGGTAGTTATATGCAAATGTGAAATTTTTTACACCACAGTATGTTTTTGTTTTAATACAGTTCTAAAAGTACCTGCTGATTCTTAAGAAGCTTTTTACTTTTCATCAATTCCTATAAGACATATTTCTATTTATGAGATTTGATGACTTAAAATTTCTGTTTTTCCTTTTCTTAGAGTAATGCTGAGGATTTTATGTTAAGGCGTTTAAAACTTTTTCACTAGAGCATCTCTCATTTGGTAATTGGTGAACAAATGGTTAGGAAATAACTTAGTGATCCTACTGAAGTTTAAGAATACTGGCGTTTTTGTGTCCTGGAGAAACATTTGAATTGTGTTTTTAATCTTGATTGTATTAAGGAGTATGATTTTGATTGATTTTTATGTAACATTAAGTCATCTTTTATTTGCCATTCACAGCCATGTAAAACAGCTGGGCCAAAGGACATTGGTGCTGTTGTGCAGCATACTGATATATGCATAGTGCAAATATATAAATAGTGCAAGTATTGTTGCCCAAAGTCTCTGAAACTCTCTTCTCTCTACGATTCCATAACATTCGTAAAAGGCCCTTCGTCTTGATATTTTAAAAGACTCTTGAAGTTTCACCTATTTTCTAAGACCTTGGTCCTATGATTTATTATTATTATTGTTTATTTGTAAAGGCTCTCTGGAAATCTCTGAAGTTGTGTTATTATTATTATGTATATGTAAATAATAATAATATAATAATAATAATAATAATAATAATAGCTAAAAAGACTGTAAAGCTACATATGCAATGAACAACATTGATGAACACAATATACAGTAGCTGTAATCATAAAAAGACATTCTCAGCAAAACATCTTTCTTCTTATCACATCTGACAAGACTATTTTGAAATTATCTTTAGTATTAGTGCCAGTTCTGTACATTTGTGTTTGTTCATGGTTTAGATGTATTTTTTCTATGTTCATGTTTAGAAACCAGTCCCGGAAATGGTTGGTCAGAGGACGAATTTGTAAGTGTGGTTCAAACTCACAAGTTACTCTTTACTGTCTTATCAGCACTAGCCATTCTTCTTCTTTTTCTAGTCTTGTGTGGTTTAAAATGACTTCATTTATATAATATTGACTGGTTGTATTGTCTAATGTTGTGTTAATCTGTTGGTAAAAACATGCACACTGAATAGCACAGAGCAGTTTCTCAGAAGTGTGTTGTGAGACAATGCCCTAACCCTAACTCTTCCAAATGGTTACACTAATAGACAATACCTTTTTTTTTTTCAATTTTCCCACAAAGGTTAGTATAATAAGCACTAGACGATGATGTGGAAGGAGTGTGTGTGTCCGCAGACAGAAAGCACAATAGTTATGTGAAGTGGGAGTGTAAATCTCACTTCCTGTTCATGACTCAAGTTATTCACTGCTGCCACCTCTCAGTTCCTTTCAGTACCTGCGATTGAATGACACAATTATATGCTCTTGGTGTTTCTGTTGTGTTTGACTAAGATTAGGTTCATGACAGCCCTCATAGTTAGTTGGTCTAAAAAGTTGAAACTGTGAAGGACGTAATTTAGCTGGTGTTGCGGTCCCGATGATCTACAATGGCAGGTCTTTTCTGATAGACAAGGTAGTAATTAACACTCACTTAGTATGTTTGTGTGGACGTGTGTGTTTGCATAGGACGAGGAAGACGGTGATACATATGAGGCACCCCCATGTGAACGTCCAGCTATGAAAGTGCCTGCAAAACATGTAGAGGAGAATGTTTACCTCGGTAGTTTGACCGCTCTAATCCTGTTAAAACCATTATTTAATACAGTCTCTTAATACAGTATACAGAATGTTTTCATGATCTATTATCTTGTGTGTTTAGGCTGCCCTGACAGAACTTCACAACCTGCTATTTCTCAAAGACAGGCAGTGCCTCCCCCAAGACCAGTCAAGAACGCCTCTAAACCAGTAATAATAATAATAATAATCTGTATCTGCTACTTTAATACAAATATACAGTAAGAAAGGTAAAAAATATAAGAAAGCCAAGTTACTGAGTAAAGTGATTTCTCTCTTAGAAGCCAAAGTCTCCAACTGATAGAGATGAGTTCTACCTCGACCCTGGGGAAAGAAGACGTGAGTGACCACATTTTTATAAGTAGCAGTAGCGAAATCTCTGCTAAGTGACTCTTCATTTTGGTTTTTACCATTTTTGATTTATACATTACTACCGGATATTTAAACAAACCAGAAAATGGTGAAAATTATGAGAACATTATCACTACCAATTGTTCATGAACACATTCAAATGTTCACTTTATAATATGGAGAGAAATATGTTATTTTAAAACACTACTATTCTTTTAAACTGTTCAGTTCTATCACTGAAACTAGCCTTCCAAACTGTCTCCCCAAAATGAAAATTAAAACTTACTTACGTAATGTGGAGGAAGTCCACTGCAGTTTATGCAAATACCAGAGTCTCATTGTCACTCATTTGTTCGTGCCACCAGGTGGAAGTGTCCTCACAGACTTTGAGGACATTAATTTTTCCCCTCTCCCTCTCCCTGTCTTTCTGTCTTATAGAACCCCCTGAAGTGATTCGCAAAGATAAGAAGTTAGCAACAAGGCAAAGCCCTCCAGCAATACCCAACCAGGATGATGGTCTCTCTCTCTCTCTCTCTTTCTCTCTCTCTTTCTGTATGTGTTTCTTTGTTTCTCGTTCTCTCTTCACTTCAGAGAGGTTAAGTAAATGCAAAGATCTTTAACAACGAAAATGCCTCTAGTAAACGTTTCCCATTTGATACACTCACAAAGTATTATAAGTATATTGTTGGTATTGGTTTGAGTTTAGTCAGCAGAAGAAGTACATGACTCAACGTCCTGAGCGAAGTGCTGAAATTTGCTTGTATTCAAAATGTGATATGGGCCAGACATATCACACACGTAGGCAGGAATAACTAGAACATTCTCAGGGATGCGGTACGAATACAAGATATAGGATTTTTTTTAGTTATATCAATGCCCAATCACCCCTTCAGTATCACATTCTTAAAGGAAAATAGTTGCTTTTTGTCACTGCAAACAGAAATATGTGCAAAATGTTGGAGCAACTGTTGCCAAAAGAAATGTAATGGAGTGAAATGCACACTGTTTTCATCATAATTGTAGTCAAAAAGAGAATGAACGATACCAGTACTTATAATACGCTAAATAATACGTAAATGCAGTAACAAGTACAGTAACATTAATTTCAGTACCCTGTCTATGTGTTCTATCAGTCATTCATTTTTCTGCTTTTTAGCTATTTTTATAATGACGCTCACCTTTTTATTTGATAAACTGGGTTTAGAGTAGGGGTAAAGAGCGCTTTTGTGTCTAATAACGTGGTGCCAGATTAATTAATGCTTACATTTTTTTCCAGATGTTTACTTGGACCCAAATGAAGGACAGGTGAGCATTATGCGCAATGCAGGCAATGCGTTCTACACGTTGGTGGTGGTCTTGTGGTTACTTGCCTCAGGACCAAGAGGTTGTGGGTTCAGATCCTACCTCCAGCACTACCATCATTGGGTCCCTGAGCAAGACCCTTAAACCCAAGTTGCTCTCAGGGAATCTGTCCCAGAAATAAGAAAAATGGAAGTCGCTCTGGATAAGAGCTATTGTAAATGTACATTGTGTGTTCTGTACATTATATTCTCTAATCAGGCAGTGTGTTATATACTCTGTGTTGTAGTCTCAAGTTGAGGGACATGGTGCATTGTTACAAGTATGTCTATTTTTTAGGACACAAGAGAAGCTCCTCTTGATGTATATGTGGAGCCCATGACAGGTTAATCTTACAATCATCTATGAAACCTTTCAGTTTATTCTGATGGTAATGGGTAGACTTGGTAATAAGGGCTAATTAGAGATAGCATAAAAACATTTTTCTTCTCTGAAACTGTTATGTACTGAATTCTTATAGAGTTTTATTGCTATTTATGTTTTTAGCACGACCACCCATACCCTCCAGTGCTGTCCGTGTGCTACATACACATCCACCCATGTAAGTGTGCGTGCATGTGTGTGTTAAGATAATCAGAGTAGGACATAGATGTTAGTAAGTGCAAATATGTGTTTACTTACTTGTATATCTTCTACCGTAACACAATAATGGAGGATACATTTTGCTCTTTTCAGTATGAAACCACCTGTACCTCCAATCAAAACTGTAAGTAATGTGAACACACCCACACACATATGCAAACACACACAGATTAAACAGTGTATTTTATTGTGGTTTTCCTCAGAACTCTCTTGTCATAAATAACTCGATGAGAGCAGGTCAGTCTCCATTTTCTCCTCCTACTTTTTTGTTGCCCACTTTGTGCTGCCGAGTGTGTTAGGGTGTGGGAGTTGGGGGTTTGTGTATGATTGTCTGCTTGCAAAGTTGTGGTTTCATGATAAAATGGCTTGGGTTTAAGGGTCTTTGGTGTCTAACAGTTTTAATGTTTGTTTGTCATGATAATGTTGTGTCATCATCATCTTCAGCAGCTAATGCAGAGGATCATTTCCTTTTCCACCATGCACCAAAGATGTCCTTTTAATATTCTATTGCTGTTGTTTTATTAGCTTTAATTTATATTTGTATTAATTGCATACTGTTTAATGCCAGCAATACCCATAGATGGGAAAAGCTACACCTTTCCTTTCAAAGTGCCACCACCCATGCCGAACAACCGACCACCTCTTCCAATGGGTTTAAAAGAATCCAAACCCTGGTAAAACTCATTCGCACAGACAAACATAAAAATATATAAATGCACATAGGTTGCTGAGATAGATTTTTAAAAAGCTGACGTACAGAGTCATTACATAAAGAAATATTGACATTTTTCTAGTAAATTTGAAAGATAGTCCAACTGGAACATGTCTTTCATTTAATTCAATGTGCTGGATTTTTACTCATGGCTTATCATAGCTAACTTTGTAAAATATCCAGCAAGGTCTGAACAATATAAAAACAAAAAAGTGTATGGAAAAATAAAAAGTTTGGACAATTGTCCTTGAAAAACAAAACTCCAGCATCAATTATACTTGAAATACATTTATCAGTGTTGGACATAAATGTTGACTCAATTCATTTGGTTTCTATTATAGTCCTCCTCCTCCTCCTTTAGCAGACAGCACTGGTGAGCTCAAAAACACTTTTTGTCTTTATAATTTCTCATTTCACTTTTGCTTTTCAGTCTATGTCTATTTTCAGAAGGATAATACTCTTACTGATAACACTGCAACTGTTTCTAATAAAAAGGCTAGTGAGTTTAGACTCAGTCTGTATAAATCTAATATGGCTCCCTTTGCTTCCCATTTCTTTTCCCTCTCTCCGTCCCTCATAGGGTCACTGACGTCACCTGGAGCACAGGTAAAATCCCAACTTCACTAGGATTACTTCGCTCATGCCAGTAGTGAATATCACTTAGAATTAGACTATTATCAATATTTGCATCTTTACATATCTATTTAACTGCAATTATAATGAAAGTAAGCTTCTAACTCCAGGACATTGCAGTTGACAACAGTTGTTTTTGAAAGTCTGTGATGGCACAAGATTTTACACTAAGAAATTGTCCAACATGTTCTGGTTAATAAATAATAAGTAATACGTAACCATAACTAGCTTTAATAAGTAACTGTTTCCCAAACAATTGATGATTTTGTTCTAGGAAGCAGGACTGAAAGACAAAGAGTGGTTTGCTGGGATATGCACACGCAAGACTGCGGAGGAGGTCTTACTTAAATTTAACAAGGTAACAGCCCATTGTACCCTCTGGTGCATTTCTGGACACAAAATCTTTGTGATCAAAGATTTTGCTCTAAGGAAAAAAAGAACTAAACAGTTATTCATGTCTTTTGACTTTTCCGTTGGGCTGTGACTGAATACTGTGGAACAGTATGCCTATTTGCAGACATACTTCAACCCCAGAAATGAGATAGTTTGGACTTTTGTTACTTTTGTTTTGTTTACATTTAAATGACAGCTGCAGGGGTGTTCAGGGCCGCTATGGTTGTATGGTATGGTTGTAAAGTATGTATATATCACATCTTTAAAAATGCCATTGTGAATGTTATAAACATGTCATGTATGCGTTGTGTTTACTTCCCGTTTAGGATGGTTCTTTCATGGTTAGACGAAGCACTGCTCAGAACGCCCAGCAGCCTTTTACCTTAGTTGTGCTGCTTAATCAGAAAGTCTACAACATCCCTGTGCGCTTTATCCATGACTCCAATAGCTACGCCCTAGGCAAGGAAGGCAAGAAAACTGAAGAGGTACAGTTGCAAAAGACACAACTATGCATTTTAAAATCAAATGCACATTTGGGCCATTGTCTTTTTCTGTTTTTAGTTTTGCATGCTTATATGCTCTAAACAAAATTGTAAAATGCCTTCCTCATTTTTTATCGTAAAGGGAAAGGTGAAAAGTATAGAATATCGATTCTTGGTATTTATATGAATAAACAGATCTTGAATGTTGTTGAACAGGCATAATGGAAATGAGCATCTTTTCCCCTTTCTCTTTGTCGTGTCTGTATGTCTGTCTTTCAGCTGTTTAGCAGTCTGCAGGAGATGATTTCTCATCACAAAGACAACCCTCTCTTGCTGATTGACAGCAAGAGTCAGGCAAAACACACCACCTACCTCACATATCCTGTACGCCCCTAGACACCAATACACACAAACACACTGTCGGTATATAGACACAGACACACCAGACACGTGTATTTGAATTTACACGCAGACACAGGGCCCCGCATGTAGCTGGTTCACACGCTTTGTCTCTCCCTCCCTCTCTCTCTTTTAGCTTGTGTCAGAAGAGATATTTATTTATGCCTCCACTCCCCCACCCTAATACCACGAAACGTACACTTAACCAAAATTAATCACTCGCAATACATCTTTAGCCAATATTATATATATTTACTACCTTTGCTGTTTACACAATATGAACATATGTCTATCGAATGGCAATTTTCAGCACACACTTCATTTTCTTTTATTTCTAGTGACTTTTATAGTGTAGTGTATTATCTCTATATTTTGAATAAACCATTCCAACAGCAACATTTTATTACTGTTACTTTATTACTGTTATTCCATGCTGTTGTCTACGCAGTTCTTTAACGGGTATTTTTGAAGTTTCCAAACGCCTAAATCTGTGCTGAACCGGAGCTGAGAAATAGGAGTGGTGGGGTGTCAGTCACGTGCCTCTTTCTGGGGGAAGGGGGTAGCGGAGGGGTACACAACTCCCGGCCTACATTCTCCCATTGCGTAAATAAATGCCATTAACCTCACAACTTTTGTGTGGACTCCTCGTATATGTTTACAAAGCTGGGAGCGCACGGATGTGTGTCAAATTCAGATCAAGTTCGATTTCATACCTATGACTTCAACGTGCAAGCCTGGGGTCTATTTTCTCAAGCGGAGGCGTGTGCTAACTATCGCTGCTCCTCAATGAGCGCAGCCTTGTCCGAATCGGTGCCTTTATATTATAGCGGTAAAGCGGCACGGGCCGGTCAGAGTGGCTCACGGGCGCTCCGCTTCCCAACATCTAACGGTCTTGAGGCGACTGTGAGGAGAGGGAAAAGACTCCCACTTGTGCTCCGTTGTCCCCGTCCCCTCCTCCTTTAATTCTCTTCGACTTATTCCAGCCTTTGAAGAAGAATGGCGCAGATATTACCCATCCGCTTTCAGGAGCATCTGCAGGTAAGGCGCGGGGGAGAAAAGTGTGTGTGTGTGTGTGTGTGTGTGTGTGTGTGTGTGTGTGTGTGTGTGTGTGTGTGTGTGTGAGGGAAAAGGGTTTTTTTTTTTGTTTTTGCCGCTGCGGAACTCAAGTCCGCAAAGTGAAGTCCTGCGTCAGAGCGGCGACGCGAGAACGAGTGACTCCTCACAACGCCGCCGGAGGCCTCGCGTGACTGCCCCCAAAAAATAAAACCGTAAATCTATATAGTTTAATAAAGACTGCCGTCCGTCGTGAAATCGTTAAAGGAAACCTCGACAACACTGTAGCACTCTCTACTGTTGGGTTTAAAAGGCTGACAACTCTGACGCAGCGAGTTTGTGTGGTGGCGGCACAGTTTATTAATAATGGATAGATGAGTGACTTATATTTAACGTTCGAGTCTGTCCTAAAGTCGGAATGTCGGCGCTGTCACTCAGCTTTGAAGAGTGGTCGTGAGGTGAAAACTTTGTGCTGGTTAACAGTTCTTTCTGTTGATAGTGTCAACACTAAACAAGCATTTCCACCATAACGTTGCGTCACGTCGACTCCTTACTCATGTCAAAAAACCTGTGCTCACTGGAAGCCGAAATTGCCAAAAAACAAACCCAAGCCAGAAAAAGGACAATATTGTCCCTCAAAGCAGAACGTTTCTGTGCTTCCTGTTTTAGTTTTTAGTGAGAATATTGTCCAACATTGTCCTCCAATTCTCTAAATCCATTCCCTGTGGATTTGCCAAATGCCCTTGTGTTTGGAATTATGATTTTGAGTTGAGAAGTTTGGGGTGTTTCTGTATTTCACTCATTTTTTCAGGTGGTAGGTTGCTGTTACTTTGAGAACAGTTTTACATTTCTTCTTTAATGGTGTTTATCAGACGCACTTGTTCAGCCTTATATTTTCTAATTATAAGAGCACTTATCTGTGAGCGACGTAGGGGTTAAGGGTCTTCCTCTTGGGCTCTAAGATGGTAGTTCTGGAGGCAGGAGAGAGACAGGTTTGGACTGTTTTTTTAAATGTATTTATTTGATTTTAATTGGAAAAATCAGTATGTATGTGAAAAGAGCTGGTACTTCTCTTCAGCCAAATGTCCATATATGACAGTTCCAGTGTGTCATCCGTAATGTTGTTGTACTCACTGATTATATAGATGCCTAGCGAAGAAAGCTGCACCATGTGTGGTACAACATCGCCCCTATCATATCCCCTTTTGAGATGTAGCAGATGTGGATTGCTTGGTATGATAAATACAGATGAATGCCAGAACATGTTTAACACGTACTTGAATTCATGACTCACCTCTCCAGGAACTCAAAACTTTTGTCTGCTTTTCCCTCACTGAGACAGAAGGTCAGAGACAGTTCCATTAGCCAACCATTTGTGCTGGTTTTATCTTCCCTTCGTGTGTTTAGTGCTTTTGGGAGGGAGGTCTGCTTTAAACAATGCCCCAATGTTTTATGCTGGGTGTTTTTTGGGGGCTTCCTCAAAGGCTACGGCTAGAGCTTCAGTTGCCTGCATGCTTCTGTTCAATGCCAAGCGTTAACGAAGTTTCTCATTCGCAAAGCTCTGGTGTCAAAACAAATATGAGCCCCCAACTGTGCTAAAATGGGGTTGTGTCTGGAATTTTGGGGGGCTTTTGGAAAAGGTTTTGGTCTGAATCTCATCTGTTGTGGAGGCTTGACTATATCACCCCGTCCCATCAGAGGATTGGAACAATTTCTTTGTCCACACCCTGTTGTATTTGCTGTGAGGTTGTTCACATTGTGTGTTGGGAGCCTAAAAGCTCTTAATATTTTATGGTATGGTGAGACATCTGGAATTCACTTCAGGCAAGGCTAATTGAGGCCAGATGGCATCAGCTTCATTGAAATAGATAGTTGGATGAGTTTTAGTGGGGCTTTAAATTGCTTTTAAATGTTGCTGAATTGTGTAATGCATATATTAGGGAACTCAGCTCATATAGAACAATCTTTCTGCTTCCCTTCTCTGCTATGTCCCTCTTGTCTAAGCTTCAGTTATAGTGCATTTAGGTTAAGGAATGTAAGGAATCTGCAGATTGCATGACTCTGGGCTTTGTTTTTTATCCTTGAATGTGTATTTTTTCTGCTTTTGACATCTTTCAGCACCGGTCCTCAGGTTAATGCTAACAACTCTGTGAGTGTAGGTGTTTGTGGTTATGGTATTCCCACACACTCCTTCAGCATTTTGGGTGTGTGGGCTTTGCACACAGTAACATTGTTAATCCTTTACATCTGATATGTAAAAGATACCTACTCAAGGCAACGCCGCAAATCTTTTGAAAGATCTCTTGGCTGTGTGTCTTTAAACACACTCTCTCCAATGCATATATCAGTTAATCCAGCAAAGTCTTGGAGGAATGTTATGTATAAACAAATTGTACTGTTATAGTAGTGGTCCTTTAAAGTAGAGCCAATGTATGTACTGTATGTGTTGTTTATTTTGAATGATGTATGTTAAAGTGCGACAATCATTTATGATTTCGTTGTGTTGTTCACTGTGGATATTGTTGTTGTGTATTTCTCTGCTCTTTGAATGGCAGATGATCCTGTGCAGTCTCTTTAAACCCAATAGAACCGCAAACTAACACAGTTATGAGCAGGAAGGGGAAGCAGCCGTTCGTTATCATTCATGTAAACCAAATCAACCCAGTTATCCTCACAGATAGTTACTTACATCGTAGTAATCATATAAACTGACACACATACACGTGTACACCGTCTCCACAAACAGCTGACCATTTCTCAGATCATTCATCCCTTACAAACACACACACACACACAGTATTTTCTTCAAGCTTATAACAGCAAGGCTAATCAGGGCATGACTTAGATGAAGATAAACCACCTGATCCAAACCACCACTGGCAGATTGTTTGCAGATACATTTGTACTGTTCACTGGAGCTCGTTTGCCAAATGACAGATTAGCCGAATCATACCGCATTCGAGCACAGACACTTCTCCATGTCCTCATACCCCCCACACATTTTTCGTTGATCCCAGGCACATATTCGGATGACTGGGGCTCGGGTTTGAGCGATCCCCTGCAGAGGGAGGCAGCTGAGCTCAGCCTTCACGCTCTCCCAGATATGTCACGTCCCAAACTGCAAAGTTCGCTGTTTAGCCGTACAAATCTTAAGAAGCTATTTTCTGTTCCAGCAGAGTTTGGATTGACCCAAATACCCTGAAAAAGCTGGAACATACAAATTGTGGCGGGGAAGAAAAATGCATATTTTTGCAACTGTGTGCCTCATTTTAAGAGGCTGACCCGTGCTGCTAGTCACGTGAATACCTGGACAAAAGGTGGCACCTGGATAACAGAAAATCACATCTTGATTTCTGTTATTTCAGTCGCGACCAGGGTGAGTGTGTGCGTGTGGTCAGCTTCCTCCTCACGTAACTACATTTAACAAGATGACGCTCCTGATGGTGTTGCTGATAAGATTCAATGAATTCGCTGCTGTTACCGGACCCGATGACGCCGTTGCGCTTCTGCCCAGGCTGCCGCTGGTAAATGTGATTAGTGATTAGACGGAGAGGGAAGAACATCAGTCTTACAGTGATACAGCCTTTCGAATAGGAGAAAGACAGAGATAGAAAGCCTGTTCTCTGTGACCGACCATACTCATCCATCAATCTACCTACCTTGTCAGGACAGTGCAGGGCAATGGGCGTGAGGTCTCCCTAATGGTCCTGTTTGTAAAATCCTGTGCATTTCCTTCTTATATCATCACCCCCCCTTTATGTGAGTTAATCTGTTGTTTGCATAAAACGATCCCTGTGGTTCTTACCCTTCAGATTATTTTGCGTATTTTGAATGAATTTATTCATTTGACAGCTTTAATCTATATATAAGGGTATTAATGATTAGGTAATAAAATAGTTTTAACTCTCAAGTTTTAGTTTTCATTGTCATGATGATGCTCTCCCCTCCAAAACCATCCCAATCATATTTGCGTTAACTTTATTTTCCAGATATGCCTTTTCAAGGCCCGCCAATTTCATGCAGCCCTAGGTTAGGTGTTGTTTTTGCATGACAGTACTTGACTTTATTGTGTTTCTGTTTTGTTTGTAAGTGTTTTGTTTGTGGTAGGGGCTGTGAAAAGTGACTGAGTAAGGAATACAGAGATTGACATAAAGTGGGAGGAGTGTGGGTGCTACTCCATTTCTCTGACTCAGGTTTTGTGTGTGTGTGTGTGCGTGCGCGTGTGTGTGCGTGTGTGTGTGATTGAGAGTGTGTGTCCTCATCAGAGGTAGCTCTCCCACACCACAGTCCTTACACAAGCAGTATATTCCAGGAACAGCAGCAGTGCAGCATTGGTCCTCTGTGTCTGTCTCTAAGGAAACGAGCAGAGATTCACTACAGAGGAAAACCTTTGTCAGCACCAACATTACACTTGCACTGACCAGATCAAGTCAGAAAAATAAGAAAAATATTATTGTTATTAGCATTATGGATCGCTTAAAGAATTTATGAAGACTTTAAATGCTACACAGCATAAATACTGGTGTTTATTTAATTACACAAAGGAAAATTGCTGTAGTATACATGTTGAAGAATGTGTTTGAGAACACAGCTTTCAAAGAACATACAGTATTATGACATTATTGTTGGACAAAATCAGTAAAATGTAATCTGAGAAATCTGCAAAGAAGTTGCTTGATCTAAAAAAAACTAAATTGCAGATTTTTGTAATTAGGTTAAAGTTATTGTAATATAAGAAATAAATTATTTATCTTAATTCTATTGCCTTATCTCCTTATTTTAAGTTTGTATGTTGTATGTCTATTTTATTTTATTTTTTTTAATTGCCTAAATTGCACAGTCAAAAGAGCGGATCAGGATACATTTCACTGCATGTTGTACCTGTATAATTTGCATGTGACAAATAAAGAATCTTGAATCTTGTTTTGACTTCTGATATTTGTGACTCACTTCAGACAATTTGATGATATTTACTGAAAGTTTGGAAAAGTGAATTGTAATGAAAATTTTGACAGTTCCGACAGTTTTGTTAGTGATACAGCGCAGTGGTTCTGCTTGTTAAGATTTCTGCTGTCGAGTTTATTACATGTATACCATTGAGAGCCTTACCATGAAAGGCCCAGTATAATAGGAAACAGTGTTGCACCCCCACTAGCGAGCTGGCATCATATGGAGCATGCGTCTTGCCAACCGAACCCTGAAAATGGGGTCATTTCATGCACTGATAAACCATAAACATATTGTGTAGAATGTCCACAAGCACTCTAAGCCAGGCACATAAAGCACCTGAATTTTCTGTGGGGAAGGACAGATGATTTTCAGCCTTATTAATTGCAATATTCCAACATTTATGATTTGGAAGTCATAAAAATACCCTCATTAATATATTTTCTGTCTGTAGCACTGCTACTAGCTGGTTGTATGACTCTCACTGCAGCCGTCAGCCAAACTGCAGGGCCTGATGCACTTGGTAGCACAGCACAATAATGTCATTGCTACTTTAACATCCAGTATAAGCACTAAATAATCAATATTAATAGGAAACGGAATGGTTGCCAATCTGTAGATGCACTACGTTGGATAGAAGTAAGGACAATGGGGCCGTTTGTTTTATTATGAAGATCCATTACCATCATCATCCGAGTCTTATCAATCTGCGTTCTTGTTTTCTGTTCTCCTCTAGCTGCAGACTCTAGGCGTGAACCCAGCCAACATCGGCTTCAGTTGTCTGACCATGGAGTCTGACCGCTTCATCTGCATAAGAGAGAAGGTGGGCGAGCAAAACCAAGTGGTGATCGTCGACCTCAGTGACCCCTCCAACCCCATCCGCCGGCCAATCACAGCGGACAGCGCCATCATGAATCCAGCCAGCAAGGTCATCGCGCTTAAAGGTGCGACACACTTACACCAACTCGAACACAAGTGCAACGTATTTATTGAGATTCTCAGTAAGTGAGTGATGAGTCATAACGTGTACATTTCTAGGATGGCCATATTTTGCATTTCTTCTTTAAAACTGCTTCATTTATTTTCTGAATCATCTGCTCCGTTGTCTGTTAGACCGCTTACCCAGTGCTGTCTGTGGTTAAAAATTCTGATGAGTGTAATATCCTGATATGCTTAGCTTTCTTTCTTTTTGTGTTCTGCGTCTGTTTTTATTAGTGATGCTCGATAAGGCAATTGTTGCCGGTGTCGAAATCCGTAATGCGTATTTTACTGCGTATGTCTGCCGATACTGATACCAAAGCCGACAAATGAGGAAGGCATAATTGCGCACTTAAAGACATAATATTTTGCTGCCCAAATAACTCGGAGGATTTCCAGCGTAGTGCACAACATTTGAAGAAAAAGTCACTTCCCGCCCTATGTGGTTTACCAAGTCAAATAGGGCGCGTGTAACACTCCATGTGCACTACCTAGAGCGTAGAGAGCCGTTAAGCTACAACCCCGGCTATTTCCTGAGATGCATGCTACTGCATAGAAAAGTATGATAAGAGCGCCTTACCTACCATACTACACTGCGCTCTGAGAATTTTGACACAAGATAATGCCATACTTTTTAAGACAGAAGGCGCGGACTGTAACGAAGCCCTCCTCGGATTTTGGGCATGCCTAGCACAAGCGCTGCCTTTCCGATGTACAATAAATGTGTCATAAAATGTCGATGGAAAATATCGGGCAAATCTAAGCGTCGGTCCAATGCCGATGACTTAAAAAAAGCAATTATAGGCCGATTCCGATATGATTCCGATATTATCGTGCATCCCTAGTTTTTATTGTGGCTTTTTTTTCTTTGAACAGATAGCATTACTTTACATACTTGCGTACTCTCACTGAATACCTTATAAAACAAGAAGTAAAAAATGAATAGACTATTAAAAGGCTGTAATGAGAACACAATCCGTGTTGTTGTCGCAGGTGAAACAAGTCTTATTTTGCTTTTCACACGCTTTTCTGTTTGTTTTTTTTTTACACTGGAATCTGAAATGGGATGCAGAATGTGTTTGACATTGAGTTCTTTAACTGAAAAATCTCACATCAAGAAGAACTGCTGATCTGTGCTCGTATGTGTGGCTGTAATCATTACGTTTATCGGGATGTCTATGATACTTTTTTTGTGCGGCTATTTATAAGACAGATCTCTTCTCCCCCCAACACCTGGTCAAAGAATTGATGGTCCATGATTTGCACGGAACCTTGTATCTAATTTGTATTTAAATTTACCTTCAAGAGCTTCCCCCTTTCAGGTCTTCTCTCATTGTAATTGTAATTCTTCTTCTTAGCTGCAAGGACACTCCAGATCTTTAACATGGAGATGAAAAGCAAGGTGAAGGCCCACACCATGACCGATGAGGTCATGTTCTGGAAGTGGATCTCTGTTAACACCATCGCCCTGGTAACCGACACAGCTGTCTATCATTGGAGCATGGAGGGTGACTCACAGCCATTCAAGATGTTCGACCGTCACGCCAGTCTTGCAGGTTGCCAAATCATCAACTACAGAACGGACGAGGCCCAGAAATGGCTTTTGCTCATAGGCATTTCAGCACAGGTACGTTTAAGGGTTTTGGTGGTTACTCAAAAAGCACAGCTCTGCTTGAGGTGTGTAACGTGAGTATTTCTCGTCCGTCTTTGACCCCTGTAGCAGAACCGCGTGGTCGGGGCCATGCAGTTGTACTCTGTCGACAGGAAGGTGTCTCAGCCCATCGAGGGCCACGCTGCAGCATTTGGACAGTACAAAGTGGAGGCTAACCCGCACCCCTCGACCCTGTTCTGCTTTGCTGTCAGGAGTCCGGCTGGGGGCAAAGTGAGTATTCTCGCTCTCCAGCTCTCAGTCTTCTGTGAGACTCTGTGTCTAATCACGGTTACCTTACAAAGAACGTGTTTAGACCGTCGCATTTCCTCTTTAATTTCAGTTACACATCATCGAGGTCGGCCAGCCAGCAACAGGCAACCAGCCTTTTACCAAGAAAGCAGTGGATGTGTTCTTTCCTGCCGAGGCTCAAACCGACTTTCCCGTGGCCATGCAGGTAAACTGTGCTTAGTGCTGGGCAATATGTAATAACGATCTCAATCATTTTTTAGATTTTTTTCTTTTTTTTTTACCGGTGACAATGAAACACTTAAAGTTTGAGAAACTAGTTAAGCGAGTAAGTGTAAAGTTGGAACAGCAGTAACTTAAACTTGCAATTAGGTTGAAATTATGACCCGCTCCCATGTTGAAGTTACGATCACAAGTGAACGTGCACAAGATGATTTGGGAGGAATGATGGCGTATAAAGACAACACTGCAATCCTCCAGAATATATTTGCTAAGTAAGTCAATATGGCGTAACATGTAAACTGCCGAAAAAAGAAAAAGAGGCAAACAGAGTTTATCACAGTTTGTGTACTTTTTTATTTGAACAAATACAAGAGCAACAAGCAGGACACAACCATTAAACACAACATTGTATACATCTAGTGCGCTTTTTTAGTATGGAATGACTGATGAGAGCAGGCACTGTCTAGTTGTAGGGTCATTAACCTCTGTTTAATTAGAGTCCAATTAAATTCCACATTGGCACACATCGAGGCCGCACTTAATGGCAGATAATTTAGGAGCACTAACTAGTTCAGACATGAAGGGAACGGCACTGATGCAGCACACTGTGAAAGGCTGTAAGACAACTCGCCCAAACGGCTGAGGTTTCGAAAGACAAACAAGGGAAACTAAACTGTACATTGGATACAGACTGGATTCAGTGTTGTGAATCACTGTTACTTATGTTACTCCCCTGGATTTGTTCAACAAAAAATGTAATCATAAAACAGGAAATAAATTGTGTTTACCTCATTTTTTCATGGTGATAGTGACAAAGTCTATCACATCTTTTAGCAACTTAGCACAACATGCAAGTAAATTGGCAGTTATGGGTTAACCATGTGTTAACTGCTGATGTGTAGATGATATCAAAAAGTGGGCACACATCATTAAGAGAAGTGGTTGCATCACTGACATCACTGACGTGTCAATAGCATAACCTGAAAAGATAAATACAGTACTGTGCAAAAGTTTTAGGCAGGTATGAAAAATGCTGTAAACAAAGAATGCTTTCAGAAATATAAATAATGATTGTTTATTTTTATCAATTTACAAAATGCAAAGTGAGCGAACAAAAGAAAAATCTAAATCAAATCAATATTTGGTGTTACTACCTTTTGCCTTCAAACCAGCATCAATTCTTATAGGTACACTTGCACAAAGTCAGGGGTTTTGTAGGATTATAGTCATTATATTATTTTGTAGGATTATAGTCATTATATTATTTTGTAGTCATTATTTTGTAGGATTATAGGATTATAGATCTGTGGTTAGTTCTCCAAGATGTTTGGAACAACCTACCAGCCGAGTTCCTTCAAAAACTGCGTGCAAGTGTAGCTAGAAGAATTGATGCTGTTTTGAAGGCAAAGGGTGGTCACAACAAATATTGATTTGATTTAGATTTCTCTTTTGTTCATTCACTGAATTTTGGTGATTGATGAAAATAAATGATTAACACTTCCATTTTTGAAAGCATTCTTTGTTTACAGCATTTTTTCACACCTGCCTCAAACTTTTGCACAGTACTGTATGTTGATTATTGTGTTTTGATTATTAAAACTTTGGTATTTTTTGAATGTAGTTTGATACTGATTGATTTTTTTACCGAGTTGTAATAAGCATCCTTATTTACTCCATGTGTATTAGTATAATAGAGTAGCATTGTAAGCTGCAGTGTAAAATTCTGTATCGAAATAAATATCAAGATTAGTGATGCACGATAACTGAATTATCGGCCGGTGCCGACATTCAGTGTTCTTTATGATGACATCTACCGATACCGCTGCCGCTGCCGATCAATGAGAAAGGCTGGTCGCTGGGCACCTAAAGACAATGCTCTGAAAGCTGAATTCTCAGAAGTTTGGCTCAAAAATACCCTCACAACTCATACATTTCTAATACAGTGGCAAGTCGAGTGAGCGTGAAAGCGAGGGCGGAGCACTTTGAGTGTAGTGCACAACATTTGAAGAAAAAGTCACTTCCCGCCCTAGAGCCGTTAAGCTACAACCCCGGCTATTTCCTGAGATGCATACTACCACATAGAAAAGTATGATAAGAGCGCCCTACTATTAAGTGCGGCAGTGCATGGCTTGGGACACAGCCCATGTGCGAGCAAGCATTTACTAAGTGAGACAAACACGCAATTGAAGTTAGTTATAAAATGTTTGCACATAAAAGTGAGTGATTACTTGTCACTGTGAACACAGCACAGTGCACCACAACAAAATGTGACCTCGGCATTTAACCCATCCGTGAAGGAGCAGGGGGCAGCGCTTGCTCATGAGTACCTCAGTGGTAACTTTACCAGCCCTGGATTCGAACCTGCGACCTTCTGATCATGGGGCGAACGCACTACCGTTATGCCACCAGGTGCCCCGATGCAGGCAGGGTTGAGCGCATAAAGACGAGATTTTGTTCGACAACATTCGACTGCATGCTCAGAATTTTGGAACAAAATTAGCACCATACGTTTTAAGGCAGATGGTGCGGGCCGTATAAAATCCCACCTTGGACTTTGAACATGCCTGACACAAGCGCAACATTTCCCACGTAGAATAAATGCGTCATAAAATATTGGCTCAAAACATCGGGCAAATTTAAGTATCGGTCCGATGCTGATGAACAAAAAATTATCATCCAATTCTGATATGATTCCGATATTATTGTGCATCCCTGATCACAATATACAGTATCAAAATGTTTTAAAAACAAGCTAATATTTTAACTGTGTTGTTCAGCTTTATCTGTGCACAAGAACTGGATTGATCTCCCTGTTTGTTCTTTATTATTGTTTTTTCTCTCTCCCCCCCTGTTTCTCTCTCAGATTGGTACGAAACATGGCGTGATCTACCTCATCACTAAGTACGGATACATTCACCTGTACGATCTGGAGTCCGGAGTGTGTATTTATATGAACCGCATTAGCGCAGAAACAATCTTTGTCACGGCTGCTCATGAAAGCACCTCTGGAATCATAGGAGTGAACAAGAAGGGACAGGTTTGTTTTTTGTTACGCAAACTCTTCAGTGTTAAGACTAACTTTTTACACTTGTTTACACTTGCATAAAATGAATTATATGAACTCAGTGCATGCAAATTGAACTGGTCTAAAAAAACGTCATTCTCATTACAAACGTTATAGTTGTGTGCTGAGTACCGGATCTTTATCGCATTTACTGGTACTACTGAAGTCAGGGATTATTTGTCATTGTGAACACAACACAGCACAGCGTACAGTGCACCACCGCAAAATGTGACCTCTGTTTTTGACCCATCCGTGAAGGAGCAGTGGGCAGCTGACGAGCAGCGCCCGGGGAGCACGTCTACCTTGCTCACAAGTAACTCTGTTGGTCCCTTTAATGGTCCGGGACTCGAACCGGCGACCTTGCTGTCACTGGGCCAACTCCTTAACCGTTGTGTTACCAACTGCCCCTTAGAGAAGCGACCAAACATAGCAACAAATAGTAAAAACTTGGATGTGCAATAGTTTTATTTGTGCAATCTGTAGAACTGGTTAGACTTATATCTTATTTCAAGTATGTTTATTACATATCTTTAATTAAATTTAAATTAAATTCAATTTAAATTTTAATTATGCTTTGTGAGAATGCACACATAATATAAGCACAAATACACAAATAATATAAAAGTACAGCGTTTGACTGATATATTTTAATGGATGGTAATAAGCAGTTTGTAATAAACACTCAATTTGTAACATTTTCTCACACCCACTATTAAAAGGGTAGTGGTGGCCTGGTGGTTAGTACACTCATTTGAGGACCAAGAGGTCGTGGGTTTGAGTCCTTCTTCTGGTATTATCTTCAGTGGGTCCCTGCAGCAAGACCCTTAACCCCAAGTTGCTCTCAGGGAGACCCTCCCAGAATTTAGGAAATGAGCGCCTGCTAAATGCTGTAAATGTAAAAGTCTGGCTACGAGGGATCTGTTTTGGGTATAAATTATCCTGTGTGTTGCTGAATTTTAGCAGAGCATAAAGGGATTAAAACACAGTGCATAACTCCTGTATGCTACACGTGTGTAATTCCTAACAGATCCTCCTTTCCTTTCAGGAAATCATGCTGACCGTAAGAAAATAAGGACATTCTTTCCCAGGAAAGAAACGATTTAAAAAAAATGTAATTACTTACAGCAGGTTGAATTCTGTAAAAAGAAATAGCTGATTGCAGGATCTAATAATGCAGTGTGTTTTCGATATTTTACTTGGACACAAGGTTTAGACTAGAGGGTTACAGGATGTAGCTGCTTTATTGCTTTATTTAGTCTAAGTGTGTGTTATTTTAGTCTGCTATATAAGCCTATTTATGTATTTGCACTGCAATGTGGAATTTATACGGAAACTGAAACTGTTATTCCCAAGCGCCTGATGTGCACATTGTGTAGGCCGTGTAGAATGGCGTGGTAAATTGCTGTTCTACACTAGAGCACGTTTTACTATAGCGTTGAATAGAATTTTGTTACATAAACTGTTGTATCTTCAGCTATCGTCATATTGTGTATCTATATAGCTTTGTGAGGTCTCGTCTTGACACAAAATGTGGAATTGTTGACGCAAGATAACCCAAGTAGTGCAATAATGTGTGTGTTGGTGCTTCCCCAGGTCCTCTCGGTGTGTGTCGAGGAGGAGAACATTGTGAGCTACACCACTAACGTGCTGCAGAACCCTGAGCTGGGGCTTCGCATGGCTGCGCGCAGTGATCTGCCCGGAGCTGAGGAGCTCTTCACACACAAGTTCAACACACTCTTCACACAGGGGAATTACCCCGAAGCTGCCAAAGTCGCTGCTTCAGCACCTAAAGTAAACACACACACACACACACACACAAACTCACATACTGACGTACTGTACTTGCACCCACACACGGTGAGTGAGATAGTTTAAAGCGAAAGATTTTCTCACTTGATGCCTACAACAAAGTCAGTTGACTCACACACTTGGTGAAGGTTGAATGACTGATGATAAGCTGAGGACGGTAAAACTGTAAATGGTTTCATCGATCTTCACAATTTCATCAGGCAAAAAAACAAAGTCAGAGTAAACTTTGTCGTCTCTGCTATATACTGTACAAGAATACCGAGAGACGAGACGACGTGACTCCAGTTTTAATAGTGCAGAGAACAAGTAAAGCACATAGAATAAATCATATATAAATAAAATATAAAATATACACTTTAAACTAGAAGTGGAATATAAAATCTAACCTTTAACCTGTTAAGCCCTGAGACTGTTTTACAGGTTTTTGCTCTAAAAAAGATACCCAAAATAAAATATCTCAGCAACCACAATGTCTATTTTTATGCTTTTGGTATCTTTTTAAAGGTAACACATGTGACATTACTGTGGAATCAGCAAACATGTTACTGGGTCAGAATAAAGGAAGATCCAAAAAAAAATCATGCCAAAAAAAAAAAAAAACATATTATCTGCGTAAGCTGCGGAGTCTCTGCTTTCATATGATATACGGTATGCAGAGGTGGGTAGAGTAGCCAAAAATCTTACTCAAGTAAGAGTATTGTTGCTTTAGAATAATATTACTCAAGTAAAAGTAAAAAGTTGTCATCCAAAAAATTACTCAAGTAAGAGTAAAAAGTACTCGGTGAAAAAAAGTACTCAAGTACTGAGTTACTTCTATATATGAATAAAAATAAAAGTAGCGAGCGGAATGTTGCTCAGTGTAATGGAGTAAAAGTAGCGTTATTTCTTCACAAATATACTCAAGTAAAAGTGAAAAGTATGTTCTATTAAAACTACTCTTACAAGTACAGTTTATCCAAAAAGTTACTCAAGGAAATGTAACGGAGTAAATGTAGCGCGTTACTACCCACCTCTGACGGTATGCATGGTTAGCCGTAGTATTATAGATTCTACAGCCGTATTTCTTCCACGTAGACCTACTCAGTGTTTTTGTTCTTTGTTTATGTGTTTGGTGTTGGAATTGTGTTATGTTTAGGTGGAATTTGTTGTTTGAGATTTTTAGACGAGATTATATCGGTGATGTTGATGTGCCACATGCATATGTTTGTTTAGGTTTACCGACTATTTAAAGCCTTCCCGTTCTGTCCCCGGTACCGAGGGCGATCGGGCTCAAGCCGTTAAACTGCCGTTGTCTTTTACACTTTACGTTGCCTTTTATTATGCATGAGCTCAGTAACAGCCTTGTTTGATTGACAGAATTAGAGGTTTAAATGTTTTGGTTAGGGTTAGGATTAACTCTTAACTGCTATGTAATGATGGGCAAGAAAAGAGGCAGCAGGCAGCTAACAAGGGCAGCGCCCGGGGAGCAGTGCTTGGGGACAGTACCTTGCGTATGAGTACCTCAGTGGTAACTTTACCGGCCCTGGATTTGAACCTGCGACCTTCTGATCACAGGGCGAACGCCCTACCGTTGCGCCACCAACTGCCCCAAAATATATAGGTAGTATCTCTATAATATATATTGTAATATATAATTACGGTTCAGTGCCATTTTGAGACATAATATTTTAAGTAAAAATAAAATACAATCCAGCAATATTTCAACAATATTTATTATTAATTTACATATGGAACTGACAGGTAGTGTTATTATAAAAGAATACTAAACTAAGTCAAAGTAAACTTATTTGTCATCTTGTCTGTATACTAGTATATAAAGAGACGAGACGAAGTGGCACCTGTTTCTACAGTACAAGGCACATAGAGTAAACAAAATTCCCAACTGGGGTCGCGGTGGGACCGGAGCCCATCCTGGGAGCTTACGGGCACAAGGCGGGGAACAACCCTGGGCAGGCGCCAACACGCCGCAGGGCAGACCCACTCACCCAATCACACACGCATTCAAACCTTACGGGGCCAATTTAGAGTCGCCAGTTAACCTATAGTGCACGCCTTTGGGCCGTGGAAGGAAACCGGAGCACCCGGAGGAAACCCACGCGAACACGAGGAGAGCACGCAAACTCCACACAGAAAGGCCCTACGGCCGTCCCCGGGGTTCGAACCCAGGATCTTCTCGCTAACCACTGCACCTCCCGTCAGCAAATATATAAATACAAATAAGGTAAAAACATAAGTAAAAGAGAAAGCATATATATATATATAACTATGAAATATAAAAACTCTAGACCAGAGGTAGAAAAAGAGACTGTTCAATATATGTAAACTACAGTTGTGTACATTTTTTGGAAAATAATCTTTCACAAAATTACAATCAGTAATATGTGAAAATAGTGTTGCAATAATATATGCAAATACTGTAACAGCATTCAGGTGGAGAGAAGTACAGTTATAATTATACATTTACAATAATGGAATACAGTTCTACCTTTTTGCAGTAAATATACTCAGATGTTCGCCCTGTGATCAGAAGGTCGCAGGTTCGAATCCAGGGCCGGTAAAGTTACCACTGAGCTACTCATGAGCAAGGTACTGTCCTGAAACACTGCTCCCCCGGCGCTTGTTAGCTGCCCACTGCTCCTTCACGGATGGGTTAAATGCAGAGGTCACCTTTCAAAGTCAAAGTCAAAGTAAACTTTATTGTCATCTCTTCTATATATTTTACAGATATACAGAGAGACGAGAAGACGTGGCTCCAGTTTACACAGTGCAATAAGAAATAGAAAACAAAGAACAGATAGGGCACATGGAGTAGACAATATATAAATAAATAGGACACAAACTATACATTTTAGACTAGAAGTGGAAATTGACTGTCAGTTTTCAATATGAAAGATTTTGATATCCAGCCTATTAATAGAGGTGTATTCTTAAAAAGTCTGACTGGAATTTAAGTCTTTTTCAGATATTATAGCAGCATTGGAGAGCCATTTGTGCAATACAGTTAGTTAAAAAGTGACCAGTTGTTTAACGGTTGTGCAAATAGTAGAGATAGTGCAAAAAAGTTGTGCAAATATTTTGGCAATATTATAGCATATAGTAATACTGTACAGTTTGTGAATATAGACATTTTTCTTATGTTTACACATCTTTTCAGAGAGGGTTTTTCAGTGCAACATGAAAGAGGTAGTCCGTATAGCAGCAACGGTGAGGTAAAAAAGTGCAGGGGTGCAACAGAGTTAGGTTCGTCAAGGTTCACTGTGTGCTGTGCTGCAGTGTGTTCACAATGACAAATAACCACTCACTTTCCCTTTCAGATTAGCAGCAGTGTAGATTCCGTGCACAGTCCGTCTGTATAGAGTATAATAGGAGTGTGTAGGTGTAATAGAGTATAAAATGAGTGTCCTGAGCTTCTTGAGTGAGAGATTATTTGTCGTTATGAACGCTGCACAACACAGAGTGCACCACAACCAAATGTGACCTCTGCGTTTGATCCCTCCGTGAAGGGGCAGTGGGCAGCTGACGTACAGCTCCTGTAGAGCAGTGCTTGGGGACGGTACCTTGCTCACGAGTACCTCAGTGGTAACTTTACCGGTCCTGGATTTGAGCCGGCCACCCTACGATCACAGAGCCAACTCCCTAACCGTTACGCTACCAGCTGCCCTTGTTTCGAGTAAAATAAGGTTTGCATTTGAAAATGAAATAGAGCTTGAAAAGAAAATGGCATCTTACAGTATGGTGTTAGTTTTGGAAGAAATACTTTTAAAAAAATGAAACAGGCGACTGGTCTGTGAGTTTTCTGTGCGCACACATTGACTGCTGTAAAGACAGTGAGAAAAGCTGCACAGTTAAAACAAGTTTACCGTAAACGCGAGATAAGCTGTGCAGATTCAAACGGTAACAGTCCATCAGGATCTAATAATACGTCTGGGTCTGTATAGAGTGGCCTCTGGGTCTGGATCTGGACCGCGGTCTGCCTGTTGGTGCCCTAGGGGCAAGATTTGTCCCATTTGGCCAAGAATCGTGGCATGCTTGTGCGTGACGGAAAGCTGTGTGCTGTGCTTTGTTGGCTATTGTTAACAAGCAGGGAAGTATACTGAAGATATGATTGGACGCTGGACATTAGGATTAGAGGTTTGGATTTTAAGCACTTGAGTGGGTCATGAAGATTTAAAAAATATTGCCTGTCACCTCAAGATGAAGATCTCGCCAGTTCAAATCCCGGATCGGTAAAGGTACCACTGAGGTACTCATGAGCAAGGTACCGTCCCCAAGCACTGCCCCTTAGGGAGCTGCCCATGTCAGCTGCCCACGGCTCCTTCACGAATGGGTCAAATGCAGAGGTCACATTCGGTTGTGGTGCACTGTGTGCTGCGCTGTGGCGTGTTCACAACGACAAATAATCGCTCACTTTTATTCACTTTCATGCAGTCGAGATTCACAAATTCAGGACCAGAAATTGTTAGAAGTCTCTCTTCAGTGTTCTGTCCCCGCTCTGTTCAGGGAGTGTTGCGCACGGCAGAGACTATCCGTAAGTTCCAGGCAGCGCCGGCTCAGGGGGGTCAGGCCTCTCCACTGCTGCAGTATTTTGGGGTGCTACTGGACCGCGGGCAGCTGAACAGGCTGGAATCGGTGGAGCTGTGCAGACCGGTACTGCAACAGGGACGCACACAGCTGCTGGAGAAATGGCTCAAGGGCGAGAAGGTAACTTAAACCAGCCCATTTTTATGAAATTCTTTGGCCGTTTTGTCACCACAACTGGGTTTTGGAATTGTGTTGCGCGTCACTGTCCTTCCATTTGACCATTTTGAACTCTAAAACCTAAACCCCAGAAAGACCTTGTAATTTTTGAGCCATTTTTAGATTATGGGCCTGTTTTACATGTATGCAGATATTTTTATAAACGCATATTTTTAAATATGTTTGTGCCTTTCGTTTACACGCAAAGGGAGTTTTAGCCAATTTTTTAAACGCTCTCCAAAGTGAAGATTTTTCAGAACGCTGGATTCTGTGGAAACCTGTAAACGAGTAAAACACAGTTTTCTAGGCGCAGGAGCGTTACTAAGGTTAGGGTTAGGGTTAGGCCTCGTCCACACGGACGTTCGAAATGAACACCGTTTTTGCTGCGTTTTGTAGCTGCGTTCGATTGGCGTTTCACTGGCGTTCGCAATAGCGTTTCACAGGCGTTCGCAATAGCGCCGTTTTCCTCGCGTTCGTCTGGATTTTGACGCCAAGAAAACGTTGCATGCAGCGTTTATTTGACGCCACCCGAACGTGCAGCCGGCCGAACGCCGGTGCTGAATGCCCAATGACATGCAGCTTCCCTCTGGGCCCATATGCACATCTACCTGCCTAGTATCCGCGCTGGGGAACAGAACGATAATTTTAATTCGATAATAACAACTTGTAAGCCTATTAATATTTATTTCGACTCCTATTCTTGCTGGTGTGTGTTAAGTGCATGCCTGCGCTAATTTCTTATATGAAAAATAAAAATAAAAATCACTCTCAATACCTTAAATTTCTTACATACCACAAGTGACTATGGTAACCATGAAAAATGCTTACTGTATCGTGACCCACGCTAGGCATGCCGCCTGCTATTCGCTGACCAAAAAAACCATGACGCAGACAAGTGTTAAACGTTCGAGTGTGGAATCATTTTGGGTTCTACTGTGTACAGAGTTTTTTTTCACTGAATGTCGTGTAAATGCAATTTAAAAAATGTTAAAAATATGCCATCCATCCATTATCTACCGCTTTTCCGGGTTGGGTCACGGGGGCAGCAGCCTAAGCAGGGAATCCCAGACTTCAGTTTCCCAGACCACTTCATCCAGCTTTTCCGGGGGAATCCCGAGACATTCCCAGGCCAGCCGAGAGACATAGTCTCTCCAGCGTGTCCTGGGTCTTCTCCGGGGCCTCCGCCCAGTGGGACATGCCCGGAACACCTCACCAAGGAGGCGTTTATAAAAAATATCCACATACGTGTAAACAGGCCCTATAACTTGGATCAAAAGTCATGCATGAAACGCTTTAATAGTGTACGTTTATTAGCTTCTGTTTGTATCTCTAGTTTTAAGTTTGTATGTTTTAAATTTCATTTAAATTTCATTGTATATGTATTTACCATGTGTGTCTGCAGCTGGAGTGCTCTGAGGAGTTGGGAGACCTGGTTAAGGCAGTGGATCCCACCCTGGCCCTCAGCGTTTATTTGAGAGCCAACGTCCCCGCCAAAGTCATCCAGTGCTTTGCAGAGACGGGACAATACCAGAAAATAGTACTGTACGCTAAAAAGGTACCGAGATTTCCCTCAATCTTTACGTATGTACTAGGGGTGTTGAAATGAATTGCATATTCGATGCATCACCATGCAGACGTGGACGATTCTGCATCAAAGCAGTGGCACATCATAATCGATTACATCGGGGCCTTTCAACAAGTGGTGGACCTCGGCAGCATTGCAGGTGGTCCATGACGTGCAATCCAGTTTTAGTATTGAAATCACTTTTTAAAATACATTTTATTTATTTCTCCAAACATTTCCACATGATTTGGGCTCCTTTATCAATAATGAATTTAATGCAAATATATTTTAAAAATCTAGTTAAAACTGAGTGCACTGTGAAGTAATGAAAAAAAATTGACAGGATGCATCGTGATGCCTCGAGATATCGCATCGAATCGAAATGAATCGTTGGCCTGATAATCGTAATCGAATGGAACTGAGAACGGTGAAGGTTCATAACTCTAGTATGTACCAGGATCTGTGTGGACTCAGTGTTGTAACTGTGCGTGCTGGGTGTAGATGGGCTATTCTCCGGACTGGATCACGCTGCTGAGGAGTGTGATGCGCTCTGGAGCTGATCAAGGTCTTCAGTTCGCTCACATGCTGATTCAAGATGAAGAACCTCTGGCTAACATTAACCAGGTACCGTCTTAAATATATGAAAAAACGTTTTTCGTCTGTCGTCATCTGTGTCCTCTCCTCCTTTCTTCCTCTTTTCTCTCTTTCTGTTTCTCTTTTGCTTTCATTTTCTCTCCTCTCAGATTCCTGCCATAGCTTAGCCATCTGTCCAAACAAAACTCGCGAGTTAAACTGTTTGTGTTTGTGTGTGTGTGTGTGTGTTTCAGGTGGTGGACATCTTTATGGAAGGTAATCTGGTGCAGCAATGTACTTCCTTCCTGTTGGACGCTTTGAAGAACAACAAACCAGAAGAGGGGCATCTGCAGACACGTCTCCTTGAGATGAATCTCATTCATGCTCCCCAGGTCAGCAAACCTCAAATGACGGGAGGTTAAAAAGTGGTATCACGAGACGAGATTGATATTTTTTGTGCAATGGACAGCGATTTAACGTCTGGCAATGTCTCAAAGGCTACTACGATATGATCTGAATTCATTTACTATCAAATCACAGAAGGGGATTAAAAACGTTATCTGTCCTCCTTAGAATCCGAATCCAAATCTGGATGAAGTTTATTGCCAAGTATGTCGTCACATACGAGAAATTTGCTTTGGTGGTTGTTGGTAAGACATTCAGAGCAAAACGATTTTTAAAATGTCTTTTTATGTACAAGAGACTAGTATAAACAGAGATAGAACATTGTGGATATTGCTCTACCAATGGAAAAATGGCATTTCTAAAGAGAACGCAAGGAAATGCAAAGGTTTACTGGGCAGTTGGTAGCGTAACGGTTAGAGCGTTCGCCCCGTGATTGGAAGGTTCGAATACCGGACCGGTAAAAGTACCGCTGAGGTACTCATGAGAAAGGTACCGTCCCCAAGCACTGCTCCTTCACGGATGGGTTAAACGCAGAGGCCACATTTCGTTGTGGTGTGTTCACAATGACAAATAATCACAAGTCATGACAAGTTCAGCCAGAAGTAGAGAATGTATGCAGTGGATATGGAGAAATAATCAACTGTACAATTCGAGCTGAGGATGTTGAAAAGTGCAATGTTGACAGTCTAAGAAGCATAAGATGACAATATGTGACCCTCCACTGCAATACCAGTCGCTTGTCACAAATTTTCAAAATTGAGTTATTATGAAAGGGCATAAATCAAGCTTCAAAACGATACCTGAGATATCAACATTCAAAGGAGTCGGGTTTCTCCTGTCACACGAAGTGATAAACGGAGAAATCTGCCTTTGAAGTTGACTATCGACGTAGCACTCACAGACGCTCGGTGCGGCCGCGGCTACGTTTGCATTTACAGTAGCCTATGCTATGCCATACGGATAGTCTACCTGCGTTAGGTTACCTGAACTCGGGAGACGAAGACGGATTCCGGAGAAATATCTTCACGCTAGTCAACGAGTGGATTTACCGTAAATATTGAAGTAGAGCGGTCAAAACGGAAACTTTTAACATTCCGCTGGAATTGAACCTCACCTCAAGAAAGTCACGTTTTTAGGATGGAAAGGGTAAGTTTTTCAGCCAAATTTATTCACAACAGTACAGTATAGACCTTCCACTGTTTCAAAACACTAAAAACAAACAATCCAAAATTTTACCCCACGCAACATAAACGCTCGTTTTTCTCAGAAACCTCCGTTGCGACAAGCGACTGGTTTTGCCGTGCAGGGTCACAAATAAGAGTCAGCTGGTGTCACGACCCCGGGTCAGCATGACACAAGGCAAGGTGATAGTTGCAAGTAGTGATGGGCTTTCTGAAGCCGAGGCTCCGAAGCGCGTATCGAGTATAAGGGGGCGTGGCAGACGAAGCCCCGCTTCGAGGCATGTATCGTTTGGCAGAAAACCATGTGACTGACGACAAACGAAGCCTCGGTTCATTATGTCAGTGTTTCATCCCAAGTGTCGCTTTTAATTATACAAATTGCAAATGTGGAATAAAATATAAGTTGCATAAAAAATAAACAAAAGAAAAATTCTGTCCGATACTCGCTCATACACTCTCCAACAAAACAACCCACGAAGCGCCGACGGGATTCACCTCCATTTATACAGCAAGCGACACTTGGGATGAAACGTTGACGTAACGAACCGAGGCGTCGTTTGTTATCGGTCACGTGGTTTTCTGCTTAAACGATACACGCCTCGAAGCGGGGCTTCGTCTGCCACGCCTCCTCATACTTGATACGTGCTTCGGAGCTTCATGTGCCCATCACTAGTTGCAAGCCTTTATTGAAAAAATGGAACATAAATAAAGCACGAGCGCCACAAACAAAAACTCATTACAGCATTAATTAAACTGGGACAACCTATCAGAAACCAAACACTAAACAAGCCGCGTCAAACAATAAAGGGTTGAACCAATCAGAAACGGGCGGAACCAATCACTAACCAACACAGGCGCGATAACTAATGAACACTGACTAACCAGTGGGACACAATGGGAAGGCGGGACAAGGACAAGACAGACAGGGGGCACGAGACAGAACTGAATACACTAAACTAACTGAATGGCGGCATCTTCTGGCCGCTCAGCACAGTTCGAGGGGGCACTGTCCGGCCAAAGTCCAGGGGGCTGTGACAGTTGGCGTCTCTAGCCTTATTGATGAGGCCAGTTGCAGTGGAAAAAGCTGGTCTCTCTTCTTTGAATAAAAGAAGAAAAGACCTCCTGTTCAACAGAAAGTGATGTTACAATATGTGTGATGTCTGAGTGATTTTGGATTGGAGCGGGATCGTTGATCACTGTATTGATGTATTGTTAACCCTAGTTGCTAAGCTCAGTTCAATCAAGTTTAATCTCAGCTGGACCTGCTCCTAAACCAAGCTGCTTCTGTCTTTGTGACTGTTCATAAGTGTTGCCATTGACATATTTACAATAAACCTTTTGCTGTTTCTGTAAAACTCTTTATATGAAATTTGAATTTTGGTTTAATTGTACATTTTTCCGTGCATTTTTTTAATATAAAAAAAAAAATCTAAGTATGAAAGGAATATGGGCTGCGCAGTGGTTAGCGCTGCCGCCTCACAGCGAGACGGTCATGGGTCCGAACCCTGGGGACGGCCGTAGGGCCTTTCTGTGTGGAGTTTGCGTGGGTTTTCTCCCACAGTCCAAAGGCATGCAATATAGGTTAAAGGTTAAATGGCGACTCTAAATTGGCCCCGTAGGGTGTGAATGTGAGTGTGATTGGGGGAGTGTGTGTGCCCTGCGGCGGGTTGGCACTTGCCCAGGGTTGTTTTCCGCCTTGCACCCGTAAGTTCCCGGGATGGGCTCCGGTTCCCCGCGACCCCAGTTGGGATTAAGCGGTTCAGAGAATGAATGAATGAATGAAAGGGTTACAGATTCTGCAACATTTGAGTTTGAGTTCGACTAGTTGGAAAGTAGCAGAGTAGACCGCGAGTGGAGTTTAAAACAAGCACCCTGCTGGGGATTTTGACTTCATAGTACCAGCTGTTTAATGCAACATTTTAGGAAATTAAACTTAATTTTTGATTAATTTTGGGATCACAACATTTTAAATAAAAAATTGGTTTGATGCAACAACTGTTTTAGCTGATGGTAGGTTAATGAAGATGGAGGGTCAGTATAAATGTGGATACAGGTGTGATCTTTAACAGATTAAGATTAAAAGAAGTCAGAACTAATTAACATATTAATACCAACTGTCATACCTCTGTGTGTGTGTGTTTCAGGTGGCAGATGCCATTCTGGGCAACCAGATGTTCACAAACTATGACCGTGCTCACATTGCCCAGCTGTGTGAGAAGGCCGGCTTACTGCAGCGTGCACTGGAACACTTCACTGACCTCTACGACATCAAACGGGCCATCGTGCACACACACCTGCTCAATCCTGAGGTTTGTTAACTCACCCCACCCCACTCACACACACACATGCACACTTCGTCTTTATCATTTGTCAATACTAAATAAAAGGATTTTAAACATCCAGAAAAATTGGTGTAAATGAGAAGAAACATTGGATTTCATTCTTTGGAAAATTCTTTCATTTTTTCTCGTAAATTTGTTTTTAATAAAAAAAAAACACATTTAAAAAATAAATATTAGGCAACAATAGAATTGAAGAAAACCCAGTAACCTAATGTTTTGCTTGCAATAAGATTGGAGCGAGAGTGCTCTTCGGTCGTTGTACATTCTGCTTTTACCTGCGAACAAATTTTAAATATGAAAACGTCGGTCAAGGTCACTTTCAAGCACACAGTTTTTCGTACCCTTACAAAAAGCCTTATCCTTGCCATTAACCTTTGGTAAAGTTGCCGCAAATTTGCAGGACGGCCATGTAAATTAGGTTTGTGCCAAACTTGCGGTGGACTCTAGCAAATTTGTCACCAAAAGGTCACTACAAGTTTGCCATTACTGGTAAATTATTTTGGCAAATGCATTTGCCACTAGTAGCAGTTTGTCGTCGTTGCCAGAACATTGCTGCAAAATTTGCCTCTAGTGGCTGACAATGATAAATTTGTGGCAACATATTCTGGCAAACTCCAGTGTTCGCCACAAATTAACCACAAGTTTGCCGCGAACCTGCTGCACAGATTTGGTTTTTGTATGGGTAAGAAGGGTTGGTGAATGAGGCCCAGTGTCATTATGCCGTAAATCTCTCTCTTATATTCTGTCTGTTTCTGCGGCTGCATCTCAGTGGCTGGTGAACTTCTTCGGCTCTCTTTCGGTGGGCGACTCGGTGGAGTGTCTGAGGGCCATGTTAGCCGCTAACCTCAGGCAGAACCTGCAGCTGGCGGTGCAGGTGGCCTCCAAGTACCACGAGCAGCTGGGCACCACAACTCTCGTGGAGCTCTTTGAGTCCTTTAAGAGCTTTGAGGGTACTTATCTTCGTATTTCTATATTTGCAGGCGATGCTCTGCTTTACGGGAAAGATCGCGTAACTAAATGTTTGTTTCTCACACGCAGGGCTGTTCTATTTCCTGGGCTCCATCGTGAACTTCAGTCAGGATCCTGACGTGCACTTCAAGTATATCCAAGCGGCATGTAAGACGGGCCAGATTAAAGAGGTGGAGCGCATTTGCAGAGAGAGCAACTGTTACAGCCCTGAGCGTGTCAAAAACTTCCTGAAGGTAAGAGGAAAGCCTGGAGTTGGTGCGTGCATACATGACTCGGGGTTAACACTTTGAAGCAGGGGTTTTCAATCGTTTCGGTCCGAGAGACCACCGTTCAGACTAAGCAGTAGTTTGTGGCCCACTGTGTGCGGCCTGTGTGTGTTGGGGGGGAGGATTATTTTTTGTTTTTTAGATATTTGCATTAAATTCATTATTCATAAAGATACCTGAATCATCTGGAAATCTTAAAAAAATTAATTAAATGAAAACATTTTTCAAGTTATTTTAGTAGTGTAATTGAATTGCGTGTTACGGACCACTTGCGTTACTGCCACAGACCACCGGTTGAAAACCCAAGCTTTAAAGCATTACTTGTGAGCAGCTAAATCATAACCTGCGGACGCTTCTTCTCTAGTAGATGCTGTACATAAAAGGTATAATGACTTTAATATTTTCATTTAATAATGTATTCATTAGTCTAAGTTTAAATTTTTTCCTCGTTGACAGGAGGCCAAGTTGACAGATCAACTTCCTTTGATCATAGTTTGTGATCGCTTTGATTTCGTCCATGATCTGGTACTGTACCTGTATCGCAACAACCTGCAAAAGTACATCGAGATTTACGTCCAAAAGGTTTGTCTTGCAATCCTCCGACATAAATTAAAGCCCCCGACAACCTATTGTTCCCATTTGCCGCGCTACGAATATGCCTGTGTTTGTGTATATATACGTAGGTGAACCCCAGTCGGTTGCCGGTGGTGGTTGGAGGTCTCCTGGACGTCGACTGCTCAGAAGATGTGATAAAGAACCTGATCATAGCCGTTCGGGGTGACTTCAGCACCGACCACCTGGTGGAGGAGGTGGAGAAGAGAAACAGGTGACACAATAAACATTTACATTTAGGGCAATTAGGAAAACTTATCCAAAGTTGCTTCATCCATCCATTCATTCATCCATTCATTCATTCATTCAGGCCGGGACAGACGCCAACGCATTGCAGGGCACGGACTCACACATTCTCACTCTCAGTCACACCTCACAGGGCCAATTTAGAGTCGTCAATCAACCTATAGTGCACGCTTTAGGACGGTGGGAGGAAACTGGCGGAAATCCACGCTAGCACGGAGAGAGACTGTCCCTTTAATTTCTTAATTATAGTGTAGCAAATTGGATTAAGTGCCTTACTCAGGATCCATGCAGGGGTTTTGTGTATGGCAGTTGGGGCAGTTGTTAGCGTAACATTCACATTTACGTTTATATTTATGCCATTTAGCAGATGCTCTTATCTAGAGCGACTTCCGTTTCCTTATTTCAGGGACAGGTTCAATGAGAGCAATTTGGGGTCTTGCTCAGGTACTTTTCACTGTAGACCCTCAAACCACTGCATCATCGTAGTCCCAACCACCAAATCTAAAATCTACTAAGCAGTCATCAGTTAATTCTGGCTCTAGTTATTACTCCTTCTCATTAATGCAGTTAGAAATGAGTAGCATTCCACATCCCCGTGGACAGATTTAAAATGTCTGGTGCCAAATGGCGTTACACCTTTAATATTTTTTCATGCGTTAGTCTGTTCTACTAGTAGTAAGAGGTTTGTGTCAGCAGTGCCCAAATTTTTCCATCAGCTACACCATAGATTTTAACCTCAGCTTTAAAAGACAACATCGTTTCTGTGCCCCTGGTGGAGATGGTTTGCTGGACCTTTCCGCTTAAATGCAAAGAAGACAGTGTTGAGCGAGAGATAGCATGATGAAGTAAGATGATATTTTTGTTAGGGGTGCACGATATGGGAATCATCATCTGCCGATGCAGATGCGCGAGATGAGAAAGGCAGAGTTGAGCGCGTAAAGACGAGAGATTTCGCCCAAAAAGTTCCACTGCTCCATAGCTCTGACGTGTTACACAGTGGCAAGTCAACCGAGCATGAAAACAGAGCTGAGCATTGTGAGCGTAATGCACATTTTAAGAAAAAGTCATTTCCCGCCCTACGTGGTACCAAGTCAAATAGGCCGAGTGTGTGACACTCCATGTGCACTACCTAGTAGGGTGTTGAAGTCAATCGCATAATCGATGCATGGCGATGCAGACGTGGACAATTCTGCATCGATGCAATGGCAGACCATAATCGATTATAATAACAAAGGTTTTTGTTATTAGTGGTCCGCAGCGGTATTACGGGTGGTCCATGACATGCAATCAACTTTCACTACTGAAATCTTTTTTTCCCCTTTTTCAAAACATTTCCAGATGATTTGGGCATCTTTATGAATAATGTAAATATCCAAAAAGTAATACCAAAAAAATTCCCTCCCACACTGCTTAGTCTGGGTGGCGGACCCTGAGACAGAAGCAGTTAAAAACCCCTAGATTATATCATGACATTGCTTGGTGGTTGTCTGGCTGCGGCATACAGATGCAAGTTAAAATGAACATCCCGATGGCAACGATGCCAACAATCTGCATGCATTGTGAAGTAATGTAGAAAAATTGACGACATGCATCGTGACGCATCGAGATATCGTAATCGAATCGAATCGTGAGACCGGTGAAGGTTCACACCTCTACTACCTAGTGCGAAGAGAGACGTTAAGCTACAACTCCGGCTATTTCCTGACATGCATACTACTGCATAGAAAAGTATGATAAGAGCGCCTTACCTACCGGCAGTACGCGGCTCGGAACACAGCCCATGTGCGAGCTCACATTTGCTAAGTGAGGCAAACACGCACTTCGTGCGCAGCCAGAGTTGAGCATGTAAAGACAAGAGATTTTCCTTGTGAACCTTCCACTGCAGGCTCCGAGTTTTGGCACAGAATAAAGCTATACATTTTAAGACAGAAGGTGCGGGCCATAAAATCCCACCTCAGACTGTAGGCATTCCTGGCATAAGCCCTACCTTTCCGACGTGCATCGTCAAATGCGTGATCAACTATCGTCAGGCAAATCTAAGTAGCGTCCGATTCTGATTCCGATATTATCACGCATCCCTAATTTTTGTTCGCCTAAGTGCCGTAATGCGCAGCGCTACACCATTAGACCCAATGAGTTCATCACAAATGTAGGTTTTTTGTCTTCGTGATCCAGCTTCCGCTACAAGATTCTTGTCATTAGTCGATAGTCAGTCATATAGATCAGTTAGAGCAAGCAAATATATTCTTCTAAAATTTCTTTCACTAAAACAAGCCCAGAAAGGTATTTTCTGTGTAAAAAAAAAAATGAAATGGCTTAAAACACACGTTCAGCTTCAGTTCGTGACTTGTGGCCATGTGTCGTGGCTCTTCAGGCTCAAGCTGCTCTCCTCCTGGCTGGAGGCTCGCCTACAGGACGGCAGCGAGGAGGCTGCCACCCACAACGCGCTGGCCAAGATCTACATCGACAGCAACAACAGCCCAGAGCGCTTCCTCCGAGAGAACCCCTACTATGACAGCGCCACGGTGGGACGCTACTGTGAAAAGAGAGACCCCCATCTGGCTTTCGTGGCCTATGAGAGAGGGCAGTGCGACATGGAGCTCATTAAGGTCAGTAAATTCCCGTAACGACCTTTTCCTTGCGTGAAGGAGAAACCTTCGTGTCAGGGATGTGGGTTATGTGCTGATTCAGTGACTCATGGTCTACACTAGAGGCCGACCGAAATATTGTTTTTTTTTACGGCCGATATCAATACCGATTATTGCTAGTTAATGGGGCCGATAGCCGATATTTGGAACCAATATGAATAATAATAATAATTTTTACAAACACCAACAAAAAATGTATTTAAATAATTTTATTATTTATAAATGCTTAACATTTTTTCATTATTTTACTCTAACTTTAAATAATATTAAATAAAAATGTAATAACTTTATAAAACTTCAAATTGAACTGTTTTAGTAATTCCAAATGAAGCAGAGGAAGAAAGTGAAGCTGCTCAGCATTCTCTCCAATTAACCTAGATCTCGTGTGACTGTCGTGGGCGGGACATTGAATGAAGCAGCAAGTTGAGAGCAAACGGCACAGAGAGAAGAGACGGCAGTGGAGCCACCATCGGTGATGGTCAAAATGGAAAACCGATAACGATAATTGGCAAAAATCCCTAATATCGGCCCCAGATATTCGGCCCGGCCGACAATCCGTTGAGCCTTAGTCTACACACTATAGTGCCATTTATGAAATGATCACAACCTGAGATGAATCACAAACATGAGACCAAACTAGGGATGCACCGATCTGATACGTGGATCGAATATTGGTCTGATAATGACTCAAATAGCTAGATCGGGTATCGGTGGCATTGGGCAGATCTCTAGAGCCAATATGTAAATTATGTAAAAAAAAAACTCTGCAAGCCAATAAAACACACTGTTCTTATTTCTAGGAGTCATGTCTACAGTCTACAGTACTCAGAATCCATAATACATTCAAAAAACACCAATAGCAGTTGTCTGTGCCTTTTCATCCTCGTTTTACCACATTCAGGTACCACGTTATAGTGACACGTCCCAATATGATATGTTATAAATATTTACCCTACTCCAAAAACGTGTTTAAAGGCTTTTACTCTAATTCTCTAATTAAGAAAATGGAATTTACAATGAATCGGCTGTTTGTTGTTGTTGTTGTTGTTTTTGTTATAACTTTAGGTAGAATCTTAGACTAATTGTATCTGTTAATGTTCCCTAAATTGTTTAATTTAGCAGGGATTAAGCCACTAACAAGTTTGATTTAACATGCGGCTGCGCAAATAATGTACAGTCTGATTATTTCACTGTCTTGCGCTTTCGAAGTCCTTCCCAAACGATCGTCTCTGCTGCAAGATCTACTGCCCTGATAGCGTTTACTTACTTCTTAGAAAAGTAGCAGCGTTTGTGTTGATGCAGTAAACTGGAGAAGAATCACCGTCATTTAGAAATGAGATCCTGATTTTATTACAAAACATTGTGCAGCCCTAAAATGATTTTTTTATACTTGAAAATGACAAGAGCTTTATATACTTTTTTGTAATTCAGGGTTTATAGAGAAAGACTTTAGCACACTGATGAATCTGATGAAGCCTCGTAGGTTTTGATGTGAATCTACAGGAGCAGGTTTAGTTGGAAAAAGCCAGACATTTTTTAGCTCTGTGGACTGTACTCTGATTTTTAATGCCTTTGAAAGCTGGGGTGTGGGTGGAGGTTTAGCGGAATTGGAGGGTGTCAAGGCCCTTTGATCTAAGCAGGAAAGAACATTTCTGAATGCATCCTTCGCCAGAGAAACGTCATGGTCCAGTATAATTAGTTTATTATACTTTTTTTTTTTTAATCTTAAAATTACTTAAAATACTGTGCTTTAAAAATATATCTGGGCAATTACAGTTCTCACAATGTGCGATTTGTGTAGTGGAATTTAGACTTTATCAGCTTGTTTTACTGGTTGCTTACTGTTATCTGACTGTGATAATATTGTCTAATAAGTGTGTTTATGTAAAGATTTTAGGGATGCACGATATTTTCGTACTTGCATCTGCCGATGCCGATAAATCTGGAAGGAGTCGAGCGCGGGCAGAGTTGAGCGCGTAAAGACAAGATATTTTGCTCGCGAACGTTCCGCTGCGCGCTCCGAATTTCACCACAGAAATAACGCCATAGTTCTGACATTTCCAACACAGCGCCAAGTCAAGCGAGCGTGAAAGCAGAGTGGAGCGAGGGTAGAGCATTTCGAGTGTGGGGCACAACGTTTTAAGAAAAAGTCATTTCCCGCCCGGTGTAGCGTCAAAGAGGGCGTGTGCGACGCTCCATGTGCACTACCTAGTGCGTAGAGAGCCGTTAAACTACAACCCCGGCAATTTCCTCAGACGCTTACCGCCGCATTGAAAAGTATGATAAGAGCAACTTACCTACCATACTATTAAGTGCGGCAGTACGCGGCTCGGGACACAGCTCACGTGCAAGCTCGTATTGAGGCAAAGGCGCGATTAAAATTTTTCGCACGTGCACGCAGAGTTGAGCGCGCGTTTCCAATATGATTGCAGTTTTTCTCGTGCATCCCATTAAAGATTTTTTCTTTCGGAATGTGTACAGGTGGTCCAGACCGCACTGTCGGAAACGCAGGACCCGGAGGAAGTGTCTGTAACCGTTAAAGCATTTATGACTGCAGACCTGCCCAATGAGCTCATTGAGCTTCTAGAGAAAATTGTGCTTGACAACTCCATATTTAGTGAGCACAGGTCAGCCCCCGACACACACACACACACACACACACAGATCAGTGTACAGAAATCTCATCGCACTGTAATCTCCATGACGTTAATCCATCTCACACCAGTGTCACAATTTCTCACCCCGGCCCTATGTGTCTGTTTGTGGATGTGTGATTTTTTTTTTGCACGTAAACAGAAACCTGCAGAACCTGCTGATTCTCACAGCCATTAAAGCGGACCGCACGCGCGTGATGGAATACATCAACCGTCTGGACAACTACGACGCTCCAGACATTGCAAACATTGCCATCAGTAATGAACTCTATGAGGAAGCTTTCTCTATCTTTAAGAAGTTTGATGTCAACACCTCTGCTATCCAGGTAAATACACTGAACACACACACACACACACACACACATAGCTGCACAGACATACAGTAATGTCGCCGTACAAAACAGTCATTCAGACGCTCAATTCTTTACGCATGGGAAGTGGCACCGCGGTAAAGCTGGGTTATCGTTCGACATTCGCTCTAACATTCGCTTTACATTCTGATATGAATGTGAATCACGTTATACTATTTAATTTCCTTAACAACACCAGCGCTCCATCGTTCCTGATGGTTTTAGTGCCGCAGGATTAGGAACCGTCACAAAATTACGGAACTGCGTTAAAACATTTATTTTAGATGTTATTTTAATAATAAATAATTTGGCATATACAGATGGGTGTGTATTTATTTTGGTCATTTTGTAGACCAGTTTGGTTGAAAATGACCCCAAACTTCAGTATTTCTTCTTCTTCTTTCTTCTTTTTTCTATTTTATAATGTTATAGTGTAATCAATAGGAAAGAAGAAATATTTATATATTTAAACGATAATTTTTGAGAACAAATCATTTAGCATATACATGTGTGTGTAATTATTACATTGTTTTAATTAGGAAACAGTATTTAAATCAAGCATTTCCTTAAGCATAACAATAATCTCAGTCACGTATTCAGACATTTTTAAAAGAATTGTTTTATGTTTAAGAAAAGACTCAGAGACTGTATCGGATTTATATCGTATCGGCAGATATCCAATGTACAATATCGGTATCATATCGGACATAAAAAAGTGGTTTCGTGCCATGTCTAATAATAATAATAATAATAACTCTGGTGACCGAATGAAATAATAAGCTATTAAGAAATATCTTAATCTTAAGAAATAAGACATAGTTGTACAAGTAAAAAAAAAGAGCACTCTGCAAATCCAAACAAGGCAAGGCTTCCAGTTGTTTTGCAGAAGTTCATAGTCATTTCTCCACTTATTTTATTTTTATTTTTTGGCCCAGCCACCCCACCCCCCCTCTTTGGAGGACAACTTTATTTTTAATGACAGTTTCATTTACAAAACTTTAGTGAAGCTGTACCTCACCCACATACCCTTAACCAAGACATGACAAAACCAAAAAAAACAAACAAACAAAAGGAAGAGAGAGACTTAACAGAACACAGACACAGAAGTGGATGGACAGACAGATAGACAGAAATACGGTGTATGTATATTTGTATCAAATAAGTAGGTGATGTGTGGGTATGTTGGGAATTAATAAGATTAATTAATTAAGAGATTTAAGTTGGAATGGAATGGAATGTATGTGTTTGTTGAGAGTTAGTTCACAGGCAAGTCTAAATGGGTGATAAAAGAACCCCAGACTTCTTGGAAATGCGGAAATTGATGCTGTAATGTTATTTTTTCCATTATGTGTTCTCTGAGGAGGTTTGACCACTGCATGATGTTTAGTGTGCTTCTAGTTTTCCACTTTAACAGGATTGTTTTTTTGGCAATCGCCAAGGCAACAAGTAGAGGTCTGAAATTTAGGATTGGTTGATTTATTGTTGAGTGGTCACCAAGCAGACAGAGGGATGGGGATAGTGGAATACTATGATCCATAATAAAAGAGATTGTGTTGATGTCTTTTTGCCAAAAGTGGTGTTGGGGGACACGACCAGATTGAGTGAAAATAGTCATCTACAGTTTTTAAAGTACAATGTGAACAAATATCACGGTCTATAAATCCCATCTTGTGCATTTTGTGCTAGGTGATGTGTGCTCTGTGGATCACCTTATATTGTATAAGTTGAAGATTAGTGTTATTAGTCATTGTGAAGGTGTCTCTCAGATTTGGAGCCAGAATTCATTATCAGGAGTAAATGACAAATCTTTTTCCCAGGCTTCGATTGGAATGGAAATCATTGAATTTGCTGTAGATATTAGTTTATATAATTTTGAGAGATTTTTTTTTTATTTGTTATTTTGAGTATTTCTTCTGCTAAATGGGATGACTGTAGATTGTTGTTAGAAAGACTGATCTTATGATATCATACATACATCATACATATGAGTAAGTTGTGGAAAAGTGATAAAGCTGCTGTTATGGAATAGGTGTTCAAGATGTGTGATGCCCTTTAGTTTCCATGCATTAAAGAAAAGTGGCATATTATGCCATATTAGAGTGTGTTTGCAAGGTTTCATATTTACGTTAAAAATTTTGTTGATTTTCCACCAGGCTGTCAAAGTTGTTGAGATTACAGTGTTATTAAAACAACTGTGGTGTTTTAGAGCAGTGCTAAGAAACGGTAGGTCCGCAAGTAAAACTTCTTTACATTCTGACTGTTCTATTTCTAACCAGGTTATTCTGTTGGTTTGGATGTATCTAGTTGCCGATATATTGTAGCTGACTTGCTAAATAATCATTTTCAAAGTTTGGTGTTTCTAATCCTCCTTGTGTTTTTTGTTTCTGTAATGTAGCTAGTTTGATTCTAGGTGTTTTGTTTTTTCAATAGAACTTGTTAATTATTGAGTTCAGTAAGTTGAACCATCTAGTGGTTGGTGCAGTTGGTGTCATTGTGAACAGGTAGTTAATTTTAGGTAATATAAACATTTTTACTGTTGCAATTCTGCCAATTAATGATAAGGGAAAGATTATCCAGCGGTTCAAATCATCCTTTGTTTTTTATTAAGGGACTGAAATTTAAGTGGAACGATTCAGATGGGTTTGCTGAAATATTTACGCCTGGAATTTCAAAGGGTAGGTTTTGAAGGGTATTGTGTAGTTTATCGCCAATTATAGGTAGAATTACTGATGTTATGGGTCGGTGGAAGGAATACTTCGAAGACCTCCTCAATCCTACCGACACGCCTTCCAGTCAGGAACCAGAGTATGGGGACTTGGGGGCGGACTCCCCTGTCTCTGGGGCAGAGGTCACTGAGGTGGTTAAAAAGCTCCTCAGTGGCCGGGCCCCGGGGGTGGATGAGATCCGTCCGGAGTTTCTTAAGGCTCTGGATGCTGTAGGGCTGTCCTGGTTGACACGCATCTGCAGCATTGCGTGGACATCGGGGGCAGTGCCTCTGGATTGGCAGACCGGGGCGGTGGTCCCCCTCTTTAAGAAGGGAGACCGGAGGGTGTGTTGCAACTATAGGGGGATCACACTCCTCAGCCTCCCTGGTAAGGTTTATTTGGGGGTCCTGGAGAGGAGGGTCCGCCGGATTATCAAGCCTCGGATTCAGGAGGAGCAGTGTGGTTTTTGTCCTGGCCCTGGAACAGTGGACCAGCTCTATACTCTCAGCAGAGTCCTGGAGGGTGCATGGGAGTTTGCCCAACCAGTCTACATGTGTTTTGTGGACTTGGAGAAGGCATTCCACCGTGTCCCTCGAGGAATCCTGTGGGGAGTGCTCTGGGAGTATGGGGTGCCGGGCTGCCTTATAAGGACTGTTCGGTCCCTGTCCGACCAGTGTCAGAGCTTGGTCTGCATTGGCGGCAGTAAGTCGGACTCGTTTCCAGTGAAGGTTGGACTCCGCCAGGGCTGCCCATTGTCACCGATTCTGTTCATAACTTTTATGGACAAAATTTCTAGGCGCAGCCAGGGCGTTGAGGGTGTCCGGTTTGGTGACCTCAGGATCAGGTCTCTGCTTTTTGCAGATGATGTGGTCCTGTTGGCTTCATCAGATCGAGACCTCCAGCTCTCACTGGAGCAGTTCGCAGCCGAGTGTGAAGCGGTTGGGATGAAGATCAGCACCTCCAAATCCGAGGCCATGGTCCTCAGCCGGAAAAGGGTGGAGTGCTCTCTCCGGGTCGGGGAGGGGATCCTTCCCCAAGTGGAGGAGTTTAAGTATCTCGGGGTCTTGTTCACGAGTGAGGGACGGATGGAGCGGGAGATCGACAGGCGGATCGGTGCGGCGTCAGCAGTGATGCGGGCGCTGCACCGGCCTGTCATGGTGAAGAAGGAGCTGAGCCAGAAGGCAAAGCTCTCAATTTACCAGTCGATCTACGTTCCTACCCTCACCTATGGTCATGAGTTGTGGGTAGTGACCGAAAGAACGAGATCGCGAATACAAGCGGCCGAAATGAGTTTCCTCCGTAGGGTGGCTGGGCTCTCCCTTAGAGATAGGGTGAGAAGTTCAGCCATTCGAGGGGGACTCAGAGTAGAACCGCTGCTCCTCCGCATCGAGAGGAGCCAGATGAGGTGGCTCGGGCATCTGGTCAGGATGCCTCCTGGACGCCTCCCTGGGGAGGTGTTCCGGGCATGTCCCACTGGGAGGAGGCCCCGGGGAAGACCCAGGACACGCTGGAGAGATTATATCTCTCGGCTGGCCTGGGAACGCCTTGGGATTCCCCCAGAAGAGCTGGACGAAGTGGCGGGTGAGAGGGAAGTCTGGGTTTCCCTGCTTAGGTTGCTGCCCCCGCGACCCGACTCGGAACAGCGGTAGCAAATGGATGGATGGATGGATGGATGGATGGTTTCTACCTGTAAGGTTTCATTATGACTTCCCTCATTCCTCTCTCGTCACCTCCACGGCAGTGTGGGACGGTGGCAGGAGATGTGCAGAGCAGCGTACTGTATAAAATTAACACACACACACTCACAGCCTCACACGTCTCCATAGTACCTCCTCCAGCGAGAGCTGATTCAAAAGATCTTGCACAGAATCCCTGTGTGACATGTTTGGTCTTTTTCATCATGTCATAGTGACCGGTCCTCCCTGGTTTAGTCCAATACATGCTGTTATTCATCACTATATTCATCTCACCATATTCCTATTTTCCTCTCTGTCTTTGGAATTAGGCGTGCAATAACACAGTGTTACTGTCGTGTTTGGATTTTCTCTTTCACCTTCTTCTTCTCATTATTGTCATTATTATTATATTAAAACAAATTATGCAACTGTAGAGACTTGAAACTTTAGTTATGTAGCAAATACTTCCTCAGGCAAGCAATGCCAGCCAGGTCCGCCTCTGGGGGGCGCTACATCGGAGTCAGGTTTCGGCAAACTTGCGATTAATTCGTGGCAAACTGTGGAGTTTTTCAGAATAGGTTGTCTCAAGTTTGCCATTGTCAGCCACTATTGGCAAACCTGCAGCAACGTTCTGGCAAAAATGATAAATTGCGAATAGTAATAAATATTTTTGCCGAAAACAGTTAACCAGTAATGATAAACTTGTAGTGAAGTTTTGGTGGCGAATTTGCTAGGTGCAGATGTTTTCCACAAATTTTGCCACAAATCCAAATTTGCATGTGAAAATAGAACCTTGCTGCAAATTTGCCGTAAAGGTTAACAGCAACTGGTTTCAAGAAGCCTTAACATTTTGTAAGAGGTACATAGAAGGTAAATATATAAATCAACTATAAATATAAACTTTAAGTTAGAGGTAGAAAATGAAAATGTGCAATTTTTGTTACTTCACGGACTTCGTTTGTTGGCAATGACTACATGGGCTACTCATGCTCGGACCCCACTAATTGCTACTTATGGCTATATTTATAATTTTTTTATTATTTCTATGTAAATAATGAGTGTAGACTTAGTAAATGTATTATTTACACTGCCCTTTAGGTTAAAACAACAGCAGGAGTTGGACTGGGTCTCTTCTTATCAGTTTCCCACGAGGGAAGGATGTACAGTATGAAATGTGTTCTCTTGCTGCATTACTCTTACCCTCCCTTATTCCCTCATCCAGTGAGCGTTGTGTTTTCTGATGAGTGTTATGCAATTTCAGGAGCCAGCGACCTGCCGAGTCATCTAACTCCCACTCGTCATTTTTTTCATGATTGAGCTATCTCTCTCGCGCTCCCTCCCTCCATCCCTCCCTCCCTCCATACGCACATTTGTGGACTCCTGTCTGTTCTGTTACTACCCACAAAAGAGAAGAAATTTTATCCTGTTTTTTCAGTATAAATTGTGCAAGTCATCAAAAGTCAGTGTTCTTACTTTTTGGTATCAAAACATTTTATTGAAAACAGTTCAGTTTGATCATACAATGCTTCACTCAAAAAAAATAAAGTAGCAGAAATGAGCTCTTTGGGACGATGCCATTGGAGAACCATTTTGCACTCCATAAAACAAACCTTCCATGGGATGGATGAACCCCAGAGTCAGAAGAACCTCTAGAACATTACAAATCATTCAGTGGTTCTGTAGCACACTTCTTTTATGGAAGCATTCACACTAGCAAAGGACTAGAGCTTGGCTGATATATTGGCTCGCTGGTTTTACCGACCGATACGAGTTACTTACAGATAAACTACCTATAACAACCAACAAATAACAGTCTGAAACACAAAGACAAACACTGGATCCTTCGACCTAGTTTGACTACTTTTCTGTTATACTTCAGTAAATCACTCCCCAAATGTTGAAATTGGTATTAATCTTAAAAATTCCAATATATGATGTCTTGTCTTAAATTTGTCCTTAAGAAAGTTTAAAATGTATATTATTCAGCTGTAGAATGGATGAAAACTCAGTGAGTTACTGTTTTGCACAAACTGGCAGGCAAGAAAAATTCGACCGCCTGAGGAAACATTGGAGAAAAATTGTGGAACTGCCTAAGAACGACTGTTGGATGAAACTGATATTTAAGAGGGTATATTTTAGCGGATCTCAGTCTTTCTGAAATGCACCCCTTTCTGTTGTGTTAAATAAATATAATGTCATTACATAAATAAAAATACATGAAGACTACACAGGGAAGCAGACAGTGAATTTTTTTATACTAGTGGGTCGACACTGATCGCATTTGTTGTCGTTTGTTCGCATAAAATAAAGTTCTCCTCTCGTCTACTCAGTCACAGGACGGCACGCTTTTTGGACGTCTTCCCATCCGTGCGAGAGGCGAGGACGAGTCGCAGGTCAGTGCCGAAACTGGGTCTACGGGCAAGGGGATACAACGCCCCATACGATGCCTCGCCACTGCAGCTGCTGCCCGCCCTGCGACACTGGCCCCTGCTGACCTGGCACGCCGCCCGCAGGGCCTGGTACGAGCGGATGGACACCTTGCGGTGCTGTGAGGGCCTGGTTTCGGGAGGAAGGCCGCCTCGCTCAGCCAGCGCCTCGAAGGCCAGTTCCAGGTTCTGACCGTTTTTGGCCGAGGTCTCGATGAAGGCGCAATCACCCCCCAGCGCTCGCAGTGCCTCAGCACATGACACGGCGTGTCGCTCGGGGGGAAGGTCCGCTTTGTTGGCACACACCACCACTGGCACGGCTGATACAGATCTGGACTTTTGGACCAGGGCGCTTTTGGCGGCACAGATTTCTGAGCGCAGGGCACACACCTCGTCAAAGGAGCTGCGGTCGTCCAGGCTGAATACAAGCAAGAAGATGTCACCTGTGAGAGGAGAACAAGGAAAGAATAAAAGATTTAGAATTCTGGCTCCAAATTATCTGGAGATGGAGATGCTCTTAACCTTCCTTATAATTTTTTTTACAGTTCTGGTCCAGTCTTTTTTTCTTTTTTCATATAATTTTGTTTCCCTGCTTTCATGTAGTTTTTTCAGTCATTCTATATGTGTGTATTTCTTTCTTTCGTTTTATTTTAAGTGTTTAGCAATTATTTAGAGACCCTGTAGAATGCGTGAATTCTGGACAGTAATATTCATTAATATTAGTACTGGATATTAGTATTTCTTGACATTAGTATTATGGTATATTCTGAAATGCAGTGCCTCTGCATATTCTGTATATTTTTTCCGGGCAATTTAAATGTAAATAATATTAGACATTTTGGATATTCATATTACTGAACAATCTGTATATTAATATTACCGGAGATTCCGCATATTATTATTTATGGACATTAGTATTTCCAGACATTCTGAATATTAACTGTATTTCTCCCTAACCCTATACTTATTTATTTTTCTCACTTTGCAAGTATTTTTGATTTTTTCATATATTTTTGCTTTCTTTCAATTTGTGATTTTTTCCCATGTTCTTTTTATACTTCTCCCTTTTTCTTTAAGCGTTAAGCACCTATTTAGAACAGCTGTACAGAGCATGCATTCTGGACATTCTGAACATGAACATAGATGTATTTTGCTCTTATTCTTTTCTTTCTTCCTTTCTTTTGTTTTTTGTTCCTTTCTTTTCCAATCTTTATTTCTTCTCATTTGCTAATATTTTGTTTTTTATTTATTCACTTATTTATTTGTTTGTTTTTTAATTGTGTTTCCTTTAACTGTTTAGCATCTATTTAGTAAACCTGTATAGAACATGCATTCTGGATATTAATATTTGTGAACTTGACGGACAGTTCGCGGTGTAAATGAAGCTCTCCGGGACCTCGTACGCACCGGTGAGGATGGAGAGCCTGCGCTTGGCTGGAAACTCCCTCTCGGCGGCTGCGTCCAGGACGTCCAGCTGATACGCCTCTCCGCGAATGTGGTAGAGTTTCCGGTGGAAGTCCTCGCGCGTGGGCTCGTAGTGTTCGTGGAAGCCCTCGCGCAAGAAACGGCGCACGAGGCACGTTTTCCCCACGCGCCGCGCGCCCAGCACCACCACGCGCCGGCAGTTCCGCGCCTCCGGTGTGTCAGCGCGCAGCGCGAGCGTCTCCGGTTCCTGCATCTTCTTCTTCATCTTCTTCTTCTGCTCCGTCTCCCGGTGCTGGAGCATCAGCCTCAGCATCCCGATCCCGGCTTTGGAGATGGCGCTGAGACGGACACCGGAGCCGCCACCGCCGCCACTGCCGACGCTCACGTGCTGCCTCGCGCTCTTATATGCCAGGAGAAGTTTGGAGGCGCGTGGCACCGGCGGTGATGGAACGGGGGAATCCGAATCAGGCGTGGAAACGTTCGGTTTATTCGTCTCCATCACGCAAAGACTCTCTAACCGAGACCGAAGCGTGAACGTCGAAAGTGAAACGCAACGGCGCTTCTCCGGTTTTTTCGCGTCTTTTATACACCGAGTCGCGCGCGTCATCGTCGCTCCGCCTCGAGAGAGTGATTGACAGGTATACCTGTTGCCCGGGAACAAAACGTCTCCTAACCGGTGCGGCGGATTTTCACGTTATTATTCACGGAGACACGGGGACACGGAGGTTGTTGTTTTTTTTGTTTTGGAGGGAGAGGGATCTGATTTCTCACGTCATTATAACTGGTCTGAAAATTAAACATAAAGACAAGTAAAAAAATCATAAAAATGATAAAGTAAAAGAATGTACTTTAAAATAACTATTTATTAGACTAGTGAAGTAGAGTAAATATACTTGCCTTAGCCTATATAAATCTAATAAAGTCAATAAAAAAGAGAGACAGAAACTTTATACCATATGGGAAAGAAATGTGAGGTTCTTTCTTTCTTTCCTTCTTTTCTTTATTTCTTTCTATTTCTATGACTTTTTAAATTTATTTTCTTTTTTGCTCCTGTTTCATCAACTGCTATTCTTTTTCTTTCTCTTTCACCAATTCTTTCTTTCTTTCTCGACTTCAAATTGATACATGTCGTGGGTTAAGCCAATATTTAGCTGCAAATACCCTTTTCTCCCTTAAAACATTCATTTCTTTATTTCACATTAAAATGTATATATTTATCAGATTAATAATTGTTTCTCATATTTCCTAAAGGCTCTGAATTGTTTTGGTATTTGGCAATCAAGTACATTTTTGAGCCCTGTAGTAACATTATACCAGCAATGTTCCTGAAACGCTGTTTGCTTTATGAGACATTTATTTGCTAATTTATGTATTTATTCTAATTTCAGGACGAACGTAAATAGAAATATGTTGTGAATATGTATCGCATTGTAATAATTAATCTTAAGGCATCCTGCTAATTCGACATGCTAACATGCTAGCGGTCCCGCCTCCTGCGCTGCGCGTCCGTTGTCATGGTAACGTGAGCACGAGGACGCGCCGCCAAGACGTTCGTTATAAACAAACGCAAAACACGCAAGAAAAACCCTTAAAATCTGGTCATGTTCCAGTAGTTTGGGATTTTGTAATGTTGCTTGGTGTCAAAGAAATTTAACTTTGACACAAAAGACAATTTTCGTCCCTAAAGTCAGAGTTGCGGAGTGAGATCGACATCATGACGGAACATCAGCCGAGAGAAGAAGCAGAAACTACAGGTACATTCAATAATTCATTCTACTTCACATTTGAGTAAAAAGTGAAACTCTACTTCTTCTGTTCTAAAGGCTACATCCTCTTTTCTCTCAAGATCTCTCCCACTTTTCATTTCTGACAGTCAAAAAGAAACTGTGACGGTTCATATTCCCTTTCAACACATGTTAAAAGTTTCAATAACATGACACATGTTAACACACATGGTCCTGCTGCTATAACATGGCAAATATCCAACCCTGGTGCCATAATGTGGTAAATACCCAAATATTGCACCATACCAAAGAATTTAACAAATATAACAACTTAAGCCAGCAGTGCACTTAGTGTTGCCCGTGGTGGACAAACTACACAATGACCACACTCATAACATAACTCAAAGAGCCATCTTCTGTTTTCCTTTGTCTTTTTAATTGTCATTTATCAACCATTATACTGTAAGTCTCAAAACTAGCCCATGCGGGCCAACGGCATCTTGACACAGATTCATTGGTTGGTCACTAGTGTCCAGGGTGACTCGGATCAGCTGTTTTTGTGTGCGGTCGTCCCTGTCGTAACGCCTCACTGGGACATCCGGTCTAACCTGGTTTCTCCAATATTTAATGTGTGTGTTATGCATTCTCATATCTGACATCTGGGGCATGATGACATACCAACCAAAAGCATTATTCAACACACGACACTAGCATTAAATTGGCAAAAAAAATAAATGCAGACCTTCACATTTGTCGGTGTGAAAACCAGGTCGCCTCAATTAGTACTAATTAGGAGACATTAGACACATTAAAAGTACTAATTAAAAGCATAATGAGGTAAATTGTAATTAGTTAAGTGTTAGTCAGGACAGCTGGGACAGTTTGAAGCCAAGTGTAAGATCATTTCAACATCACACTAGTGCGAGGACTGGTTATCTGCCACATTGTGGTGCCAGGTTTGGTATTTGCCACATATTAGCAACAGGATTGGGTAATAGTCATGTAATGTGCCAGGGTGGGACAGTTGTCATGTTCTGATACCAGACTCAGGTATTTGCCATGCTAAGGTGCCATGTTTTGGGTAGTTGTCATGTTTTGGTGCCAGTGTTATATATTTGTCATGATATCATGCCAGGGTTATATAATTGCTATGTAATCATGCTAGTATTGTATATTTGTCATGTTATGGTGCCATGTTTTGGTATGTATCACATTATGATGCCAGGATCGTGTCATGGTGCCAGGCTTTGGGTATTTGGCTATTACCTGCAGTAGTTTAGAATAATTTGAGGTTATGAATTGGCAGAATGGACTGGTGGCCTTGTGAAAAGACAAAAAGAAACAGGCAAAAAGAAATGGTGTAGGCATGGGGGGATGTGGACACACTGACCTATATGCTGCGCTGTGAAGTGAGTGTGATTTACGTACAGTGTGAGAGAGAGGGTTGTGTTGTGCTGTGCCAGTTTGTGAGTTTGCGATTGTGAGACGTCATGACCCAGTCACTTGCTGCATTTACCAATTTCCTGCAGTGCTTTTGTCAAAAGCAGGTGTGTGAAGACAGGTGTGTGTGTGTGTACGTGACTCTGCATGACAAAACCAGTTGCTTGTCGCAAGTTTTCAAAATTGAGTTATTATGTTTTCATGAAAAGGCATAAATCAACCTTCAAAATGATACCTATATCGATTGAATGGGACGACATATGACTGAGATATCAACATTCAAAGGAGTCGGGTTTCTCCTGTCACGCCAAGTGAGAAACGGAGAAATCTGCCTTTGAAGTTGACTATCGCCGTATCACTCACAGACGCTTGGTGCGGTCGCGGCTACGTTTGCATTTACGGTAGCCTACGCTGCATTCACAGCCACACGGATAGCCTACCTGCGTTAGGTTAACTGAACTCGGGAGACGGAGATGGATTCCAGAGAAATATCTGGTCAACCAGTGGATTTACCGTAAATATTGAAGTAGAGCGGTCAAAACAGAAACTTTTAACATTCTGCTGGAATTGAATTCCTCACTTCAAGAAAGGATGGAAAGGGTAAGTTTTCCAGCCAAATTTATTCACAACAGTACAGTATAGACCTTCCACTGTTTCAAAACACTAAAAACAAAAAATCCAAAATGTTACCCCACGCGACATAAACGCTCGTTTTTCTCGGAAACCTCCGTTGCGACAAGCGACTGGTTTTGCCGTGGAGGGTCACATATTTATTTACAAGTTTACATCAGCAATTTGACAGTTTGACAGACATGAGCGTCACCTGCCGTCTCCCTCTGAAGCTTCATGTCTGCTCTGCCGGCTCCGCAGGGTCTACGAGCCTCTATAGACGCATACGATAACTTTGACCCCATCAGTCTGGCTCAGGACCTGGAGCAGCACGAGCTCATCGAGTTCAGACGCATCGCCGCCTACCTCTACAAGATCAACCAGCGCTGGGCCCAAAGCATCCAGCTGTGCAAGAGAGACAAACTCTACAAGGTACATAGACATTGATTTATCATTCAGTCATACATTATAACATTCAAGGGTTAATAATAACATGACGCCAGCGTTGGGGAGGAACGGAATACATGTGCTGACGTTACGTATTCAGATTACAAATGATGGTAACTGTATTACGTTACAGTTTAAATAGATGGGAATAAACTTTATACTAAAGAACTCGTTTAGAATCTGGAAGCAGCTCAGGAAATCCTCTAATGTGCTGTCTGCTGGTATTTATACCCCCATTCATCAAAATCATGTACTCCCCCCGGTCAGACAGATAATGCCTTTTCTTTTTGGAAGGAGAGACGGCTTCTGATGCTCAGAGACCATTATGTTAATAATAATAATTGCCCCTCATTTGACCAGTTAAAGCAGGGGTGTCAAACTCAAATACACGGTGGGCCAAAATTAAAAACTTGGACAAAGTGGCAGGCCAGCCTTGATATTTATTGAAAAAATGTCTACAGTCGAGGAGGTTTTGGCTTCTCTTCACATACAACGATGAACCTTTTCATACGTTTTGCTTAAACATTGAATTTGGAACAAGCAGAGGTTAATGCTGTAAACACATGTGAAATCAACTGTCAAATAAAAGACATCTGTGGCATTCATTTCTTAAATAAAATGAAAAGAAAAAAGAGCAGAGCATTCTGGGATTTGTAGTAGTAGCGGTGCATGCGCTGTCTACCGGCGAGCCAGCTCTACTAGATATTTGGCATTATCTTGTGGGCCAAATATAATTCCACCTGAGTTTGACATCTGTGAGTTAAAGGAGAAATTTGACCGTCCTTCTAGCCATTTATTTAGATATCTGCAGGTCAGGCAGGTTTGCCAGTCAGTGCATCCCAGAATATAAAACACTGTCTGCTGCATCAGAAATGTGCGAACTCTTGCTTGCCCCTCCAGATGCAAACCATCTCGTATCAAAATTTGGGTCTTTATTTTCTACAAAAAAGAAGTGCTCTACTCTTCATCTGAAAGAATCCTGGTCTAGTGAACTACGCCTGAAGAATGGAAGCCTAGCCTGGAAAGAATTGGAGACCGTTCCATCAATGTTAGACATCAGTTGATTCACTTTGTGGTTTTGGGGGGTTTTTTTCGTTTAATTTTTAGTTGTGTTCTTTAATCGAAACTTTCAAAATCAAATATTTAAAATAAAAAAAAGATGGTAATCGGAATACAGTTACATTGTTAAAAATCATGGATGACATGACAGTATTTTTCTGTTTCACATGTTTATCCTCTCGCTAATAAATTTGCCAATTCCATTCATTACCGAAAGCCCTTCAGAACACGCAACCAAAAATTCTAAGGTAAGTTGCCGCAGTCACACAATGGAGGAGTCAGAGCTGGAGCCAGCCCGGGCAGAAACTCATTTTTGTCTTGGAAATTCAGACAACACACGCAGTTTGCGATAGTTATTAATAACTCCCTTTAACTTACAGAAACCATACACATAGAGTCAGAATTAGAGATGTCACGATACCACTTTTTAAATGTCCGATACGCTATAAATCCGATACAGTCTCTGAGTCTTTTTTCAAACATAAATTAATGCTTCAAAATGTCTGAATACATGACTGAGATTATTCTGTTATGCTTAAGGAAATGCTTGATATAAATACTGTTTCCTAATTAAAACAATGTAATAATTACATACACATATGTATATGCTAAATGATTTGTTCGCAAAAATTGTTCATTTAGACATGTAAATATTTCTTCTTTCTTATTGATTCCACTATAACATTATAAAATTGAAAGAAAATTGATTGAAAATGAAGAAATACTGAAGTTTCAGGTCATTTTGAACCAATTTGGCCTATAAAATGAGCTGCTTTTGCAGAGAACTACATTTCCCACAATCCCCTGCGTGCCCCCCAGACGGTATCGCATACGCGTCACAATGAAGCGTTGGGCAGGCGTTACAGAATAAACGATGGAAAGTTCATTAAGACCACCCAGATCGTACACAGCAACTTGCATTTCAGCTCTGTTTTTACATTTTCAGTGAACTGTAGAATATGTGTAGTAGGGCTGGGTTCCGAAAATCGATTCACCGATCAATATCGATTCTCGTTCGAAAAATACGATATCGATTCGAAAATTCGCCGCTCGATCTTTTCCTGCGGCTATGCACTACTTCTCGCGACCGCGCAAGAAGAGCTATAAAAACGTGAGACCGGCGAAACCGAAACCAAATAGAGCCATGGCTGAAGCTGCTCCGCTCAAATCACCGTCTGGCCTAAAGGCCGATGTTTGGCAACACTTCGGTTTTAAAACAAGTTATTTTATAACCAAGCAAAACTAGTATTGACGCAGAGAAATCTCTAAATAAATCGATATCGAATCGAATCGAGAATTGAATCGGATCATGACCTTGTGAATCGGAATCGATTCAGGAAATCAGCGACGATACCCAGCCCTAATGTGTAGTATCGCAATATATCGTGATATAATCATATTGTGACCCATGTATCGCGATACGTATCGTATTGTGAGGTCTTTACCAATACCCATCGCTAATTTAGCCTTTCAAACTCAAATTCAAACTCTCCATAAGCATCTCTTCTGCCCCCAAATGTGGCCAGTTAAAAAAGAAGCCTAAAAACATTCAAAATCTAACACAAGAGTTTCAATTTGTAATATTTCTACTTATAATTTAATTCCTTTCATTCTTCCTGCCTTTTGCTTTATTTCTTTTTTACTTAATCAAATTTTACCATAAATGGACTTGAGTTACCTAAGGTTTGGGTTCCCTGCTGGGTTCCGAATGTTGTTAAGTGAAGAACCGGTCTTACCGTAACAGACAGTCGAAAGAAAGAGGGAACAAAAAGGAATTATGTCTTCTCTTATTTTCTCTTTCTCTCACTCTCTCAGGATGCAATGCAGTACGCAGCGGAGTCGAAGGACAGCCAGCAAGCCCAGGAACTGTTGCGCTGGTTTCTGGACGAGGGCCGGCGTGAGTGTTTCGCTGCTTGTCTCTTCTCCTCCTACGACCTGCTGGCTCCAGACGCGGTGCTGGAACTGGCCTGGAGACACGGGCTCATTGACTTTGCAATGCCTTACTTCATCCAGGTTATGAGAGAATACCTCACCAAGGTGGGTCCACCAGAGACGCGCACACTTAAAGAGGCCTTAGTGTCTGATAGATGACGTTTTTCTTCACCCCGATTTGGTGGATTGCTACTTTAAAAAACTGTAGTTCCATAATTGTCTTCCCTCTTCTACAGGTGGATGAATTAACTGGACAAGTTAAGGTCACTGACACTTTATTCTCTCTCTCTATTTCTCATTCTTTCCGAGGTATAGCATGTAGTGAGTGCACTTACTGATCCCCACATGTCCCTAACCCGCCTCATTGTCGTCTTTATAGTTATAACACAACTTGGAGAGCACTCTGCGTTCATAGGTTTGTAGGACGTTGAGATTTAGAAATGTAGTTGTTCCTTTTTTACTCATGCGACAGTCTGGAAATAACCGATTGTTGAGTATGCTTTGTTTTAAAGACACTTTTTAAACAAATATCCATTCGTTGGATAATAGAGTTAAAGGTATATTTTGAGTTTTTCTTCCTCCAACATAATATTCCAGAACACTTAAGGAAACCTGTAAATTAAAACTAGGGATGCACGATGATATCGAAATCATATCGGAATCAGAGGCGTCCAAAGTACACACGTTCTTCACTCATGTAGAAGTATAGATACATGTATTTTAAAAGATTCCACTAAAAGTTGAAGTATTGACTCGACCTCTTTACTCAAGGTAAAGTGAGAAGTACAGGCTCTAAGTATAAAAGTATAAAGCACCCTTGCGAAGGACAAAACCAGCATTTTAGGGCAAAGCTGACTGGACTTCATGTCCAAGCGTTATGTAGAGCGCAAGCAGAGAAAAATAAAGCCACAGGAATACATGAAGCTTCATTGATCATTACCATCATTATACATGATGATCGCCTCTATCCTAAACACATCATACAACAAATATTATAGTGCCGTAAAGAGCGCGGTATAAACTCAACTCAACTGAACCAAATTTCATTAAACTAAGTCTCATTCTGCCACCGTTATCACCATATCGTCCCCCCCGAGTTGCCGTCTGGTTTAAGTTTCTCTCTCTCTCTCTCTCTCTCTCTGTCTCTCTCTCTCTTTATCGTGTTGTGCGTTATATGCAAAGACGAATACACCAATGGGATTGTCTTTCCTGTGGGTGTTTAACGATTTTAAGCCTCAGTGAATCAGTCAAGTGGTCTGGTTGGCACACATTGTTGATACGGAATAGGTAAAATGCAACGCAAAATGGCCTAATAAACGTCATTTCAATTAAACCAAACGAGAGTAATGAGCCTAAGGAGTAGAAAGTACAGATAATCATGCTAAAAATGTACGTAGTAAAAGTTAAAATTTGCCACAAAAATAAATAGTCAAGTAAAGTACAGATACCCGAAAATTCCACTTAATAGAGTAATTAAGTATTTGTTCTTCTGATCTCTGATCGGAATCGGCCGATAATTGTTTCCTTTTTAAGTCACGGTAGGTAAGGTGCTCCTATCATACTTTTCTATGTGGTAGTATGCAACTCAGGAAATAGCCGGGGTTGTAGCTTAACAGCTCTCTACGCTCTAGGTAGTGCACATGGAGTGTCACACGCCCCCTATTTGACTTGGTAGACCACATAGGGCAGGACGTGACTTTTTCTTCAAATGTTGTGCACTACGCTGGAAATACTCCGCCCTCATTCGCCTCTGCTTTCACGCTCGCTTGACTTGGCGCTGTGTTAGAAATGTCAGATGCTGTTTTTGTGCCAAAATTCTGAGCGCGCAGTGGAACTTTGGCAAGCAAATTATCTTGTCTTTACGCGCTCAACTCTGCCTTCCTCGTTTATCAGCATCGACAGAAATACGCATGAAAAACATCGGATATCGGCATTAGCCAATAATTCCCATATTGTGCATCCCTAATTAAAACCCTTTTATAATGGAAGCTGAGGGGAAGACTGGCTCTACAATGGAAATGAGCAGTCTGCTTTGAAACTACAGTCAAACATTTTGCATAACACACTCTAATGAGTCCCCAAGAGTTATATTTCAAAATGACATGTAAATCCTCCTCTCATTATGTTAATGGATAAATATAAGTTGTTTCATTAGGTTCACAGTGTAAATGGATGAAATGAAATGATCTGAGTTTACTCCCCAGTTACTCATTCATCAGTTTACACACCTCCTGCATATTTCATATAAATAATTTAATAAGGCTCATGCCTTATTTACTGTATTTTGTATCTTAAATATGACCAATTAGTTGTTTATCTTGCACATTCACATTATTCAAACTAAACTTTGTCATTTCCACTATATACAAGTACATAGAGAGACGAGATGCCGTTACAGCGTAAAAACAGAAGCCAAAAAAGGATTGATCTTTCACATTATCGTTATTCCCTGTAGGCTTAGCCTTCCTTTTTGGGGGAGTTAGTGGCGTAACGGTAGGGTGTTCACCCCCGTGATCAGAAGGTCGCAGGTTTGAATCCAGGACCGGTAAAGTTACCACTGAGGTACCCATGAGCAAGGTACCGTTCCCAAGCACTGCTCCCCGGGCGCTGCCCCTTGTTAGCTCCCCACTGCTTCTTCATGGCTGGGTCAATTGCAGAGGTCACATTTTGTTGTAGTGCGGTGTGTGCTGTGCTGTGTTCACAATGACAAAAATCACTCACTTTCACTTTTGGATGTCATTAAAGTTGGTTTAAAACACAAGACATCTGTTAATTTATTTGGGGGGAAAATCTCCTAGCGTCTGAGAGAGTTGTAGTGCTGATCGTCTTATTTCATCATCCCATTGTTTTCTCCCTGCCTTTTTCAGACCTGATCAGCTGTGTAGTAGTGTAGATTCTGTCTTTGTCTGAAACCAGAGATAACTCTGGAAATGATTATAGCTGTTACCATGACAACCACCCTGAACTGGTACTGAATTATGAGGAAAGACTCTGACCATTATCCGCCCTATTGCAGATTAGTGGGAGAAGCCGAAAGATGAAGAAGGAGTACAGAGTAGTACCTCAAGTTGGCCAGAAGGTGGCGCGTACTATATTTTAACCGGTATTAAGCTATCGAAAGCTATTTAGGAGTGATTTCATGGATGTGAAGTGCATGGAGTGTGTGCCATGCTGTTAAGTTGCATGGAGTGCCGATTTTTGAATGTCTTTTCAGAGCAAAGAGACAAAAGAATTGTGGTGCCAGATTCTAGTGTTCTAGTAGCACGGAATGCTCCAAAATGTAACGGGAGGTGTTACATGGGGGCAGGGAAACGAGGAATTCTCAAACCCAACACCCTAAAGCCCTGGTTTGGCCAAAATGAAAAGACCTATTTTCTCCTGCAGAATGCCCCCCCCCTTTCCCCCGTTCCCCCAGGCTCTGGGTCTGGGACAATATGCCGGCTTGTCCCTTGTTGTCAGCACTCCGCTAGAGGGGCTCTTTTTATACTGCCCACAACAGGAGCACTTATTGACAGCAGGACACGCTGTCAGGATTTAAGTGTTAGCTGCAGGTTTAAGGCTATATCTGTGTTTTAGGTGGACAAATTGGAAGAGGCTGAGAGTAAGAGAAGCACTGAAGAAGAAGAAAAAGAAGAAGGCAGTGAATCCACTTCTATAGTATATGGTATGTCAGCAGGGGAAACGGGTGCAATAGCACTGTTGCCCTCTCTTTCACTCTTTTTCACCTGAAACATTGAAACTGGTCTAGTTTTCATACTGCCTATTGTTATGCAAAAGTTAAGCCCAGTCATCCAACGTGAAACTGTAGAGTGCTGTATTGTCCAGTGCTAGGAACAGCAGATTAGATCCAGACCACAGCATTACCAGTTTCAATAATCAAAGGATATGAAAAATTTGATAACAGTGTATCTGCAAGTACCCAGGTTTGTTTTCAGAAACACGAAACATAAACAGCTTTTCCCACAGTTTTACTGTGTATAGTTATTTATATGTGTACAGTTCACCGCTAAATAACCTGGCATATTGCAGTTTCAAAATAAACTTGTTTCATCTTAATGAATAGGAAAAACTTGGCATGTATTAAAACACAAGTGATTATAGTGCAGTTGCTGTGTGCCCTCTAGTCAATAAACTACACAATGGCATCGCTATAAAAATGGTTGAGGAAACATTCTTCCCTAAGAAAGAACAGTCTTTCTTAATTGTCACGTCACCCAATATAAATTTTTCCTATACTAAAATCGTAGATACTTGTTGAATATTTTTCTTTGTATTGACAACTAAGCACATACAGGGATATTTAGACAGATATTTAGTAATCATGAAAAGCTGTCTTCGTTTTGCTGTGCAGAATCGCATTTTCGCCCATATGGGCATATGGGTGTGATCACTATTAAAATGTGATTTTGTCTGTCTATGTGTGTCTATGTTTGTGTGTCTCTGCGTGCATTATCAGGTCAGCAGTTGATGTTGACTGCCGGTCAAACCCCTGTGGTACCCCAAGCTGGATACCCTGGTTACAGCTATCCTACTCCTGGATACACTGCACCAGCTTACGGGTTCAACCTTCAGCCTTAATGATTTACGTTCTATAAATGACCTTTAACTTCCCGCAACCCTCTAGAAACCCTGGGAAATGTTTGCCTGTGAGACCGAAGCCGAGCCATCCGCTCAATCCAGCATGAAAGAGACTGAAGCAGATGAATCACAATGCAGACAGACAAAGTGCAACTCCTTGCTTTATGCTACTTAATTACATTATGTACTTACAATGCACTAACGTGGCATATCTAGCAGCCTGTCCGATTTTATATTTTGATTATTTTTATAGAGATGTAGCATAGGCAGTGCGACGTGAGAAGGGGTTTATTTGCTGAAATGCCTGTTTTTGGCGCCGTGCAGCCAGACTGACTACCTGAATGAACTTTGGTGAAACAGACAACACTAGTGACGTGTGCTTGGTACATTTGTTTTCAGATCTCTGCTGTTTTGTCATTTTAATATGCAGGATAATGTTTTGTTTACATTCATTGCAGCAGTGGATTCCAAACCTGACATAGCACGTACTGCTATGTTAGAGGTTCAGAGTGACACATACTGGGACAGAACGATCGTGGGTTTGTAAAAGCTGACAGAACTATCAAACCTCCTGTTAAGAAAAGACACAAACAATGAAAAACCTCTGCATTTGTTGTTTTTTTTTTTTTTCTTGAACCCACTGATGGTCCATACAGTGAATTTCACATGGTACAATAATAGATCTGAGCTCCTTTCTGCCTCTTGCAGAGCCATCACCGATAAAGACACAAAGCAATTATACGTCTCAACTTATTAATTATGACATGCATAAATTATAATGCTGCTCTTTTTAAGTGATGTACGACCAGTGTTACTGCAAGCCATATGCAATGTCTTTTAGTGAAATGTTATTAGTTGAAGGACGCAATGGTTTTTCTTTCTTTTTTAAAAGAAACTACTCACTACAAGGTTTGGCAACAGCTGTTTCTGATTTCTGCGAAAAGCAGTGTCATGGGAATATGTTAAAAGCTTATGAGGAAAATGTGTGTGCGCGCGCGCATGATGGCTCGGTCGTCAAGCACAGAGATATAAATAAAGTTTACACACTAACTACAAGATTGTAGACTGACTGTCCTTCTTTGTCTCCTTGTCTTTTGTGATGACATGTTTGTGTTGTTCACAACCAGTTAGATGTCTCCCTCCATCCTTCTCGCTTGTCTGTCGTCATCTCATTTTCTATTGTTTCTGTTCTATTTCTATTTGAGTTTGCGTTTTTTTGCGCTCTCTTTGTGTGTATTTTTAGTAGGGCTGCACCGATACCGATACCAGTATCGGGTATCGGGCCGATACTTCATTAATATACTCGTACTCGTAAATAAATTGCCGATACCATAGGGAGAGACAGCCATCCAGAAACTTAGGTTCAGAGGTCCTGCCCACAAGCTCATGTGAAATTCAGGGCTCCAGATGGCGACTACAATGTTCGCCAGTGCGACTGGATGTTTTTTCTAACTAGTTTATTCTTTCCAGTCGCCAATGGCAACCGTCTCTCTCACTCCAAGGGAATTTTTTTTTAAAGAAGCAAGAAACGGCTTTTAATTATGCGCAGATAGTCTCAGCCCCAGCGTTTCCCGCAACGCTTTATAGTTAAGGTGGCCGTCGTGACTAAAATAAATAAATAAACATAAAAATCCTGCTGTATCCATCGACAGTAAAAGAAGACCGCATTACGATGAAGCCGAATAGCGGCATCTAAACTTCCGAACTCAAAGGAAGATGCTACAATGTTTATATGAAATAGGACCGAACGCGGAAGTTCCCAACGCTTTTTGTAACTTAGCAACAACAAGCGCCGAGAAAGTGCTTTTGGAAGTGAGGTTTTCAGCGCATAAAAAAGCGTTTGGTGGACAGGTTTTGTTTGTTTGTTTGTTTTGTTTTGTACCGCAGCGCTCAGAGTGCTTCAAGTTGAAATCCATTCAACTTCTAGAACAGCGCTTTGCTCGTCAATGTCACTTCTCTCTTGCTGGCCAATCAAAATTGTTAGTCATAATGTAAATACAAGCCAGGCTCCTAACTTCTTTCTTTTGTCTGGAGCCCTGAATGTGTCAACAGAGTAAGTTTTGCTGACTTTTAAGTTGCTTGTGTTAACTATGCAGTACATTTCATTTCACTTATCTGCATATATTTACATTTTGTCTAATGTGATGACACTTTTTTGTTACAACCATAAAGATCGGTTTGATGTTTAGCCTTATTATAGCTTTATTATAATCTGCAAAGGAGAAAATAAAATCTGCTAAAATCGATCTACACAAATTAAAAGTACTCGTATCGGTTTGTAAAAAAGTGGTATCGGTGCATCCCTAATTGTTAGCTTGTCGAATATATACAAATGTATGCCCTTTCTTTCGCTCACTCTTCTTATGGTTTCTTTCTGTGCTGTCGGTCTGCCAGATAATTCTCTCACGCGCGCACTAGAAATTAATGAGCACTTCCGGTTTCCATGGCATGCGCAGACTGATGGTGAGTCAAAAGTTGCCAAAAAAACAAACAAACGTAGAGTTAATGGTCCCAAATGTATTTAGTGTGTTTCATGAGTATAGTCACATTAAGGAGGGAAACTAAGTCCCTGGTTGTGAAACATTATGGAGTTGACTATAATGTTCAAGTAATGTCAAATTCCTTTGAAATTAGTTTGGTTTAACTTGCTTAAGGTGCCGGTAAAATAATACTTCAATTCCATCTTGTCACAACCCCAGCATTTAAACCTCTTTCGTTAAGATTAAAGTTTCGTTTATCTATATAAAGAGTCCTAAAACTATTTTTCATGCTCCCTCTTGCTGATATTCGTATTCAAATAAAGTTAAGCAACTTCATACATTTGTTTAGAAACGCAGTTTCGCCATTCCACCTTAAAACGAGTTTCCTCAGAACAAGGACGTGACGCTTTATCGCTAGCCAGCGAGTGTACCTCCTATTCCAACTACACCCTACGTAGTGCACTACATGCAACCTGTAGCAAGGAAGCCCTCTACATGCGCACACGAAAAGCTTTTTAGGGCGTGTGTAGTGTCCTACAGAGGGAAGGGCGATTGGTTTGGTGGAGAAAAAGAAAACGGCGACTGGACGAACCCCGCCCTGTGTGTGTGCGTGTGTGTGTGTGAGTGTGAGCGCGCGCGCGCGTGTGTGTGTGTGTGGGACGGGACGGAGCCCGCGTGCGGCGCTCTCTGGCGTCTGATAGGTCGGTCCCGCCTCGCCTGTCAACAGTCCGATCATCTTCAGTCCGATCAGAGGTTTGGAGGCTGGACTACAGAATTACTTCATAGAGAGAAGATCGCTATATAAACTCTTGTGCCAGCGGCCGTCACTTACTCCGCTCTTCACGAACTAACGCCGTACAAAGTCACCGTCTGTTTGCAAAACATTTCGGAAACAACTTCCACAACAAAACACGAGAGTTTTAAGCGTTTCGTCAGATCATGTCTGATCCATCCAGACGCCTCGCGTTCGCGCACACGCCCCGGTTCTGCTTAGCTGCTGCTGCTGCTGCGCCAGGAGGCAAAGCCAAACTCACACACCCCGGTAAAGCCATTCTAGCAGGTGAGCTCCACTTTTGCCATGGTTTCTTGTTGTTTTATTGTTAATGTAAAAAGGGCGTTGTCATAAAGTTTTTTTTTCCAATGTAAAAGTGTTTATTTCACAACTTAGCTGTTCCGATTCGCGTGATAAAAACTCGGACACGGGGCAAAGTAGGATCGTGGAGGTGTGATGTGTCACAACCATGAACGATTGAATGAACCAGTGAATGAATGAATGCATCCTTTAAGAAGTCCTGACTCGCCCCTTTCGGCAAATACTTACTCTGCAAATTAATTTATTTGCTTTTTTTTTTCAAATTGAGTTCTTAAGAACTTAGGTTGCTCTTTACTTTTTTTTCTTTTTTTTTGAAGATTTCACGTTATCTACATGAATGGATAAGAGAAATGCAACTTATCAAATTGCTTCAGATTGTTATTCATTTTCAGACAGACCATCTCAATTTATTCACTTTCAGCGCATAGTTATTCTGCAGATGAAATCATTTTCAATCAGTCCTTCACATTGAAGAACTGCTATGTAGATGTGATGTGCACCTTATGTAGCCTATGTATACAGACCCAAGAAATGCACCTAAACAAACTAATTCAGAAAGGATTTGAAATGTCTGAAAAGCTATTTACATTTATGCGTGACTAATACTTTAATCAGACGTTTATTTTGTCTTATGATTGGAAACTTACAGTCAGTTCATGCACATGAAGGTCATTCCGTCTATTCTTGGTATCTTCAGCAGGTCAAAAAAGACTATACATCATCTATGTCTTTTCAGTATATAACTTTTTCCTATCTATCTATCTATCTATCTATCTATCTATCTATCTATCTATCTATACATCTATTCATCTATACATCTATCCATTCATACATCTGTCTATCCATTATCTATGTATCCTTGCAGTCTTGACCCAGGCCTCTTGGTAGACACACATGTGTATATGTATAAATTAACTGAATGGCAAAGTCACAAACTATCTTTATGTATACGAAATAGCAGTGATGATCTGACAGTATTTTGGGCTCCTTTAGATCATTAGCCATGTTGGATGCTGGATATCTTCACAATCTTCCTTGTTTATGTAGAAAAAATTAAGGACAGTAAGAAATGTCCTCCAAACGTCAGATTTGTTATGTTCTTTTCTTCAGAAGACATAGAGTGGACATGCATGTAAAACGCTTTGTTATGAATAAGTGGGTCCGAACGTTGTTGGAATTGTCATAAGTTCATTTATTTAGCCAATTTAATTGACATCTTATATCCACCTTCTATACGGTAAACAAGCACATTCTGGATCTCCGTGATGATAGAAAATTATTGAAGAAAAAGGAAAATAACAGACATTTATGTTTTCTGGCAATGTCTAGACCTTTAGAATTATATAAAAGTACCTATTAGTGATGGAGACAAGTCTCCCCTCCTCTCTCCCTCCCTCCCTCCCTCCCTCCCTCCTTCCCTCAGCCAAGCAGTAAAAATGGGTTCCAGGCAGTTAACTACAGTCTGGAAGCCGGTGTGCCAAAATGACAGGTTTTTAGGGCTGCTGTGTTTTTCTTCATTATATATCTACATCTCTCCTCCACCTTCCTATAATTAGACGCAACACTCCTCAGATTGTGGTGTCATTTGAAATTGGAAATGCTTCGTGAACAGAAAAGCTGTACTGAAATACCACCCAATGCTTTTCAGGAAAATTTGAGTCCAGGGATCGTATTTGCTGTATGATTTGTCGTCATTTTGCACAGGGACTCAGGACGGTCTCCAAATTGCCGTGGTCAGCGTTCAGATACGATGCGGTCATTGTATCGCAGTGGGGTGATCAGCTAAGTGCATTTATGTAATGATATTACAGCCTGATTGGAAAATGACCCCAACTGGGTTGTAAGAGATAGAACACTGTTCTTCTTTAGTACAAATCTCAACCTATACAATCTTTTCCCCTGGCTTCAGGGCCAGTAAAACAGATACTATAAAAATAAATGACTAGCGTATCTACACATAAAACCTATGATAGAATGAGAAGCTCAGAAAACAGAATGAGAAGCTGTGTGTGTGATGCAGGGGCAGCGACTAGAACAAAAGACTTGGTATTGCCTGGTCGAGTGTGTGTCCTGTGTGTCTTTGTGGATACACAATGGATTGTAGGACAGCTCTGATCGAGACTGGCTCTAGCCCGGCAGCGACCTGGAAACGTGGCGTCTTGTGGATGCACAGACATCACGTTCCAGGATTATTCACCATAGTCTCGTGCGAGGTTAGAGATTAAGGAGAAGTTTGGGGGGGTTGTACATCATAAAAATATTTCGTTTTACTGTTACAGCTGAAATGCGTCCAGCTTTCACTTGTGGAACTTAAAATAAAGCATTATTCTGACTCGATTTTCCTGCCTGGTGTGGTGTTTGCAAGAGCAGTAACTTGGCATGATATTGGAAGAAATGAAATGCAGTACAGATTTCTTGTTTACAGAAAAAATGAAGCAAATACCTAAATTCACAGCAAAATTAAACGTTCTAGATAGAAACAAACAAAAAAAAATCTTAAGGAGTAAATTTTTAACCCTTAAGATTTTTTTGAGATTGCACAACCATCACTTTATCTAAGAATTCTGAATTTCTTAACTATATTCTCAGACGTTTTGCGGTTGCTGTTCAAACCCCTTTTAAATCAGACATTGTTTTTAAAAAAAAAAATGAGTACACAGATATTATAGAATGATCACTAACAAAATTATTAGGAGTTTAAGTGAAGCAAAGTTGCATTTCCTGGCACCTTTTAGAACTAAAAATAAATCATGTAAAATACCAGACCCACTTCTCTTGCAGATTAGTCATGGAAAATAAAAAATGGCGGAGTGTAACTTTGTATCAAGAAGAAAAAATTGTGGCCTGACATGTTTGATTTAGATTTTAGTGATGTTACTTGCCATGGCACATCTTGAGATTCTACTAATGCACTTTTCACTGCATATTGCCGTGATAATGCAAATACGATAAATCGTGCAGCAGAAACTTGAGTTTGAATAACAATTGGATGTAAGGTGACCTTGTATATCGTGAGGCTTCCCTCCCATTGCACTTTCTTTTTTACTCCTTACATTTTTCTGTATAACAGGCTTTACCGCCCAGTTTTGAACTGCATTAGCCGGTAACCTGCTAAGCAAGTCTTGCATGCCATGCACGTTCAGATACCAGGGTGTATTAGGAAATGCAGTTAACATACAGTATGCATTACGTTTCTGTAAGGACACACTAAACGGAAGAATTTTTACTTCATGAATTAGCCTGCACTTTTTGTCTCCACCCCTGTAATTTTGTAAGACTTTGCTCAATTTCCCCAATATTTACGGTGAAATTAATATGATAATGGGGATCAACGGGACGCACTTGTCTGCGGTTACGTTTCTCTTTCACACGAGGGCTTTTCATGGCTTTAATAGTGCTGTGTGTATGCATACATGGGCTCTTATGATCGAGGTCCCCTCTCTCTTTCTTTCTCTCCCTCTTTTGCCGGGAGGCTGCAATTAAGCTCGCTGAGTGCTTGTCTCCTCTCGGCAGCAGAGGTCTCGTCACTAAGTGGCTCTGCTCGTAGGCTTCATAGCCCCGGTGCCACTCAGCTCCGCTCCGACCTCACGCTGCTCTCCTTTCCTGTACCTCTCCCTCCAGGCCCAGTGCTCACACATCACCCTCTGATTCCTCTGTCAGTACCTTTCCCCTCGGAAAACCATCTCTGTAGCACCGAGTTGCCCTCAGCCGACCCTCTTGTCACCTCACCTGTTCTTGCGTTCTTCCTTCCCCCTCTATCTCTCTTTCCATCTCGGGGAATAATTGGGCAGGTTTCCATTTCACAAGTCTGTTTTTCTGCTTAGTAATGAAGCCAGAAGCAGTTGAAAGACTTGTATTTCTTGCACAAAATTTGTGAGGAGGTTTGAAAGCTTCTCGCCATTTTTGCTTGTTTACAAAACCTGGCTTAAAACAGAGTAAAGGAGTTAAAGCAATCGCTCCCACTCTACCTAAGTACAGCCAAATAATTAGCTTTAATCAGTTTAATTTCAATAAAATTTTATAAGCGAATGAATTAAATTAACACAGCAAGAAAGTCCTGGGTTTGATCCGTGGGTCACTTCGTGTTTGCATGCTCTCCCCATGTTCATGTGGGTTTTTCTCCGGCTGTTACCTTCCAGAGTCCAAAAGCATGCCCTGTAGGTTGATTGGTGACTCCAAATTCCATTTGTGTGAGACTGTACCCCACTCAGGGTTGTTCCCCGCCTTGCGACCGTAGTTCTGGGATAGACTCTGGTCACTGCGGCCCCGATTGGTGGTTCTGAGTGAGTGATTATTTGTCATTGTGAACACAGTGCAAACACTGCACCACAATGTAATGTGATCTGTGCATGTGACATATCCGTGAAGGAGCAGAGGGCAGATTTGGCAACATCTGGGGACAATGCTGTGCTCATGAGTACCTCAGTGGCACCTTTACCGGTCTGGGACTAGAACTGGCGACCCTCCGATCATGGGGCCGACTCCCTTATCTTCACGGTAGCAGCTGCCCCAAAATGTAATATTAATGTGTATATTTTGTTTATGCCTATCATATTAAGACAGTTCCTTGCAATTTGATATAAATAATTTCAAATGACGTATATTGATATTTGGTTCAGAAATATTGTGATTTGAATTGTAAGTCATGTTGCCCAGCCCTAGATACTCCCCTAGCACCAAGGAAGATTGGCAAACAGCATCAACTAGCAAAGGACCGGTGCAAACCAGTTTGGATATCACGCTACATTTACGTTTACAGCATTTAGCGGACTCTCTTATAGGGCCCTGTGATTTCCGCGATGCGGAAAACGCGGATGGAATTGCGGAATTCAACAAATAAAATGGAATCCGTTGTAAAGTGCGGAATGTTGTATAATTCGCTGATATCGGTGTGTGGGCAAAGTAAAGCTTTCCACACGCGCAAACGCACAGACACAGAGGGGAAAAAGTCAACGGTCAGCTATGGCGAAGAGGCTGAAACACTGAAGTCCTCAAAAAAATTACGGAATTCGACTGTCAGTGCTAAGTTTAGAGCAGAACAATACCCAATTGATTTTTCTGAATCCGGAGAACAACTCTTTTGCAAGTTTTGCCGGCACACGATAGACTGCACCCGCAAGAACACGTGACGACCACTTACGGTCAAAAACTCACATCAGAAACGTTTCGTTTTGCACGAAAAAATGAATGTGTTTTGTTGTTTACAGGTAAATGTTTTACCAAAGCCAAAAATGTTCTGCTGAACCCCAGCACTTTGTTGAAGCTGAATAACAGTCATTTAATGTGTTTTTTTTTTCTATTGCATTCTTCTTTTTTCCCATCCACTATTATACACTGATTATAACGTAAAACACGGAATTCAGAAGAATAAAAATGCAAAAAACAGAATTCAGGAAAAAATCGAACGGAATTTAGGGAAAAACAAAACGGATTTCATAGGGCCCTACTCTTATCTGGAGCGACTTCTATTTCCTAATTACAGGGACAGCCTCCAGGGAGCAACTAGGGGTTAAGGGTCTTGCTCAGAGCTCCAGTGCGGGTTGTGCTGATGGCAAGCTAGAGCTGGATTTAAACCTACAACCTCTTTATTTGGAGAAAAGAATCCTACCGCTAGTTCTCCGCAGTCTGAAATGATTTTAAATCAATATCATTTCAAAACAGTATCACAGTTATTTCAAACTTTTATTTTTGAAGTATTTTAAAGGAGTTAATGTGTTAACAATATTAAACAACACCAGCAAGATTAAGGTCCGGAAATTCGGTTCCAACACACTTTCAGGTTTTTTTGCCCAGCCCTAGATGCAATGATGATAATTAGTTCTGGAGTTTAACATCCTTTTAATTAATTCCTGCTCAAATTCGTTCGTTCTGTCATTCTTAGACAAAGATTTAACACCACCCTGAGTTTAAAGGAGAAATGCTACAATATTACATTTTCTGCTCTGATCCCAGTATTAAAATCCCAATCCATTATCAACAACCAGTAACTGAATGGGATGATATTTGTATTCACACTTTTAAACAAACAGAGCAAACCTTCTGGATTTAGCTGTTATTGTTAGTGGGCTCAAAAAAGAGGCATGACGTAGGCTTTATTTAACAAAGGAACCATAAAAGCAGTCCAGTGTGAACCAAAAGTAAACTCTCTCTCTCTAACTCTAAGGCAGGCAAACAAACGTCCACGGTCATCAAAAGAACAAAGAATGGACAACAGGGTTCGGCTGGCAAGAGGAAACACAGGTAACAGCCCCCGTTGTAGGGGCTGTCTGATATTAGATGTTAGGAGTGTGCAAAAAAACCCCAAAATGAATCGCGATTCTGACGATTCCAAATCGATTCATGCATTTAAAAAAAAATTCATTCATATTTTTCAAGTAACGTAATGGCACTAGTTTACTTTTTCCCTCCCCAGCTTGCCAATCCTATAGGTGGCGCAATGTCGGAATCTGTCCAGATAGGCCTCCTTTGCGTGAGCGTGAAGAAAACGCAGTCAGTATGCATTACATTTAGTAAACATTTGATTCAGTGTGCGATTTAACCGGTTTTAAATCATATCGTGAGCCCAAGAATCAGAATCAAATCGAATCGGGAGATTTTCTGAATCGTGCAGCCCTTTTAGATGTGATATTAGTGTTGTAGTGACATTATTTTAATAAACTAAGAGTAGGAAAACTGGATCGGTTTCTCACTTTTATCTCCTAGTATTCATTCATTCATTATACAAATCGCTTATTCCCAGCTGGGGTCGCAGGGGGACCAGAGCCTATCCTGGGAACAACCCTGGGCAGGCGCCAACACACCGAAGGGCACACACACACTCTCACACAATGAC